>JAVLSZ010000034.1:7172500-7177500 GCA_032313775.1 Urocyon cinereoargenteus
TGTTTGGGTTAGAGTTAGGGTTAGAGGTAGGGTTCGGGTTCGGGTTATTGTTCGGGTTCGGGTTAGGGTTCGGGTTAGATTTAGGGTTAGGATTCGGGTTAGGGTGAGGGTTAGGGTTCGGGTTCGGGTTATTGTTCGGTTTCGTGTTAGGGTTCGGGTTAGGGTTAGGGTTAGGTTTAGGGTTAGGGTTCTGGTTAGGGTTAGGGTTTGGGTTGGGTTTAGAGTTAGGTTTCTGGTTAGGGTTAGGGTTAGGGGTTAGGGTTAGGGTCGAGTTAGAGTTCGGGTTAGGGTTCGGGTTAGGGTTAGGGTTAGGGTTAGGGTTCGGGTTAGGGTTCAAGTTAGGGTTAGGGTTAGGCTTAAGGTTAGGGTTTGGGTTAGGGTTAGGGTTAGGGTTCGGGTTAGGTTTAGGGTTCGGTTTAGGTTTAGGTGTTAGTGTTAGGGTTATGGTTAGGGTTAGGGTTAGGGTTCGGGTTAGGGTTAGGGTTAGGATTAGGGTTCGGGTTAGGGTTAGGTTTCGGGTTCGGGTTAGGGTTAGGGTTAGGGATAGGCTTATGGTTCGGGTTAGATTTAGGGTTAGGGTTCGGGTTAGGGTTAGGGTTAGGGTTTGGGTTAGAGTTCGGGTTCGGGTTAGGGTTAGGGTTCTGGTTAGGGTTAGGGTTAGGATTCGGGTAGGGTTAGGGTTAGGGTTCGGGTTAGGGTTAGGGTTCGGGTTAGGGTTAGGTTTAGGGTTCGGGTTAGGTTAGGGTTCGGGTTCGGGTTATGGTTAGGGTTCGGGTTCGGGTTAGGGTTCGTGTTTGTGTTAGGGTTCGGGTTAGGGTTAGGGTTAGGGTTAGGGTTCGGGTTAGTGTTAGGGTTCGGGTTCGGGTTCGGGTTAGGTTTAGGGTTCGGGTTAGGGTTAGGTTTCGGGTTAGGGTTAGGGTTAGGGTTCCGGTTAGGGTTAGGGTTAGGGTTCGGGTTAGGGTTAGGGTTCGGGTTAGGGATAGGGTTCGGGTTCGGGTAGGGTTAGGGTTAGGTTTAGGGTTAGGGATCGGGTTCGGGTAAGGGTTAGGGTGCGGTTAGGTTTAGGGTTAGGGTTAGGTTTCGGGTTCGGTTTAGGGTTAGGGTTCGTGTTAGGGTTTGTTTCGGGTTAGGTTTAGGGTTAGGGTTCGGGTTAGGGTTCGGGTTCGGGTTAGGGTTAGGGTTAGGGTTCGGGTTAGGGTTAGGGTTCGAGTTCGGGTTAGGGTTAGGGTTAGGGTTAGGGTTATGTTTAGGGTTCGGGTTCGGGTTAGGGTTAGGGGTTAGGTTTCGGGTTCGGGTAAGTGTTAGGGTTAGGTTTCGGGTTAGGGCTAGGGGTTAGTGTTCGGGTTAGGGTTAGGGTTAGGGTTAGGGTTAGGGTTAGGTTTCGGATTTGGGTTAGGTTAGGGTTAGGGTTAGGGTTCGGGTTAGGGTTAAGGTTAGGGTTAGGGTTCGGTTTAGGATTAGGGTTAGTGTTCGGGTTAGGGTTAAGGTTAGGGTTAGGGTTAGGGTTAGGTTTTAGGGTTAGGGTTAGGGTTAGGGTTAGGGTTAGGGTTAGGGTTAGGGTTCGGGTTCGGGTTAGGTTTATGGTTAGAGTTAGGGTTAGGGTTAGGGTTCGGGTTAGGGTTAGGGTTAGGGTTAGGGTTAGGGTTCGGGTTAGGCTTAGGGTTCGGGTTAGGGTTAGGGGTTAGTGTTCATGTTAGGGTTAGGGTTAGGGTTCGAGTTCGGTTTAGGGTTAGGGTTCGTGTTAGGGAAAGGGTTAGGGTTAGGGTTAGGGTTAGGTTTAGGGTTCGGGTTCAGGTTAGGGTTAGGGTTCGGGTTAGTGTTCGGGTTAGGGTTAGGGTTCGGGTTAGGGTTAGGTTTAGGGTTAGAGTTAGGGTTAGGGTTGGGTTCGGGTTAGTTTTAGGGTTAGGGTTAGGGTTAGGTTAGGGTTCGGGTGAAGGTTAGGGTTAGGGTTCGGGTTAGGGTTAGGGTTCGGGTTAGGGTTAGGGGTTAGTGTTCAGGTTAGGGTTAGGGTTAGGGTTCGGGTTAGGGTTCGGGTTAGGGTTAGGGTTCGGGTTCGGTTTAGGGTTAGGTTTAGTGTTAGGGTTCGGGTTAGGGTTAGGGTTAGGGTTCGAGTTAGGTTTAGGGTTCAGGTTAGGGTTAGGGTTCGGGTTAGGTTTAGGGTTAGTGTTCGGGTTAGGGTTCGGGTTAGGTTTAGGGTTAGGGTTCGGGTTAGGTTTAGGTTTCGGGTTAGGGTTAGGGTTAGGTTTAGGGATCGGGTTAGGGTTAGGGTTCGGGTTAGGGTTGGGTTCGGTTTAGTTTTCGGGTTAAGGTTAGGGTTCGAGTTCGGGTTAGGGTTAGGGTTCGGGTTAGGTTTAGGGTTAGGGTTCGGGTTAGGGTTAGGGTTCGGGCTACGGTTCGGGTTAGGGTTCGGGTTAGGATTAGGGTTAGGTCTAGGTTTAGGGTTCGTGTTAGGGTTCGGGTTAGGGGTCGGGTTAGGGTTAGGGTTAGGGTTCGGGTTAGGGTTAGGGTTAGGGTTAGGGTTCGGGTTCGGGTTCGGGTTCGGGTTAGGGTTAGGGTTGGGGTTCGGGTTAGGGTTCGGGTTAGGGTTCGGGTTAGGGTTAGGTTTAGGGTTAGGATCCGGGTTCGGGGTTAGGGTTAGGGCTACGGTTCGGGTTAGGGTTAGGGTTCGAGTTAGGGTTAGGGTTAGGGTTCGGGTTCGTGTTAGGGTTAGGGTTAGGGTTCGGTTTCGGGTTCGGGTTAGGGTTAGGGTTCGAGTTAGGGTTCGGGTTAGGGTTCGGGTTAGAGTTAGGTTTAGGGTTAGGGTTCGGGTTCGTGTTATTGTTCGGGTTCGGGTTAGGATTAAGGTTAGGGTTAGGGTTCGGTTTAGGGTTAGGGTTCGGATTCGGTTTAGGGTTAGGTTTCAGGTTAGGGTTAGGTTTAGGGGTTAGGGTTAGGGTCGAGTCAGAGTTCGGGTTAGGGTACGGGTTAGGGTTAGGGTTAGGGTAGGGTTCGGTTTAGGGTTCGAGTTAGGGTTAGGTTTAGGGTTAGGGTTAGGGTTAGGGTTAGGGTTCGGGCTAGGTTTAGGGTTCGGGTTAGGGTTAGGGGTTAGGGTTATTGTTAGGGTTAGGGTTCGGGTTAGGGTTAGGGTTAGGGTTAGGGTTAGGGTTAGGGTTAGTGTTCGGGTTAGGGTTAGGGTTAGGGTTAGGGTTAGGTTTTAGGGTTATGGTTAGGGTTAGGGTTAGGGTTAGGGTTAGGGTTAGGGGTTAGGGTTAGGGTTAGGGTTAGGGTTAGGGTTCGGGTTAGCATTAGGTTTAGGATTAGGGTTAGGGTTAGGTTTAGTGTTAGGGTTAGGGTTCGGGTTAGGGTTAGGGTTAGGGTTAGGGTTCGGGTTAGGGTTAGGGTTCGGGTTCGGGTTAGGGTTACGGTTAGGGTTAGGGTTAGGGTTCGGGTTAGATTTAGGGTTAGGGTTTGGGTTAGGGTTAGGGTTAGGGTTTGGGTTAGGGTTAGGGTTAGGGTTAGGGTTCGGGTTAGGGTTCTGGTTAGAGTTAGGTTTAGGATTCGGGTTAGGGTTAGGGTTAGGGTTCGGGTTAGGGTTATGGTTCGGGTTAGGGTTAGGTTTAGGGTTCGGGTTAGGGTTAGGGTTAGGGTTCGTGTTAGGGTTAGGTTTCGGGTTCGGGTTATGGTTAGGGTTCTGTTTCGGGTTAGGGATCGGGTTTGGGTTAGGGTTCGGGTTAGGGTTAGGTTTAGGGTTAGGGTTCAGGATAGGGTTAGGGTTCGGGTTCGGGTTCGGGTTAGGGTTAGGGTTTGGGTTAGGGTTAGGTTTCGGGTTAGGTTAGGGTTAGGGTTCGTGTTAGGTTTAGGGTTAGGTTTCGGGTTAGGGTTAGGGTTCGGGTTAGGGATAGGTTTAGGGTTCGGGTTCGGGTTAGGGTTAGGGTTAGGGTTAGGGTTAGGGATCAGGTTCGGGTTAGGGTTAGGGTGCGGGTTAGTTTTAGGGTTAGGGTTAGGGTTCGGGTTCGTGTTAGGGTTAGGGTTAGGGTTAGTTTTAGGGTTCGGGTTCGGGTTAGGGTTAGGGGTTAGGGTTCGGGTTCCGGTAAGTGTTAGGGTTAGGTTTCGAGTTAGGGTTAGGGGTTAGTGTTCGTGTTAGGGTTAGGGTTAGGGTTAGGGTTAGGGTTAGGGTTAGGGTTCGGATTAGGTTTAGGTTAGGGTTAGGGTTAGGGTTCGGGTTAGTGTTAGGGTTAGGTTTAGGGTTAGGGTTCGGGTTAAGGTTACGGTTCGGGTTAAGGTTCGGGTTAGGGTTAGGGTTAGGGTTAGGGTTCGGATTAGGTTTAGGTTAGGGTTAGGGTTAGGGTTCGGGTTAGTGTTAGGGTTAGGGTTAGGTTTAGGGTTCGGGTTAGGGTTAGGGTTCGGGTTAAGGTTCGGGTTAGGGTTCGGGTTAGGGTAAGAGTTCGGATTAGGGTTAGGGTTAGGGTTCGGGTTAGGGTTAGGTTTCGGGTTAGGGTTAGGGTTAGGGTTCGGGTTCGTGTTAGGGTTAGGGTTAGGTTTCGGGTTAGGGTTAGGGTTAGGGTTCGGGTTCGTGTTAGGGTTAGGGTTAGGTTTCGGGTTCGGGGTCGGGTTCGGGTTAGGCTTAGGGTTCGAGTTAGTGTTCGTTTTAGTGTATGGGTTAGAGTTAGGGTTAGGGTTAGGTTTCGGGTTCGGGTTATTGTTCGGGATCGGGTTAGGGTACGGGTTAGGGTTAGGGTTAGGGTTAGGGTTCGGGTTAGGGTTAGGGTTTGGGTTCGGTTTAGGGTTAGGTTTCGGGTTAGGGTTAGAGTTACGGGTTAGGGTTAGGGTCGAGTTAGAGTTCGGGTTAGGGTTCGGGTTAGTGTTAGGGTTAGGGTTAGGGTCGGGTTAGGGTTCAAGTTAGGCTTAGGGTTAGGGTTAGGGTTAGGGTTTGGGTTAGGGTTAGGGTTAGGGTTCGGGTTAGGTTTAGGGTTCCGGTTAGGTTTAGGGGTTAGTGTTAGGGTTAGGGTTAGGGTTAGGGT
>JAVLSZ010000034.1:7182500-7202500 GCA_032313775.1 Urocyon cinereoargenteus
GTTAGGGTTTTGTTTCGGGTTAGGTTTAGGGTTAGGGTTCGGGTTAGGGTTCGGGTTCGGGTTAGGGTTTGGGTTAGAGTTAGGGTTAGGGTTAGGGTTCGGGTTCGGGTTAGGGTTTGGGTTTGGGGTAGGGTTCGGGTTAGGGTTTGGGTTAGTGTTAGGGTTCGGGTTAGGGTTAGGGTTAGGGTTCGGGTTCGTGTTAGGGTTAGGGTTAGGGTTCGGGTTCTGGTTCGGGTTCGGGTTAGGGTTAGGTTTCGAGTTAGTTTCGGGTTAGAGTTTGGGTTAGAGTTAGGGTTAGGGTTAGGGTTCGGGTTCGGGTTAGGGTTCGGGTTCGGGTTTGGTTTAGGGTTAGGGTTAGGTTTCGAGTTAGGTTTAGGGTTCGGTTTCGGGTTAGGTTAGGTTACGGGTTAGGGTTAGGGTTAGGGGTTAGGTTTAGGGTCGAGTTAGAGTTCGGGTTAGGGTTCGGGTTAGGGTTAGGGTTAGGGTTAGGGTTCGGGTTAGGGTTTGAGTTAGGTTTAGGTTTAGGGTTAGGGTTAGGGTTCGGGTTAGGGTTAGGGTTCGGGTTAGGGTTCGGGTTAGGGTTAGGGTTAGGGTTCGGAATATGGTTAGGGTTAGGGTTCGGGTTAGGGTTCGGGTTCGGGTTAGGGTTAGGGTTAGGGTTAGGGTTGGGTTAGGGTTAGGGTTCGGGTTCCGGTTAGGGTTCGGGTTAGGGTTTAGGGTTAGGGTTCGGGTGCGGGTTAGGGTTAGGGTTAGGGTTAGGGTTAGGGTTCGGGTAAGGGTTAGGGTTAGTGTTAGGGTTAGGGTTGGGGTTAGGGTTAGGTTTAGGGGTTAGTGTTAGGGTTAGGGTGAGGGTTAGGGTTAGGGTAAGGGTTCGGATTAGGGTTAGGTTAGGGTGAGGGTTAGGGTTAGGGTAAGGGTTAGGGTTAGGGTTCGGGTTAGGTTTAGGTTTCGAGTTAGGGGTTAGTGTTAGGGTTCGGGTTCGGGTTAGGGTTAGGTTTAGGGTTAGGGTTAGGGTAAGGGTTAGGTTTCGGGTTAGGGTTAGGGTTTGTGTTAGGGTTAGGTTTGGGGTTAGGGTTAGGGTTAGGGTTAGGTTTAGGGTTAGGTTTCGGGTTCGGGTTAGGGTTAGGGTTCGGGTTAGTGTTAGGTTTAGGTTTAGGGTTTGGGTTCGGTTTAGGGTTAGGGTGCGGGTTAGGTTTAGTGTTACGGTAAGGGTTAGGGTTCGGGTTCGTGTTAGGGTTAGGGTTCGGGTTCCGGTTAGGGTTAGGGTTAGGGTTCCGGTTAGGGTTAGGGTTAGGGTTCGGGTTAGGGTTCGGGTTAGGGTTAGGATTCGGGTAAAGGGTTAGGGTTCGGGTTCGTGTTAGGGTTAGGGTTCGGGTTCGGGTAAGGTTTAGGGTTAGGTTTCGTGTTAGGGTTAGGGGTTAGTGTTAGTGTTAGGGTTAGGGTTCGGGTTAGGGTTAGGGTTCGTTTTAGGGTTAGGTTAGGGTTAGGGTTAGGGTTCGGGTTAGGGTTAGGGTTAGGGTTAGGTTTCGGGTTAGGGTTAGGGTTAGGGTTCGGGTTAGGTTTAGGTTTCGAGTTAGGGGTTAGTGTTAGGGTTCGGGTTCGGGTTAGGGTTAGGTTTAGGGTTAGGGTTAGGGTAAGGGTTAGGGATCGGGTTAGGGTTAGGGTTTGTGTTAGGGTTAGGGTTGGGGTTAGGGTTAGGGTTAGGGTTAGGTTTAGGGTTAGGTTTCGGGTTCGGGTTAGGGTTAGGGTTCGGGTTAGTGTTAGGTTTAGGGTTAGGGTTAGGGTTAGGGTTTGGGTTCGGTTTAGGGTTAGGGTGCGGGTTAGGTTTAGTGTTACGGTAAGGGTTAGGGTTCGGGTTCGTGTTAGGGTTAGGGTTCGGGTTCCGGTTAGGGTTAGGGTTAGGGTGTCGGTTAGGGTTAGGGTTAGGGTTCGGGTTAGGGTTCGGGTTAGGGTTAGGATTCGGGTAAAGGGTTAGTGTTCGGGTTCGTGTTAGGGTTAGGGTTCGGGTTCGGGTAAGGTTTAGGGTTAGGTTTCGGGTTAGGGTTAGGGGTTAGTGTTAGGGTTAGGGTTAGGGTTCGGGTTAGGGTTAGGGTTCGTTTTAGGGTTAGGTTAGGGTTAGGGTTCGTGTTAGGGTTAGGGTTAGGGTTAGCGTTCGGCTTAGGGTTAGTGTTAGGTTTCGGGTTAGGGTTCGGGATCGGGTTAGGGTTATGGTTAGGTTTCGGTTTCAGGTTAGGAATAGGGTTCGGGTGAGGGTTAGGGTTAGGGGTAGTGTTCGGGTTAGGGTTTGGGTTAGGGTTAGGGTTAGGGTTCGGGTTAGGTTTAGGGTTAGGGTTCGGGTTAGGGTTCGAGTTAGGGTTAGTGTTAGGGTTCGGGTTAGGGTTCGGGTTAGGGTTCGGGTTAGGGTTAGGGTTAGGGTTAGGGATAGGTTCGGGTTAGGTTTAAGGTTCGGTTTAGGGTTAGGGTTAGGGTTAGGGTTCGGGTTAGGGTTCGGGTTACGGTTAGGGATCGGGTTAGGGTTAGGGTTCGGGTTAAGGTTGGGTTCGGTTTAGGTTTCGGGTAGGGTTAGAGTTCGGGTTCGGGTTAGGTTTAGGTTTCGGTTTAGGGTTAGGTTTAGGGTTCGGGTTAGGGTTAGGGTTCGGGCTAGGGTTAGGGTTAGGGTTCGGGTTAGGGTTAGGGTTAGGGTTAGGGTTCGTTTAAGGGTTCGGGTTAGGGTTCGGGTTAGGGTTAGGGTTAGGATTCGGGTTAGGGTTAGGGTTAGGGTCGGGTTAGGGTTAGGGTTCGGGTTAGGGCTAGGGTTCGGTTTCGGGTTCGGGTTCGGGTTAGGGTTAGGGTTGGGGTTCGGGTTAGGGTTCGGGTTAGGGTTCGGGTTAGGGTTAGGTTTAGGGTTAGGGTCCGGGTTCGGGGTTAGGGTTAGGGTTAGGGTTCGGGTTAGGGTTAGGTTTAGGGTTAGGGTATGGGTTAGGTTTCGGGTTCGTGTTAGGGTTAGGGTTAGTGTTCGTGTTAGGCTTAGGGTTAGGGTTAGGGTTTGTGTTAGGGTTCGGGTTAGGGGTCGGGATAGGGTTAGGGTTAGGATTCGGGTTAGGGTTAGGGTTAGGGTTAGGGTCGGGTTAGGGTTAGGTTTCGGGTTAGGGTTAGGGTTCTGTTTCGGATTCAGGTTAGGGTTAGGGTTGGGGTTAGGGTCAGGGTTCGGGTTAGGGTTCGGGTTAGGGTTAGGTTTAGGGTTAGGGTCCGGGTTTGGGGGTAGGGTTAGGGTTAGGGTTCGGGTTAGGGTTAGGGTTCGGGTTAGGGTAAGGGTTAGGTTTCGGGTTTGTGTTAGGGTTCGGGTTAGGGTTCGGGTTCGGGTTTGGGTTATGGTTAGGGTTCGAGTTAGGATTCGGGTTAGTGTTTGGGTTAGAGTTAGGGTGAGGGTTAGGGTTCGGGTTCGGGTTATTGTTCGGTTTCGTGTTAGGGTTCGGGTTAGGGTTAGGGTTAGGTTTAGGGTTAGGGTTCGGTTTAGGGTTAGGGTTTGGGTTGGGTTTAGAGTTAGGTTTCTGGTTAGGGTTAGGGTTAGGGGTTAGGGTTAGGGTCGAGTTAGAGTTCGGGTTAGGGTTCGGGTTAGGGTTAGGGTTAGGGTTAGGGTTCGGGTTAGGGTTCAAGTTAGGGTTAGGGTTAGGGTTAGGGTTTGGGTTTGGGTTAGGTTTAGGGTTCGGGTTAGGTTTAGGGTTCGGGTTAGGTTTAGGGGTTAGGGTTAGGTTTAGGGTTAGGGTTAGGGTTCGGGTTAGCGTTAGGGTTCGGATTAGGGTTAGGTTTAGGTTTAGGGTTAGGGTTATGGTTCGGGTTAGGGTTAGGGTTTGGGTTAGGGGTAGGGTTCGGGTTAGGGTTAGGGTTCCGGTTCGGGTTAGGGTTAGGGTTAGGGTTAGGGTTAGGGTTAGGATTTGGGTTAGGGTTAGGTTTAAAGTTAGGGTTCGGGGTAGGGTTCGGGTTAGGGTTAGGGTTAGGATTCGGGTTATGGTTAGGGTTTGGGTTCGGGTTAGGGTTAGGGTTCGGGTTAGTGTTAGGTTTAGTGTTCGGGTTAGGGTTAGGGTTAGGGTTCGGGTTAGGGTTAGGGTTCGGGTTCGGGTTATGTTTAGGGTTCGGGTTCGGGTTAGGGTGAGGGGTTAGGGTTAGGGTTAGGTTTCGTTTTCGGGTTAAGATTAGGATTAGTTTTAGGTGTTAGGTTTAGGGTTCGCGTTAGGGTTAGGGTTAGGGTTCGGTTTGGTTTAGGGTTAGGGTTCGGGTTAGGTTTAGGTTTCGGGTTAGGTTTAGGGTTAGGGTTAGGGTTCGGGTTAGGGTTAGGGTTCAGGTTAGGGTTGGGTTCGGGTTAGGTTTCGGGTTAGGGTTAGGGTTAGGGTTCGGTTTAGGGATAGGGTACGGGTTAGGGTTAGGGTTAGTGTTCGGGTTAGGGTTAGGGTTCGGGTTAGGGTTAGGGTTAGGGTTCGGGTTAGGGTTATGGTTAGGTTTAGGTTTAGGGTTCGTGTGAGGGTTCGGGTTAGAGTTAGGGTTAGGGTTCGGGTTAGGGTTAGGGTTAGGGTTAGGGTTCGGGTTAGGGTTAGGGTTCAGGTTAGGGTTGGGTTCGGGTTAGGTTTCGGGTTAGGGTTAGGGTTCGGGTTCGGGTTAGGGTTAGGGTACGGGTTAGGGTTAGGGTTAGTGTTCGGGTTAGGGTTAGGGTTCGGGTTAGTGTTAGGGTTCAGGTTAGGGTTATGGTTAGGGTTAGGTTTAGGGTTCGTGTTAGGGTTCGGGTTAGGGTTAGGGTTAGGGTTCGGGTTAGGGTTAGGGTTAGGGTTCGGGTTAGGTTTAGGGTTCGAGTTAGGGTTAGGGTCGGGTTCGGGTTAGTGTTAGGGTTGGGGTTCGGGTTAGGGTTCGGGTTAGGGTTCGGGTTAGGGTTAGGGATAGGGTTAGGTTTCGGGTTCGGGGATAGGTTTAGGGTTAGGGTTCGGGTTAGGGTTCTGGCAAGGGTTAGGATTCGGGTAAAGGGTTAGGGTTCGGGTTCGGGTTAGGGTTAGGGATAGGGTTCCGGTTTGGGTTAGGTTTAGGTTTCGGGTTAGGGTTAGGGTTAGTGTTAGGGTTCGGGTTAGGGTTCGGGTGAGGGTTAGTGTTAGGGTTCGGGTTAGGGTTAGGGTTAGGGTTCGGGTTAGGGTTCGTGTTAGGGTTAGGGTTAGGGTTCGGGTTAGGGTTAGTGTTAGGGTTCGGGTTAGGTTTCGAGTTAGGGTTCGGGTTAGGGTTAGGGTTAGGGTTAGGGATAGGGTTCGGGTTAGGGTTACGGTTCGAGTTAGGGTTAGGGTTAGGGTTAGGGTTCGATTTAGGGTTCGGTTTAGGGTTCGGGTTAGAGTTAGGGTTCGGGTTAGTGTTAGTGTTAGGGTTAGGGTTAGGGTTAGGGTTCGGTTTAGGTTTAGGGTTAGGGTTAGGTTTCGGGTTCGTTTTAGGGTTAGGGTTAGGGTTCGGGTTCGGATTAGGGTTAGGGTTAGGGTTCGAGTTAGGGTTCGGTTTCGGGTTAGGGTTAGGCCTTAGTGTTCAGGTTAGGGTTAGGGTTAGGGTTCGAGTTAGTGTTCGGGTTAGGGTTAGGGTTAGGTTTAGGGTCCGGGTTCGGGGTTAGGGTTAGGGTTAGGGTTAGGGTTCGGGTTAGGGTTAGGGTTCGGTTTAGGGTAAGGGTTAGGGTTCGGGTTCGTGTTAGGGTTAGGGTTAGAGTTCGGGTTCGGGTTCGGGTTATGGTTAGGGTTCGAGTTAGGATTCGGTTTAGTGTTTGGGTTAGAGTTAGGGTGAGGGTTAGGGTTCGGGTTCGGGTTATTGTTCGGGTTCGGGTTAGGTTTCGGCTTAGGGTTAGGGTTCGGGTTAGGGTTAGGGTTAGGGTTCGGGTTAGGGTTAGGGTTTGGGTTCGGTTTAGGGTTAGGTTTCTGGTTAGGGTTAGGGTTAGGGGTTAGGGTTAGGGTCGAGTTAGAGTTCGGGTTAGGGTTCGGGTTAGGGTTAGGGTTAGGGTTAGGGTTCGGGTTAGGGTTCAAGTTAGGGTTAGGGTTAGGGTTAGGGTTTGGGTTAGGGTTAGGGTTAGGTTTCGGGTTAGGTTTAGGATTCGGGTTAGGTTTAGGGGTTAGGGTTAGGGTTAGGGTTAGGGTTAGGGTTCGGGTTCGGGTTAGGGTTAGAGTTAGGGTTAGGGTTCGGGTTAGGGTTAGGGTTCGGGTTCGGGTTAGGGTTAGGGTTAGGGTTAGGGTTAGGGTTCGGGTTAGAGTTAGTGTTAGGGTTCGGGTTAGGGTTAGGGTTAGGGTTTGGGTTAGGGTTAGGGTTAGGGTTAGGGTTCGGGTTAGGGTTCTAGTTAGGGTTAGGGGTTAGGATTCGGGTAGGGTTAGGGTTAGGGTTCGGGTTAGGGTTAGGGTTCGGGTTAGGGTTCAGGTTAGGGTTAGGTTTAGGATTCGGGTAGGGTTAGGGATAGGGTTCGGGTTAGGGTTAGGGTTCGGGTTAGGGTTAGGTTTAAGGTTCGTGTTAGGGTTAGGGTTAGGGTTCGGATTAGGTTAGGGTTCGGGTTCGGGTTATGGTTAGGGTTCGGGTTCGGGTTAGGGTTCGTGTTTGGGTTAGGGTTCGGGTTAGGGTTAGGGTTAAGGTTCAGGTTAGGGTTAGGGTTCTGGTTCGGGTTCGGGTTAGGGTTAGGATTCGGGTTAGGGCTAGGTTTCGGGTTCGGGTTCGGGTTAGGGTTAGTGTTCGGGTTAGAGTTAGGTTTCGGGTTAGGTTAGGGTTAGGGTTCAGGTTAGGGTTAGGGTTAGGTTTCGGGTTAGGGTTAGGGTTCGGGTTAGGGATAGGTTTAGGGTTCGGGTTCGGGTTCAGGTTAGGGTTAGGGTTAGGGTTAGGGATCGGGTTCGGGTTAGGGTTAGGGTGCGGGTTAGGTTTAGGGTTAGGGTTAGGGTTCGGGTTCGGTTTAGGGTTAGGTTTTGTGTTAGGGTTTGGGTTCGGGTTAGGTTTAGGGTTAGGGTTCGGGTTAGGGTTCGGGTTCGGGTTAGGGTTAGGGTTCGGGTTAGTGTTAGGGTTCGGGTTAGGGTTAGGGTTAGGGTTCGGGTTAGGGTTCGGGTTAGGGTTAGGGTTAGGATTCGGGTTAGGGTTAGGGTTTGGTTTCGGGTTAGGGTTAGGGTTCGGGTTAGGTTTTAGGGTTAGTGTTAGGGTTAGGGTTAGGGTTAGGGTTAGGGGTTAGGGTTAGGGTTAGGGTTAGGGTTAGGGTTAGGGTTCGGGTTAGCGTTAGGTTTAGGATTAGGGTTAGGGTTAGGTTTAGGGTTAGGGTTCGAGTTCGGGTTAGGGTTAGGGTTAGGGTTAGGGTTCGGTTTAGGGAAAGGGTTCGGTTTCGGGTTAGGGTTAGGGTTAGGGTTAGGGTTCGGGTTAGATTTAGGGTTAGGGTTCGGGTTAGGGTTAGGGTTAGGGTTTGGGTTAAGTTTAGGTTTAGGGTTACGGTTCTGGTTAGGGTTCGGGTTAGGGTTAGGGTTAGGATTCTGGTAGGGTTAGGGTTAGGGTTAGGGCTAGGGATAGGGTTCGGTTTAGGTTTAAGTTTCGGTTTAGGGTTAGGGTTAGGATTAGGGTTCGGGTTAGGGTTCGGGTTAGGGTTAGGGATCGGGTTAGGGTTAGGGTTCGGGTTAAGGTTGGGTTCGGTTTAGGTTTCGGGTAGGGTTAGGGTTCGGGTTCGGGTTAGGTTTAGGGTTCGGGTTAGGGTTAGTTTTAGGGGGACGGGTTAGGGTTAGGGTTCGGTCTAGGGTTAGGGTTAGGGTTCGGGTTAGGGTTAGGGTTAGGTTTAGGGTTAGGGTTCGTGTTAGGGTTCGGGTTAGGGGTCGGGTTAGGGTTAGGGTTAGGATTCGGGTTAGGGTTAGGTTTAGGGTTAGGGTCGGGTTAGGGTTAGGGTTCGGGTTAGGGTTAGGGTTCGGTTTCGGTTTCGGGTTAGGGTTAGGGTTGGGGTTCGGGTTAGGGTTCCGGTTAGGGTTCGGGTTTGGGTTAGGTTTAGGGTTAGGGTCCGGGTTCGGGGTTAGGGTTAGGGTAAGGGTTCGGGTTAGGGTTAGGTTAAGGGTTAGGGTTCGGGTTCGTGTTAGGGTTAGGGTTAGGGTTCTGGTTCGGGTTCGGGTTATGGTTAGGGTTCGAGTTAGGATTCGGGTTAGTGTTTGGGTTAGAGTTAGGGTTAGGGTTAGGGTTCGGGTTCGGGTTATTGTTCGGGTTCGTGTTAGGGTTCGGGTTAGATTTAGGGTTAGGGTTCGGGTTAGGGTTAGGGTTAGGGTTTGGGTTCGGTTTAGGGTTAGGTTTCTGGTTAGGGTTAGGGTTAGGGGTTAGGGTTAGGGTCGAGTTAGAGTTTGGGTTAGGGTTCGGGTTCGGGTTAGGGTTAGGGTTAGGGTTCGGGTTAGGGTTCAAGTTAGGGTTAGGGTTAGGCTTAAGGTTAGGGTTTGGGTTAGGGTTAGGGTTAGGGTTCGGGTTAGGTTTAGGGTTCGGTTTAGGTTTAGGTGTTAGTGTTAGGGTTATGGTTAGGGTTAGGGTTCGGGTTCGGGTTAGGGTTAGGGTTAGGATTAGGGTTCGGGTTAGGGTTAGGTTTCGGGTTCGGGTTAGGGTAAGGGTTAGGGATAGGCTTATGGTTCGGGTTAGATTTAGGGTTAGGGTTCGGGTTAGGGTTAGGGTTAGGGTTTGGGTTAGGGTTCGTGTTTGTGTTAGGGTTCGTGTTAGGGTTAGGGTTCTGGTTAGGGTTAGGGTTAGGATTCGGGTAGGGTTAGGGTTAGGGTTCGGGTTAGGGTTAGGGTTCGGGTTAGGGTTAGGTTTAGGGTTCGGGTTAGGTTTAGGGTTAGGGTTCGGGTTAGGTTAGGGTTCGGGTTCGGGTTATGGTTAGGGTTCGGGTTCGGGTTAGGGTTCGTGTTTGTGTTAGGGTTCGGGTTAGGGTTAGGGTTAGGGTTAGGGTTCGGGTTAGTGTTAGGTTTCGGGTTCGGGTTCGGGTTAGGTTTAGGGTTCGGGTTAGGGTTAGGTTTCGGGTTAGGGTTAGGGTTAGGGTTCCGGTTAGGGTTAGGGTTAGGGTTCGGGTTAGGGTTAGGGTTCGGGTTAGGGATAGGGTTCGGGTTCGGGTTCGGGTTCGGGTAGGGTTAGGGTTAGGTTTAGGGTTAGGGATCGGGTTCGGGTAAGGGTTAGGGTGCGGTTAGGTTTAGGGTTAGGGTTAGGTTTCGGGTTCGGTTTAGGGTTAGGGTTCGTGTTAGTGTTTGTTTCGGGTTAGGTTTAGGGTTAGGGTTCGGGTTAGGGTTCGGGTTCGGGTTAGGGTTAGGGTTAGGGTTCGGGTTAGGGTTAGGGTTCGAGTTCGGGTTAGGGTTAGGGTTAGGGTTAGGGTTATGTTTAGGGTTCGGGTTCGGGTTAGGGTTAGGGGTTAGGTTTCGGGTTCGGGTAAGTGTTAGGGTTAGGTTTCGGGTTAGGGCTAGGGGTTAGTGTTCGGGTTAGGGTTAGGGTTAGGGTTAGGGTTAGGGTTAGGTTTCGGATTTGGGTTAGGTTAGGGTTAGGGTTATGGTTCGGGTTAGGGTTAAGGTTAGGGTTAGGGTTCGGTTTAGGATTAGGGTTAGTGTTCGGGTTAGGGTGAAGGTTAGGGTTAGGGTTAGGGTTAGGTTTTAGGGTTAGGGTTAGGGTTAGGGTTAGGGTTAGGGTTAGGGTTCGGGTTCGGGTTAGGGTTCGGGTTAGGGTTCGGGTTAGGTTTAGGGTTCGGGTTAGGGTTAGGTTTATGGTTAGAGTTAGGGTTAGGGTTAGGGTTCGGGTTAGGGTTAGGGTTAGGGTTAGGGTTAGGGTTCGGGTTAGGCTTAGGGTTCGGGTTAGGGTTAGGGGTTAGTGTTCAGGTTAGGGTTAGGGTTAGGGTTCGAGTTCGGTTTAGGGTTAGGGTTCGTGTTAGGGAAAGGGTTAGGGTTAGGGTTAGGGTTAGGTTTAGGGTTCGGGTTCAGGTTAGGGTTAGGGTTCGGGTTAGTGTTCGGGTTAGGGTTAGGGTTCGGGTTAGGGTTAGGTTTAGGGTTAGAGTTAGGGTTAGGGTTGGGTTCGGGTTAGTTTTAGGGTTAGGGTTAGGGTTAGGTTAGGGTTCGGGTGAAGGTTAGGGTTAGGGTTCGGGTTAGGGTTAGGGTTCGGGTTAGGGTTAGGGGTTAGTGTTCAGGTTAGGGTTAGGGTTCGGGTTAGGGTTCGGGTTAGGGTTAGGGTTCGGGTTCGGTTTAGGGTTAGGTTTAGTGTTAGGGTTCGGGTTAGGGTTAGGGTTAGGGTTCGAGTTAGGTTTAGGGTTCAGGTTAGGGTTAGGGTTCGGGTTAGGGTTAGGGTTAGTGTTCGGGTTAGGGTTCGGGTTAGGTTTAGGGTTAGGGTTCGGGTTAGGTTTAGGTTTCGGGTTAGGGTTAGGGTTAGGTTTAGGGATCCGGTTAGGGTTAGGGTTCGGGTTAGGGTTGGGTTCGGTTTAGTTTTCGGGTTAAGGTTAGGGTTCGAGTTCGGGTTAGGGTTAGGGTTCGGGTTAGGTTTAGGGTTAGGGTTCGGGTTAGGGTTAGGGTTCGGGCTACGGTTCGGGTTAGGGTTCGGGTTAGGATTAAGGTTAGGTCTAGGTTTAGGGTTCGTGTTAGGGTTCGGGTTAGGGGTCGGTTTAGGGTTAGGGTTAGGGTTCGGGTTAGGGTTAGGGTTAGGGTTAGGGTTAAGGTTCGGGTTCGGGTTCGGGTTCGGGTTAGGGTTAGGGTTGGGGTTCGGGTTAGGGTTCGGGTTAGGGTTCGGGTTAGGGTTAGGTTTAGGGTTAGGATCCGGGTTCGGGGTTAGGGTTAGGGCTACGGTTCGGGTTAGGGTTA
Organism: Urocyon cinereoargenteus; assembly: GCA_032313775.1. Lineage (NCBI taxonomy): Eukaryota > Metazoa > Chordata > Mammalia > Carnivora > Canidae > Urocyon > Urocyon cinereoargenteus. The sequence continues at coordinate 7,193,297 of JAVLSZ010000034.1, forward strand.
GGGTTCGGGTTAGGGTTAGGGTTAGGGTTCGGGTTCGTGTTAGGGTTAGGGTTAGGGTTCGGTTTCGGGTTCGGGTTAGGGTTAGGGTTCGAGTTAGGGTTCGGGTTAGGGTTCGGGTTAGAGTTAGGTTTAGGGTTAGGGTTCGGGTTCGTGTTATTGTTCGGGTTCGGGTTAGGATTAAGGTTAGGGTTAGGGTTCGGTTTAGGGTTAGGGTTCGGATTCGGTTTAGGGTTAGGTTTCAGGTTAGGGTTAGGTTTAGGGGTTAGGGTTAGGGTCGAGTTAGAGTTCGGGTTAGGGTACGGGTTAGGGTTAGGGTCAGGGTAGGGTTCGGTTTAGGGTTCGAGTTAGGGTTAGGGTTAGGTTTAGGGTTAGGGTTAGGGTTAGGGTTAGGTTTCGGGCTAGGTTTAGGGTTCGGGTTAGGGTTAGGGGTTAGGGTTATTGTTAGGGTTAGGGTTCGGGTTAGGGTTAGGGTTAGGGTTAGGGTTAGGGTTAGGGTTAGGGTTAGTGTTCGGGTTAGGGTTAGGGTTAGGGTTAGGGTTAGGGTTAGGTTTTAGGGTTATGGTTAGGGTTAAGGTTAGGGTTAGGGTTAGGGGTTAGGGTTAGGGTTAGGGTTAGGGTTAGGGTTCGGGTTAGCATTAGGTTTAGGATTAGGGTTAGGGTTAGGTTTAGTGTTAGGGTTAGGGTTCGGGTTAGGGTTAGGGTTAGGGTTAGGGTTAGGGTTAGGGTTCGGGTTAGGGTTAGGGTTCGGGTTCGGGTTAGGGTTACGGTTAGGGTTAGGGTTAGGGTTCGGGTTAGATTTAGGGTTAGGGTTTGGGTTAGGGTTAGGGTTAGGGTTTGGGTTAGGGTTAGGGTTAGGGTTAGGGTTCGGTTTAGGGTTCTGGTTAGAGTTAGGTTTAGGATTCGGGTTAGGGTTAGGGTTAGGGTTCGGGTTAGGGTTATGGTTCGGGTTAGGGTTAGGTTTAGGGTTCGGGTTAGGGTTAGGGTTAGGGTTCGTGTTAGGGTTAGGTTTCGGGTTCGGGTTATGGTTAGGGTTCTGTTTCGGGTTAGGGATCGGGTTTGGGTTAGGGTTCGGGTTAGGGTTAGGTTTAGGGTTAGGGTTCAGGTTAGGGTTAGGGTTCGGGTTCGGGTTCGGGTTAGGGTTAGGGTTCGGGTTAGGGTTAGGTTTCGGGTTAGGTTAGGGTTAGGGTTCGTGTTAGGTTTAGGGTTAGGTTTCGGGTTAGGGTTAGGGTTCGGGTTAGGGATAGGTTTAGGGTTCGGGTTCGGGTTCGGGTTAGGGTTAGGGTTAGGGTTAGGGATCAGGTTCGGGTTAGGGTTAGGGTGCGGGTTAGGTTTAGGGTTAGGGTTAGGGTTCGGGTTCGTGTTAGGGTTAGGGTTAGGGTTAGTTTTAGGGTTCGGGTTCGGGTTAGGGTTAGGGGTTAGGGTTCGGGTTCCGGTAAGTGTTAGGGTTAGGTTTCGAGTTAGGGTTAGGGGTTAGTGTTCGGGTTAGGGTTAGGGTTAGGGTTAGGGTTAGGGTTAGGTTTCGGATTAGGTTTAGGTTAGGGTTAGGGTTAGGGTTCGGGTTAGTGTTAGGGTTAGGTTTAGGGTTAGGGTTCGGGTTAAGGTTATGGTTCGGGTTAAGGTTCGGGTTAGGGTTAGGGTTAGGGTTAGGGTTCGGATTAGGTTTAGGTTAGGGTTAGGGTTAGGGTTCGGGTTAGGGTTAGGGTTAGGGTTAGGTTTAGGGTTCGGGTTAGGGTTAGGGTTCGGGTTAAGGTTCGGGTTAGGGTTCGGGTTAGGGTAAGAGTTCGGATTAGGGTTAGGGTTAGGGTTCGGGTTAGGGTTCGGTTTCGGGTTAGGGTTAGGGTTAGGGTTCGGGTTAGGGTTAGGTTTCGGGTTAGGGTTAGGGTTAGGGTTCGGGTTCGTGTTAGGGTTAGGGTTAGGTTTCGGGTTAGGGTTAGGGTTAGGGTTCGGGTTCGTGTTAGGGTTAGGGTTAGGTTTCGGGTTCGGGGTCGGGTTCGGGTTAGGCTTAGGGTTCGAGTTAGGGTTCCTTTTAGTGTATGGGTTAGAGTTAGGGTTAGGGTTAGGGTTCGGGTTCGGGTTATTGTTCGGGATCGGGTTAGGGTACGGGTTAGGTTTAGGGTTAGGGTTAGGGTTCGGGTTAGGGTTAGGGTTTGGGTTCGGTTTAGGGTTAGGTTTCGGGTTAGGGTTAGAGTTACGGGTTAGGGTTAGGGTTGAGTTAGAGTTCGGGTTAGGGTTCGGGTTAGTGTTAGGGTTAGGGTTAGGGTCGGGTTAGGGTTCAAGTTAGGCTTAGGGTTAGGGTTAGGGTTAGGGTTTGGGTTAGGGTTAGGGTTAGGGTTCGGGTTAGGTTTAGGGTTCGGGTTAGGTTTAGGGGTTAGTGTTAGGGTTAGGGTTAGGGTTAGGGTTAGGGTTCGGGTTAGGGTTAGGGTTCGGGTTAGGGTTAGGTTTAGGTTTTAGGGTTAGGGTTAGGCTTAGGGTTAGGGTTAGGGGTTAGGGTTAGGGTTAGGGTTAGGGTTAGGGTTCGGCTTAGCGTTAGGGTTCGGATTAGGGTTAGGGTTAGGTTTAGGGTTAGGTTTAGGGTTCGGGTTAGGGTTCGGGTTCGGGTTAGGGTTAGGGTTAGGGTTAGTGTTAGGGTTCGTGTTAGGGTTAGGGTTAGGGTTTGGGTTAGGGTTAGGGTTAGGGTTCGGATTAGGATTAGGTTAGGGTTAGGGTTAGGTTTCGGGTTAGTGTTAGGGTTAGGTTTAGGTTTAGGGTTAGGTTTCGGGTTAGGGTTAGGGTTCGAGTTCGGGTTAGGGTTAGGGTTAGGGTTAGGGTTATGTTTAGGGTTCGGGTTCGGGTTAGGGTTAGGGGTTAGGTTTCGGGTTCGGGTAAGTGTTAGGTTTAGGTTTCGGGTTAGGGCTAGGGGTTAGTGTTCGGGTTAGGGTTAGGGTTAGGGTTAGGTTTCAGATTTGGGTTAGGTTAGGGTTAGGGTTAGGGTTCGGGTTAGGGTTAGGGTTAGGGTTAGGGTTCGGTTTAGGATTAGGGTTAGTGTTCGGGTTAGGGTTAAGGTTAGGGTTAGGGTTAGGGTTAGGTTTTAGGGTTAGGGTTAGGGTTAGGGTTAGGGTTAAGTTTAGGGTTAGGGTTCGGGTACGGGTTAGGGTTCGGGTTAGGGTTCGGGTTAGGGTTAGGGTTCGGGTTAGGGTTAGGTTTATGGTTAGAGTTAGGGTTAGGGTTAGGGTTCGGGTTAGGGTTAGGGTTAGGGTTAGGGTTAGGGTTCGGGTTAGGCTTAGGGTTCGGGTTAGGGTTAGGGTTAGGGGTTAGTGTTCAGGTTATGGTTAGGGTTAGGTTTCGAGTTCGGTTTAGGGTTAGGGTTCGTGTTAGGGAAAGGGTTAGGGTTAGGGTTAGGGTTAGTTTTAGGGTTCGGGTTCAGGTTAGGGTTAGGGTTCGGGTTAGTGTTCGGGTTAGGGTTAGGGTTCGGGTTAGGGTTAGGTTTAGGGTTAGAGGTAGGGTTAGTGTTGGGTTCGGGTTAGTTTTAGGGTTAGGGTTAGGGTTAGGTTAGGGTTCGGGTGAAGGTTAGGGTTAGGGTTCGGGTTAGGGTTAGGGTTCGGGTTAGGGTTAGGGGTTAGTGTTCAGGTTAGTGTTAGGGTTAGGGTTCGGGTTAGGGTTCGGGTTAGGGTTAGGGTTCGGGTTCGGGTTAGGGTTAGGTTTAGTGTTAGGGTTCGGGTTACGGTTAGGGTTCGGGTTAGGGTTAGGGTTAGGGTTCGAGTTAGGTTTAGGGTTCGGGTTAGGGTTAGGGTTCGGGTTAGGGTTAGGGTTAGGGTTCGGGTTAGGGTTCGGGTTAGGTTTAGGGTTAGGGTTCGGGTTAGTTTTAGGTTTCGGGTTAGGGTTAGGGTTAGGTTTAGGGATCGGGTTAGGGTTAGGGTTCGGTTTAGGGTTGGGTTCGGTTTAGTTTTCGGGTTAAGGTTAGGGTTCGAGTTCGGGTTAGGGTTAGGGTTCGGGTTAGGTTTAGGGTTAGGGTTCGGGTTAGGGTTAGGGTTCGGGCTACTGTTCGGGTTAGGGTTCGGGTTAGGATTAGGGTTAGGTCTAGGTTTAGGGTCGTGTTAGGGTTCGGGTTAGGGGTCGGGTTAGGGTTAGGGTTAGGGTTCGGGTTAGGGTTAGGGTTAGGGTCGGGTTAGGGTTAGGGTTCGGGTTAGGGTTAGGGTTCGGGTTCGGGTTCGGGTTCGGGTTAGGGTTAGGGTTGGGGTTCGGGTTAGGGTTCGGGTTAGGGTTCGGGTTCGGTTTAGGTTTAGGGTTAGGATCCGGGTTCGGGGTTAGGGTTAGGGCTACGGTTCGGGTTAGGGTTAGGGTTAGGGTTAGGGTTCGGGTTCGTGTTAGGGTTAGGGTTAGGGTTCGGTTTCGGGTTCGGGTTAGGGTTAGGGTTCGAGTTAGGGTTCGGGTTAGGGTTCGGGTTAGAGTTAGGTTTAGGGTTAGGGTTCGGGTTCGGATTATTGTTCGGGTTCGGGTTAGGATTAAGGTTAGGGTTAGGGTTCGGTTTAGGGTTAGGGTTCGGATTCGGTTTAGGGTTAGGTTTCAGGTTAGGGTTAGGTTTAGGGGTTAGGGTTAGGGTCGAGTTAGAGTACGGGTTAGGGTACGGGTTAGGGTTAGGGTTAGGGTAGGGTTCGGTTTAGGGTTCGAGTTAGGGTTAGGGTTAGGGTTAGGGTTAGGGTTAGGGTTCGGGCTAGGTTTAGGGTTCGGGTTAGGGTTAGGGGTTAGGGTTATTGTTAGGGTTAGGGTTCGGGTTAGGGTTAGGGTTTGGGTAGGGTTAGGGTTAGGGTTAGTGTTCGGGTTAGGGTTAGGGTTAGGGTTAGGGTTAGGGTTAGGTTTTAGGGTTATGGTTAGGGTTAGGGTTAGGGTTAGGTTTAGGGGTTATGGTTAGGGTTAGGGTTCGGGTTAGCATTAGGTTTAGGATTAGGGTTAGGGTTAGGTTTAGTGTTAGGGTTAGGGTTCGGGTTAGGGTTAGGGTTAGGGTTAGGGTTCTGGTTAGGGTTAGGGTTCGGTTTCTGGTTAGGTTTACGGTTAGGGTTAGGGTTAGGGTTCGGGTTAGATTTAGGGTTAGGGTTTGGTTTAGGGTTAGGGTTAGGGTTTGGGTTAGGGTTAGGGTTAGGGTTAGGGTTCGGGTTAGGGTTCTGGTTAGAGTTAGGTTTAGGATTCGGGTTAGGGTTAGGGTTAGGGTTCGGGTTAGGGTTATGGTTCGGGTTAGGGTTAGGTTTAGGGTTCGGGTTAGGGTTAGGGTTAGGGTTCGTGTTAGGGTTAGGTTTCGGGTTCGGGTTATGGTTAGGGTTCTGGTTCGGGTTAAGGATCGGGTTTGGGTTAGGGTTCGGGTTAGGGTTAGGGTTAGGGTTAGGGTTCAGGTTAGGGTTAGGGTTCGGGTTCGGGTTCGGGTTAGGGTTAGGGTTCGGGTTAGGGTTAGGTTTCGGGTTAGGTTAGGGTTAGGGTTCGTGTTAGGTTTAGGGTTAGGTTTCGGGTTAGGGTTAGGGTTCGGGTTAGGGATAGGTTTAGGGTTCGGGTTCGGGTTCGGGTTAGGGTTAGGGTTAGGGTTAGGGATCAGGTTCGGGTTAGGGTTAGGGTGCGGGTTAGGTTTAGGGTTAGGGTTAGGGTTCGGTTTAGGGTTAGGGTTCGGATTCGGTTTAGGGTTAGGTTTCAGGTTAGGGTTAGGTTTAGGGGTTAGGGTTAGGGTCGAGTTAGAGTTCGGGTTAGGGTACGGGTTAGGGTTAGGGTTAGGGTAGGGTTCGGTTTAGGGTTCGAGTTAGGGTTAGGGTTAGGGTTAGGGTTAGGGTTCGGATTAGGTTTAGGTTAGGGTTAGGGTTAGGGTTCGGGTTAGTGTTAGGGTTAGGTTTAGGGTTAGGGTTCGGGTTAAGGTTAGGGTTCGGGTTAAGGTTCGGGTTAGGGTTAGGGTTAGGGTTAGGGTTCGGATTAGGTTTAGGTTAGGGTTAGGGTTAGGGTTCGGGTTAGTGTTAGGGTTAGGGTTAGGTTTAGGGTTCGGGTTAGGGTTAGGGTTCGGGTTAAGGTTCGGGTTAGGGTTCGGGTTAGGGTTAGAGTTCGGATTAGGGTTAGAGTTAGGGTTCGGGTTAGGGTTCGGGTTCGGGTTAGGGTTAGGGTTCGGGTTCGGGTTAGGGATAGGGTTAGGGTTCGGTTTCGGGTTCGGGTAGGGTTAGGGTTAGGTTTAGGGTTAGGGATCGGGTTCGGGTAAGGGTTAGGGTGCGGTTAGGTTTAGGGTTAGGGTTAGGTTTCGGGTTCGGTTTAGGGTTAGGGTTCGTGTTAGGGTTTTGTTTCGGGTTAGGTTTAGGGTTAGGGTTCGGGTTAGGGTTCGGGTTCGGGTTAGGGTTAGGGTTAGGGTTCGGGTTAGGGTTAGGGTTCGAGTTCGGGTTAGGGTTAGGGTTAGGGTTAGGGTTATGTTTAGGGTTCGGGTTCGGGTTAGGGTTAGGGGTTAGGTTTCGGGTTCGGGTAAGTGTTAGGGTTAGGTTTCGGGTTAGGGCAAGGGGTTAGTGTTCGGGTTAGGGTTAGGGTTAGGGTTAGGGTTAGGGTTAGGGTTAGGTTTCGGATTTGGGTTAGGTTAGGGTTAGGGTTAGGGTTCGGGTTAGGGTTAGGGTTAGGGTTAGGGTTCGGTTTAGGATTAGGTTTAGTGTTCGGGTTAGGGTTAAGGTTAGGGTTAGGGTTAGGGTTAGGTTTTAGGGTTAGGGTTAGGGTTAGGGTTAGGGTTAGGGGTTAGGGTTAGGGTTAGGTTTCGGGTTAGGGTTAGGGGTTAGTTTTAGGGTTAGGGTTAATGTAGTGTTTAGGGTTAGGTTTCGGATAAGGTTTAGGTTAGGGTTCGGTTTAGGGTTAGGGTTTGGGTTAGGGTTAGGGTTCGGGTTAGAGTTAGGGTTCGGGTTAGGGGTTAGGGTTAGGGTTCGGGTTTGGGTTAGGGTTAGGGTTAGGGTTAGGGTTAGGGTTTGGGTTCGGGTTAGGGTTAGGGTTAGTGTTAGGGTTAGGGTTGGGTTTAGGGTTAGGGTTAGGGTTAGGTTTAGGTTTAGGGTTCGGATTAGGTTTAGGTTAGGGTTAGGGTTAGGGTTCGGGTTAGGGTTCGGGTTAGGGTTCGGGTTCGCGTAAGGGTTAGGGGTTAGTGTTCAGGTTAGGTTTAGGGTTAGGTTTCGGGTTAGGGTTCGGGTTAGGGTTAGGGTTAGGGTTCGGGTTAGGGTTAGGGTTAGTGTTAGGGTTAGGGTTCGGGTATGGTTATGGTTCGGGTTAGGGTTAGGGCTAGGGTTCGGGTTAGGGTTAGGATTAGGGTTCGGTTAGGGTTCGGGTTAGGTTTAGGGTTAGGGTTCGGGTTAGGTTTAGGTTTCGGGTTAGGGTTAGGGTTAGGGTTAGTGTTCGGGTTAGGGTTAGGGTTCGGTTTAGGGTTGGGTTCGGGTTAGGTTTTGGGTTAGGGTTAGGGTTCGGCTTAGGGTTAGGGTTAGGGTTAGGGTTAGGGTTCGGGTTAGGGTTAGGGTTAGGGTTTGGGTTAGGGTTCGGGTTAGGGTTAGGGTTAGGGTTCGGGTTAGGGATAGGGTTAGGGTTCGGGTTAGGGTTCGAGTTAGGGTTCGGGTTAGGGTTCGGGTTAGGGTTAGGGTTCGGGTTAGGGTTAGGTTTATGGTTGGAGTTAGGGTTAGGGTTAGGGTTCGGGTTAGGGTTAGGGTTAGGGTTAGGGTTAGGGTTCGGGTTAGGCTTAGGGTTTGGGTTAGGGTTAGGGTTAGGGGTTAGTGTTCAGGTTAGGGTTAGGGTTAGGGTTCGAGTTCGGTTTAGGGTTAGGGTCCGTGTTAGGGAAAGGGTTAGGGTTAGGGTTAGGGTTAGGTTTAGGGTTCGGGTTCAGGTTAGGGTTAGGGTTCGGGTTAGTGCTCGGGTTAGGGTTAGGGTTCGGGTTAGGGTTAGGTTTAGGTTTAGAGTTAGGGTTAGGGTTGGGTTCGGGTTAGTTTTAGGGTTAGGGTTAGGGTTAGGTTAGGGTTCGGGTGAAGGTTAGGGTTAGGGTTCGGGTTAGGGTTAGGGTTCGGGTTAGGGTTTGGGGTTAGTGTTCAGGTTAGGGTTAGGGTTAGGGTTCGCGTTAGGGTTCGGGTTAGGGTTAGGGTTCGGGTTCGGGTTAGGGTTAGGTTTAGTGTTAGGGTTCGGGTTACGGTTAGGGTTCGGGTTAGGGTTAGGGTTAGGGTTCGAGTTAGGTTTAGGGTTCGGGTTAGGGTTAGGGTTCGGGTTAGGGTTAGGTTTAGGATTCGGGTTAGGGTTCGGATTAGGTTTAGGGTTAGGGTTCGGGTTAGGTTTAGGTTTCGGGTTAGGGTTAGGGTTAGGGTTAGGGATCGGGTTAGGGTTAGGGTTCGGGTTAGGGTTGGGTTCGGTTTAGTTTTCGGGTTAAGGTTAGGGTTCGAGTTCGGGTTAGGGTTAGGGTTCGGGTTAGGTTTAGGGTTAGGGTTCGGGTTAGGGTTAGGGTTCGGGCTACGGTTCGGGTTAGGGTTCGGGTTAGGATTAGGGATAGGTCTAGGTTTAGGGTTCGTGTTAGGGTTCGGGTTAGGGGTCGGGTTAGGGTTAGGGTTAGGGTTCGGGTTAGGGTTAGGGTTAGGGTCGGGTTAGGGTTAGGGTTCGGGTTAGGGTTAGGGTTCGGGTTCGGGTTCGGGTTCGGGTTAGGGTTGGGGTTCGGGTTAGGGTTCGGGTTAGGGTTCGGGTTAGGGTTAGGTTTAGGGTTAGGATCCGGGTTCGGGGTTAGGGTTAGGGCTACGGTTCGGGTTAGGGTTAGGGTTCGGGTTGGGGTTAGGGTTAGGGTTCGGGTTCGTGTTAGGGTTAGGGTTAGGGTTCGGTTTCGGGTTCGGGTTAGGGTTAGGGTTCGAGTTAGGTTTCGGGTTAGGGTTCGGGTTTAGTTAGGTTTAGGGTTAGGGTTCGGGTTCGGGTTATTGTTCGGGTTCGGGTTAGGATTAAGGTTAGGGTTAGGGTTCGGTTTAGGGTTAGGGTTCGGATTCGGTTTAGGGTTAGGTTTCAGGTTAGCGTTAGGTTTAGGGGTTAGGGTTAGGGTCGAGTTAGAGTTCGGGTTAGGGTACGGGTTAGGGTTAGGGTTAGGGTAGGGTTCGGTTTATGGTTCGAGTTAGGGTTAGGGTTAGGGTTAGGGTTAGGGTTAGGGTTCAGCTAGGTTTAGGGTTCGGGTTAGGGTTAGGGGTTAGGGTTATTGTTAGGGTTAGGGTTCGGGTTAGGGTTAGGGTT
>JAVLSZ010000034.1:7207500-7222500 GCA_032313775.1 Urocyon cinereoargenteus
AGGTTAGGGTTCGGGTTCGGGTTATGGTTCGGGTTCGGGTTCGGGTTAGGGTTCGTGTTTGGGTTAGGGTTCGGGTTAGGGTTAGTGTTAGGGTTAGGGTTCGGGTTAGGGTTAGGGTTCGGGTTCGGGTTCGGGTTAGGTTTAGGGTTCGGGTTAGGGTTAGGTTTCGGGTTAGGGTTAGGGTTAGGGTTCCGGTTAGGGTTAGGGTTAGGGTTCGGGTTAGGGTTAGGGTTCGTGTTAGGGATAGGGTTAGGGTTCGGTTTCGGGTTCGGGTAGGGTTAGGGTTAGGTTTAGGGTTAGGGATCGGGTTCGGGTAAGGGTTAGGGTGCGGTTAGGTTTAGGGTTAGGGTTAGGTTTCGGGTTCGGTTTAGGGTTAGGGTTCGTGTTAGGGTTTTGTTTCGGGTTAGGTTTAGGGTTAGGGTTCGGGTTAGGGTTCGGGTTCGGGTTAGGGTTAGGGTTAGGGTTCGGGTTAGGGTTAGGGTTCGAGTTCGGGTTAGGGTTAGGGTTAGGGTTAGGGTTATGTTTAGGGTTCGGGTTCGGGTTAGGGTTAGGGGTTAGGTTTCGGGTTCGGGTAAGTGTTAGGGTTAGGTTTCGGGTTAGGGCAAGGGTTTAGTGTTCGGGTTAGGGTTAGGGTTAGGGTTAGGGTTAGGGTTAGGGTTAGGGTTAGGGTTAGCTTTCGGATTTGGGTTAGGTTAGGTTAGGGTTAGGGTTCGGGTTAGGGTTAGGGTTAGGGTTCGGTTTAGGATTAGGTTTAGTGTTCGGGTTAGGGTTAAGGTTAGGGTTAGGGTTAGGGTTAGGTTTTAGGGTTAGGGTTAGGGTTAGGGTTAGGGTTAGGGGTTAGGGTTAGGGTTAGGTTTAGGGTTAGGGTTAGGGTTCGGGTTAGCGTTAGGGTTCGGATTAGGGTTAGGGTTAGGTTTAGGGTTAGGGTTATGGTTCGGGTTAGGGTTAGGGTTTGGGTTAGGGTTAGGGTTCGGGTTAGAGTTAGGGTTCGGGTTCGGGTTAGGGTTAGGGTTAGGGTTAGGATTTGGGTTAGGGTTAGGTTTAGGGTTAGGGTTCGGTGTAGGGTTTGGGTTAGGGTTAGGATTAGGATTTGGGTTAGGGTTAGGGTTTGGGTTCGGGTTAGGTTTAGGGTTCGGGTTAGGGTTAGGTTTAGGGTTCGGGTTAGGGTTAGGGTTAGGGTTCGGGTTAGGGTAAGGGTTCGGGTTCGGGTTATGGTTAGGGTTCGGGTTCGGGTTAGGGTGAGGGGTTACGGTTAAGGTTAGGTTTCGGTTTCGGGTTAAGATTAGGGTTAGTTTTAGGTGTTAGGTTTAGGGTTCGCGTTAGGGTTAGGGTTCGGGTTCGGGTTAGGGTTAGGGTTAGGGTTCGAGTTAGGGTTCGGTTTCGGGTTAGGGTTAGGGGTTAGTGTTCAGGTTAGGGTTAGGGTTAGGGTTCGGGTTAGGGTTCGGGTTCGGGTTCGGGTTACGGTCAGGGTTAAGGTTCGGGTTAGGGTTAGGGTTCGGGTTCGGGTTAGGGTTAGGTTTAGGGTTAGGGTTAGGTTTAGGGTTCGGGTTCGGGTTAGGGTTAGGGGTTAGGGTTCGTGTTCGGATAAGTGTTAGGTTTAGGTTTCGGGTTAGGGTTAGGGGTTAGTTTTAGGGTTAGGGTTAATGTAGGGTTTAGGGTTAGGTTTCGGATTAGGTTTAGGTTAGGGTTCGGTTTAGGGTTAGGTTTTGGGTTAGGGTTAGGGTTCGGGTTAGGGTTAGGGTTCGTGTTAGGTTTAGGGTTCGTGTTAGGGTTTGGGTTCGGGTTAGGTTTAGGGTTAGGGTTCAGGTTAGGGTTCGGGTTCGGTTTCGGGTTACGGTCAGGGTTAAGGTTCGGGTTAGGGTTAGGGTTCGGGTTCGGGTTAGGGTTAGGGTTAGGGTTAGGGTTAGGGTTAGGTTTAGGGTTCGGGTTCGGGTTAGGGTTAGGGGTTAGAGTTCGTGTTCGGATAAGGGTTAGGTTTAGGTTTCGGGTTAGGGTTAGGGGTTAGTTTTAGGGTTAGGTTTAATGTAGGGTTTAGGGTTAGGTTTCGGATTAGGTTTAGGTTAGGGTTCGGTTTAGGGTTAGGGTTTGGGTTAGGGTTAGGGTTCGGGTTAGAGTTAGGGTTCGGGTTAGGGGTTAGGATTAGGGTTCGGGTTTGGGTTAGGGTTAGGGTTAGGGTTAGGGTTAGGGTTTGGGTTCGGGTTAGGGTTAGGGTTAGTGTTAGGGTTAGGGTTGGTTTAGGGTTAGGGTTAGGGTTAGGGTTAGGTTTAGGTTTAGTGTTCGGATTAGGTTTAGGTTAGGGTTAGGGTTAGGGTTCGGGTTAGGGTTCGGGTTAGGGTTCGGGTTCGCGTAAGGGTTAGGGTTTAGTGTTCAGGTTAGGTTTAGGGTTAGGTTTCGGGTTAGGGTTCGGGTTAGGGTTAGGGTTAGGGTTCGGGTTAGGGTTAGGGTTAGTGTTAGGGTTAGGGTTCGGGTATGGTTATGGTTCGGGTTAGGGTTAGGGCTAGGGTTCGGGTTAGGGTTAGGATTAGGGTTCGGTTAGGGTTCGGGTTAGGTTTAGGGTTAGGGTTCGGGTTAGGTTTAGGTTTCGGGTTAGGGTTAGGGTTAGGGTTAGTGTTCGGGTTAGGGTTAGGGTTCGGTTTAGGGTTGGGTTCGGGTTAGGTTTTGGGTTAGGGTTAGGGTTTGGGTTCGGGTTAGGGTTAGGGTTCGGGTTCGGGTTAGGGTTAGGGTTCGGGTTCGGGTTAGGGTTCGGGTTAGGGTTAGGGTTAGGGTTCGGGTTAGGGTTAGGGTTAGGGTTAGGTTTAGGGTTCGTGTTAGGGTTCGGGTTCGGGTTAGGGGTCGGGTTAGGGTTAGGGTTAGGTTTCGGGTTAGGGTTAGGGTTAGGGTTCAGGTTAGGGTTAGGGTTCGGTTTAGGGTTAGGGTTAGGGTCGGGTTCGGGTTCGGGTTAGGGTTGGGGTTCGGGTTAGGGTTCGGGTTAGGGTTCGGGTTAGGGTTAGGGATAGGGTTAGGGTTCGGTTTCGGGGTTAGGTTTAGGGTTAGGGTTCGGGTTAGTGTTCGGGTTAGGGTTAGGATTCGGGTAAAGGTTTAGAGTTTGGGTTCGGGTTAGGGTTAGGGTTAGGGTTCCGGTTAGGGTTAGGTTTAGGTTTCGGGTTAGGGTTAGGGTTAGGGTTAGGGTTCGGGTTAGGGTTAGGGTTAGGGTTCGGGTTAGGGTTAGGGTTAGGGTTCGGGTTAGGGTTAGGGTTAGGGTTCGGGTTAGGGATAGGGTTAGGGTTCGGGTTAGGGTTCGAGTTAGGGTTCGGGTTAGGGTTAGGGTTAAGTTTAGGGTTAGGGTTCGGGTTAGGTTTAGGTTTCGGGTTAGGGTTAGGGTTAGGGTTAGTGTTCGGGTTAGGGTTAGGGTTCGGTTTAGGGTTGGGTTCGGGTTAGGTTTTGGGTTAGGTTTAGGGTTTGGGTTCGGGTTAGGGTTAGGGTTCGGGTTCGGGTTAGGGTTAGGGTTCGGGTTCGGGTTAGGGTTCGGGTTAGGGTTAGGGTTAGGGTTCGGGTTAGGGTTAGGGTTAGGGTTAGGTTTAGGGTTCGTGTTAGGGTTCGGGTGCGGGTTAGGGGTCGGGTTAGGGTTAGGGTTAGGTTTCGGGTTAGGGTTAGGGTTAGGGTTCAGGTTAGGGTTAGGGTTCGGGTTAGGGTTAGGGTTAGGGTCGGGTTCGGGTTCGGGTTAGGGTTGGGGTTCGGGTTAGGGTTCGGGTTAGGGTTCGGGTTAGGGTTAGGGATAGGGTTAGGGTTCGGTTTTGGGGTTAGGTTTAGGGTTAGGGTTCGGGTTAGTGTTCGGGTTAGGGTTCGGTTTAGGGTTTGGGTTAGAGTTAGGGTTCGGGTTAGGGTTAGGGTTAGGTTTAGGGTTCGGGTTAGGGTTAGGGTTAGGGTTAGGGTTCGGGGTAGAGTTAGGGTTAGGGTTCGGGTTCGGGTTAGGGTTAGGGTTAGGGTTCGGGTTAGGGTTCGGGTATGGGTTAGGGTTAGGGGTTAGTGTTCAGGTTAGGGTTAGTGTTAGGGTTCGGGTTAGGGTTCGGGTTAGGGTTAGGTTTAGGGTTCGGGTAGGGTTCGGGTTATGGTTAGGGTTAGGGTTCTTGTTAGGGTTAGGGTTAGGTTTTAGGGTTAGGGTTAGGGTTAGGGTTAGGTTTAGGGGTTAGGGTTAGGTTTAGGGTTAGGGTTCGTGTTAGCGTTAGGGTTCGGATTAGGGTTAGGGTTAGGTTTAGGGTTAGGGTTAGGGTTCGGGTCCGGTTTAGGGTTAGGGTTAGGGTTAGGGTTCGGGTTAGGGTTAGGGTTCGGGTTCGGGTTAGGGTTAGGGTTAGGGTTAGGGTTAGGGTTCGGGTTCGGGTTAGGGTTAGGGTTCGGGTTAGGGTTAGGTTTAGGGTTTGGGTTAGGGTTAGGTTTAGGGTTAGAGTTCGGTTTAGTGTTCGGGTTAGGGTTAGTGTTAGGATTCGGGTTAGTGTTAGGGTTAGGGTTCAGGTTAGGTTTAGGTTTAGGGTTCGTGTTAGGGTTAGGGTTAGGGTTCGGGTTAGGGTTAGGGTTCGGGTTCGGTTTATGGTTAGGGTTCGGGTTCGGGTTAGGGTTCGGGTTTTGGTTAGGGTTCGGGTTAGGGTTAGGTTTAGGGTTAGGGTTCAGTTTAGGGTTAGGGTTCGGGTTCGGGTTCGGGTTTTGGTTAAGTTTCGGGTTAGGGTTAGGTTTCGGGTTAGGGTTAGGGTTAGGGTTCGGGTTAGGGTTAGGGTTAGGGTTCGGGTTAGGGTTAGGGTTCGGGTTAGGGTTCAGGTGAGGGTTAGGTTTCGGGTAGGGTTAGGGTTCGGGTTAGGGTTAGGGTTCGGGTTACGGTTAGGGTTCGGGTTCGGGTTAGGGTTAGGGTTAGGGTCAGGGTTAGGTTTCGGGTTAGGGTTACGGTTCGGGTTAGTGTTAGGGGTTAGGGTTAGGGTTAGGTTTCGGTTTTGGGTTAGGGTTAGGGTTAGGGTTAGGGGTTAGGGTTAGGTTTCGCATTAGGGTTAGGGATAGGGTTAGGGTTAGGGTTCGGGTTAGGGTTAGGTTTAGGGTTCGGGTTCGGGTTAGGGTTAGGGTTAGGTTTAGGTTTAGGGTTCGGGTTACGGTTAGGTTTAGTGTTAGGGTTAGTGTTGGTGTTAGGGTTAGGGTTATGGGTTAGTGTTAGGGTTAGTGTTAGGGTTAGGTTTAGGGTTAGGTTTCGGATTAGGGTTAGGTTAGGGTTCGGGTTAGGGTTAGGGTTTGGGTTAGGGTTAGGGTTCGGGTTAGGGTTAGGGTTCGGGTTAGGGGTTAGGGTTAGGGTTCGGGTTTGGGTTAGGGTTAGGGTTAGGGTTAGGGTTCGGGTTAGGGTTAGTGTTAGGGTTAGGGTTGGGGTTAGGGTTAGGGTTAGGGTTAGGGTTAGGGTTCGGATTAGGGTTAGGTTAGGGTTAGGGTTAGGGTTCGGGTTAGGATTCGGGTTAGGGTTAGGGTTCGGGTTAGGGTTAGGGGTTAGTGTTCAGGTTAGGGTTAGGGTTAGGGTTCGGGTTAGGGTTCGGGTTAGGGTTAGGGTTAGGGTTCAGGTTAGGGTTAGGTTTAGGGTTAGGGTTAGGGTTCGGTTTACGGTTAGGGTTCGGGTTCGGGTTAGGGTTAGGTTTAGTGTTAGGTTTCGGGTTACGGTTAGGGTTCGGGTTAGGGTTAGGGTTAGGTTTCGAGTTAGGTTTAGGGTTCGGGTTAGGGTTAGGGTTCGGGTTAGGGTTAGGGTTAGGGTTCGGGTTAGGGTTCGGGTTAGGTTTAGGGTTAGGGTTCGAGTTAGGTTTAGGTTTCGGGTTAGGGTTAGGGTTAGGGTTCAGGTTAGGGTTAGGGTTCGGGCTAGGGTTCGGGTTAGGGTTCGGGTTAGGATTAGGGTTAGGTCTAGGGTTAGGGTTCGTGTTAGGGTTCGGTTTAGGGGTCGGGTTAGGGTTAGGGTTAGGGTTCGGGTTAGGGTTAGGTTTAGGGTCGGGTTAGGGTTAGGGTTCGGGTTAGGGTTAGGGTTCGGGTTCGGGTTCGGGTTCGGGTTAGGGTTAGGGTTGGGGTTCGGGTTAGGGTTCGGGTTAGGGTTCGGGTTAGGGTTAGGTTTAGGGTTAGGATCCGGGTTCGGGGTTAGGGTTAGGGTTACGGTTCGGGTTAGGGTTAGGGTTCGGGTTAGGGTTAGGGTTAGGGTTCGGGTTCGTGTTAAGGTTAGGGTTAGGGTTCGGTTTTGGGTTCGGGTTAGTGTTAGGGTTCGAGTTAGGGTTCGGGTTAGGGTTCGGGTTAGAGTTAGGTTTAGGGTTAGGGTTCGGGTTCGGGTTATTGTTCGGGTTCGGGTTAGGGTTCGGGTTAGGATTAAGGTTAGGTTTAGGGTTCGGTTTAGGGTTAGGGTTCGGATTCGGTTTAGGGTTAGGTTTCAGGTTAGGGTTAGGTTTAGGGGTTAGGGTTAGTGTCGAGTTAGAGTTCGGGTTAGGGTACGGGTTAGGCTTAGTGTTAGGGTAGGGTTCGGTTTAGGGTTAGGGTTACGGTTCGGGTTAGGGTTAGGATTCGGGTTAGGGTTAGGGTTAGGGTTCGGGTTCGTGTTAGGGTTAGGGTTAGGGTTCGGTTTCGGGTTCGGGTTAGGGTTAGGGTTCGAGTTAGGGTTCGGGTTAGGGTTCGGGTTAGAGTTAGGTTTAGGGTTAGGGTTCGGGTTCGGGTTATTGTTCGGGTTCGGGTTAGGGTTCGGGTTAGGATTAAGGTTAGGGTTAGGGTTCGGTTTAGGGTTAGGGTTCGGATTCGGTTTAGGGTTAGGTTTCAGGTTAGGGTTAGGTTTAGGGGTTAGGGTTAGGGTCGAGTTAGAGTTCGGGTTAGGGTACGGGTTAGGATAAGGGTTAGGGTAGGGTTCGGTTTAGGGTTCGAGTTAGGGTTAGGGTTAGGTTTATTGTTAAGGTTAGGGTTCGGTTTAGGGTTAGGTTTACGGTTACGGTTAGGGTTAGGGTTAGTGTTCGGGTTAGGGTTAGTGTTAGGGTTAGGTTTTAGGGTTATGGTTAGGGTTAGGGTTAGGGTTAGGGTTAGGGGTTAGGGTTAGGGTTAGGGTTAGGGTTAGGGTTAGGGTTCGGGTTAGCGTTAGGTTTAGGATTAGGGTTAGGGTTAGGTTTAGGGTTAGGGTTAGGGTTCGGGTTAGGGTTAGGGTTAGGTTTAGGGTTAGGGTTAGGGTTCGGGTTAGGGTTAGGGTTCGGGTTCGGGTTAGGGTTACGGTGAGAGTTAGGGTTAGGGTTCGGGTTAGATTTAGGGTTAGGGTTCGGGTTAGGGTTAGGGTTAGGGTTTGGGTTAGTGTTAGGGTTAGGGTTAGGGTTAGGGTTAGGGTTAGGGTTCGGGTTAGGGTTCGGGTTAGGGTTAGGTTATGATTCGGGTTAGGGTTAGGGTTAGGTTTCGGATAGGGTTATGGTTCGGGTTAGGGTTAGGTTTAGGGTTCGGGTTAGGGTTAGGGTTAGGGTTCGGGTTAGGGTTACGTTTCGGGTTCGGGTTATGGTTAAGGTTCTGTTTCGGGTTAGGGATCGGGTTTGGGTTAGGGTTCGGGTTAGGGTTAGGGTTAGGGTTAGGGTTCGGGTTAGGGTTAGGGTTCGGGTTCGGGTTCGGGTTAGGGTTAGGGTTCGGGTAGGGTTTGGGTGCGGGTTAGGTTTAGGGTTAGGGTTAGGGTTCGGGTTCGGGTTAGGGTTCGGGTTAGGTTTAGGGTTCGGGTTCGTGTTAGGGTTAGGGTTAGAGTTAGTTTTAGGGTTCGGGTTCGGGTTAGGGTTAGGGTTCGGGTTCCGGTAAGTGTTAGGGTTAGGATTCGAGTTAGGGTTAGGGGTTAGTGTTCGGGTTAGTGTTTGGGTTAGGGTTAGGGTTAGGGTTAGGGTTAGGGTAGGGTTAGGTTTCGAGTTAGGTTTAGGGTTCGGGTTAGGTTTAGGGTTAGGGTTCGGGTTAGGGTTCGCGTTAGGTTTAGGGTTAGGGTTCGGGTTAGGTTTAGGTTTCGGGTTAGAGTTAGGGTTAGGGTTAGGGATCGGGTTAGGGTTAGGGTTCGGGTTAGGGTTGGGTTCGGTTTAATTTTCGGGTTAAGTTTAGGGTTCGAGTTCGGGTTAGGGTTAGGGTTCGGGTTAGGGTTAGGGTTAGGGTTCGGGTTAGGGTTCGGGCTAGGGTTCGGGTTAGGGTTCGGGTAAGGATTAGGGTTAGGTCTAGGTTTAGGGTTCGTGTTAGGGTTCGGGTTAGGGGTCGTGTTAGGGTTAGGATTAGGGTTCGGGTTAGGGTTAGGGTTAGGGTCGGGTTAGGGTTAGGGTTCGGGTTAGGATTAGGGTTCGGGTTCGGGTTCGGGTTAGGGTTCGGGTTAGAGTTAGGTTTAGGGTTAGGGTTCGGGTTCGGGTTATTGTTCGGGTTCGTGTTAGGGTTCGGGTTAGGATTAAAGTTAGCGTTAGGGTTCGGTTTAGGGTTAGGGTTCGGATTCGGTTTAGGGTTAGGTTTCAGGTTAGGGTTAGGTTTAGGGGTTAGGGTTAGGGTCGAGTTAGAGTTCGGGTTAGGGTACATGTTAGGGTTAGGGTTAGGGTAGGGTTCGGTTTAGGGTTCGAGTTAGGGTTAGGGTTAGGTTTAGGGTTAGGGTTAGGGTTAGGGTTCGGGCTAGGTTTAGGGTTCGGGTTAGGGTTAGGGGTTAGGGTTATTGTTAGGGTTAGGGTTAGGGTTAGGGTTAGGGTTAGGGTTCGGTTTTGGGTTATGGTTAGGGTTCTGTTTCGGGTTAAGGTTCGGGGTTTGGTTAGGGTTCGGGTTAGTGTTAGGTTTAGGGTTAGGGTTCGGGTTAGGGTTAGTGTTCGGGTTCGGGTTAGGGTTAGGGTTAGGGTTCGGGTTAGGTTTAGGATTCGGGTTAGGGTTAGGGTTAGGGTTCGGGTTAGGGTTAGGGTTAGGGTTCGGGTTAGGGTTAGGGTTCGGGTTAGGTTTAGGGTTCGGGTTAGGGTTTGGGTTAGGGTTAGGTTTCGGGTAGGTTTAGGGTTCTGGTTAGGGTTAGGGTTTGGTTTAGGGTTAGGGTTCGGGTTCGGGTTAGGTTTAGGGTTAGGGTTCAGGTTCGGGTTCAGGTTAGGGTTAGGTTTAGCGTTAGGTTTAGGGTTCGGATTAGGGTTAGGGGTACGGATCGGGTTAGGGTTCGGTTTTGGGTTCGGGTTAGGGTTAGGGTTCGGGTTAGGGTTAGGGGTTAGGGTTAGGGTTAGGTTTCGGTTTCGGGTTAGGGTAAGGGTTAGGGTTAGGGGTTAGGGTTAGGGTTCGCGTTAGGGTTAGGGTTAGGGTTAGGGTTAGGGTTAGGGTTAGGGTTCGGGTTAGGGGTAGGGTTCGGGTTCGGGGTGGGTTAGGGTTAGGGTTAGGTTTAGGGTTCGGGTTAGGGTTAGGGTTAGTGTTAGGGTTAGGGTTGGGGTTAGGGTTAGGGTTAGGGTTAGGGGTTAGTTTTAGGGTTAGGGTTAGGGTAGGGTTTAGGGTTAGGTTTCGGATTAGGTTTAGGTTAGGGTTCGGTTTAGGGTTAGGGTTTGGTTTAGGGTTAGGTTTCGGGTTAGAGTTAGGGTTCGGGTTAGGGGTTAGGGTTAGGGTTCGGGTTTGGGTTAGGGTTAGGGTTAGGGTTAGGGTTTGGGTTCGGGTTAGGGTTAGGGTTAGTGTTAGGGTTAGGGTTGGGTTTAGGGTTAGGGTTAGGGTTAGGGTTAGGTTTAGGTTTCGGATTAGGTTTAGGTTAGGGTTAGGGTTAGGGTTCGGGTTAGGGTTCGGGTTCGCGTTAGGGTTAGGGGTTAGTGTTCAGGTTAGGTTTAGGGTTAGGGTTCGGGTTAGGGTTCGGGTTAGGGTTAGGGTTAGGTTTCGGGTTAGGGTTAGGGTTAGTGTTAGGGTTAGGGTTCGGGTATGGTTATGGTTCGGGTTAGAGTTAGGGCTAGGGTTCGGGTTAGGTTTAGGATTAGGGTTCGGTTAGGGTTCGGTTTAGGTTTAGGGTTAGGGTTCGGGTTAGGTTTAGGTTTCGGGTTAGGGTTAGGGTTAGGGTTAGTGTTCGGGTTAGGGTAAGGGTTCGGTTTAGGGTTGGGTTCTGGTTAGGTTTTGGGTTAGGGTTAGGGTTTGGGTTCGGGTTAGGGTTAGGGTTCGGGTTAGGGTTAGGGTTAGGGTTCGGGTTCGGGTTAGGGTTCGGGTTAGGGTTAGGGCTAGGGTTCGGGTTAGGGTTAGGGTTAGGGTTAGGTTTAGGGTTCGTGTTAGGTTTCGGGTTCGGGTTAGGGGTCGGGTTAGGGTTAGGTTTAGGTTTCGGGTTAGGGTTAGGGTTAGGGTTCGGGTTAGGGTTAGGGTTCGGGTTAGGATTAGGGTTAGGGTCGGGTTCGGGTTCGGGTTAGGGTTGGGGTTCGGGTTAGGGTTCGGGTTAGGGTTCGGGTTAGGGTTAGGGATAGGGTTAGGTTTCGGTTTCGGGGTCAGGTTTAGGGTTAGGGTTCGGGTTAGGGTTCGGGTTAGGGTTAGGATTCGGGTAAAGGTTTAGGGTTCGGGTTCGAGTTAGGGTTAGGGTTAGGGTTCCGGTTAGGGTTAGGTTTAGGTTTCGGGTTAGGGTTCGGGTTAGGGTTCGGGTTAAGGTTAGGGTTAGGGTTCGGGTTAGGGTTAGGGTCAGGGTTCGGGTTAGGGTTCGGGTTAGGGTTAGGGTTAGGGTTCGGGTTAGGGATAAGGTTAGGGTTCGGGTTAGGGTTCGCGTTAGGGTTCGGGTAAGGGTTAGGGTTAAGTTTAGGGTTAGGGTTCGGGTTAGGGTTACGGTTCGGGTTAGGGTTAGGTTTAGGGTTAGGGTTCGGGTTAGGGTTCGGTTTAGGGTTCGGGTTAGAGTTAGGGTTCGGGATAGGGTTAGTGTTAGGGTTAGGGTTCGGGTTCGGGTTAGGGTTAGGGTTAGGGTTAGGGTTCGGGGTAGGGTTAGGGTTAGGGTTCGAGTTCGGGTTAGGGTTAGGGTTAGGGTTCGGGTTAGGGTTCGGGTTTGGGTTAGGGTTAGGGGTTAGTGTTCAGGTTAGGGTTAGGGTTAGGTTTCGGGTTAGGGTTCGGGTTAGGGTTAGGTTTAGGGTTCGGGTTAGGGTTCGGGTTATGGTTAGGGTTAGGGTTCGGGTTAGGGTTAGGGTTAGGTTTTAGGGTTAGGGTTAGGGTTAGGGTTAGGGTTAGGGGTTAGGGTTAGGGTTAGGGTTAGGGTTCGTGTTAGCGTTACGGTTCGGATTAGGGTTAGGGTTAGGTTTAGGGTTAGGGTTAAGGTTCGGGTTCGGTTTAGGGTTAGGGTTAGGGTTAGGGTTCGGGTTAGGGTTAGGGTTCGGGTTCGGGTTAGGGTTAGGGTTAGGGTTAGGGTTAGGGTTCGGGTTCGGGTTAGGGTTAGGGTTCGGGTTAGGGTTAGGTTTAGGGTTTGGGTTAGGGTTAGGTTTAGGGTTAGAGTTCGGTTTAGGGTTCGGGTTAGGGTTAGGGTTCTGGTTCGGCTTATGGTTAGGGTTCGGGTTCGGGTTAGGGTTCGGGTTTTGGTTAGGGTTCGGGTTAGGGTTAGGTTTAGGGTTAGGGTTCAGTTTAGGGTTAGGGTTCGGGTTCGGGTTCGGGTTTTGTTTAGGTTTCGGGTTAGGGTTAGGTTTCGGGTTAGGGTTAGGGTTAGGGTTCGGGTTAGTGTTAGGGTTAGGGTTCGGGTTAGTGTTCGGGTTCGGGTTAGGGTTAGGGTTCGGGTTATTGTTCGGGTTAGGGTTAGGTTTCGGGTAGGGTTAGTGTTCGGGTTAGGGTTAGGGTTCGGGTTACGGTTAGGGTTCGGTTTCGGGGTAGGGTTAGGGTTAGGGTTCGGGTTCGGGTTAGGGTTAGGTTTAGGGTTAGCGTTAGGGTTCCGATTAGGGTTAGGGGTACGGTTCGGGTTAGGGTTCGGGTTCGGGTTAGGGTTAGGGTTAGGGTTAGGGTCAGGGTTAGGTTTCGGTTTAGGGCTAGGGTTCGGGTTAGTGTTAGGGGTTAGGGTTAGGGTTAGGTTTCGGTTTTGGGTTAGGGTTAGGGTTAGGGTTAGGGGTTAGGGTTAGATTTCGCATTAGGGTTAGGGATAGGGTTAGGGTTAGGGTTCGGGTTAGGGTTAGGTTTAGGGTTCGGGTTCGGGTTAGGGTTAGGGTTAGGTGTAGGTTTAGGGTTCGGGTTACGGGTAGGTTTAGTGTTAGGGTTAGGGTTGGTGTTAGGGTTAGGGTTATGGGTTAGTGTTAGGGTTAGTGTTAGGGTTAGGTTTAGGGTTAGGTTTCGGATTAGGGTTAGGTTAGTGTTCGGGTTAGGGTTAGGGTTTGGGTTAGGGTTAGGGTTCGGGTTAGGGTTAGGGTTCGGGTTAGGGGTTAGGGTTAGGGTTCGGGTTTGGGTTAGGGTTAGGGTTAGGGTTAGGGTTAGGGTTCGGGTTAGGGTTAGTGTTAGGGTTAGGGTTGTGGTTTGGGTTAGCGTTAGGGTTAGGGTTAGGGTTCGGATTAGGGTTAGGTTAGGGTTAGGGTTAGGGTTCGGGTTAGGATTCGGGTTAGGGTTAGGGTTCGGGTTAGGGTTAGGGGTTAGTGTTCAGGTTAGGGTTAGGGTTAGGGTTCGGGTTAGGGTTCGGGTTAGGGTTAGGGTTAGGGTTCAGGTTAGGGTTAGGTTTAGGGTTAGGGTTAGGGTTCGGGTTACGGTTAGGGTTCGGGTTCGGGTTAGGGTTAGGTTTAGTGTTAGGGTTCGGGTTGCGGTTAGGGTTCGGGTTAGGGTTAGGGTTAGGGTTCGGATTAGGGTTAGGTTAGGGTTAGGGTTAGGGTTCGGGTTAGGATTCGGGTTAGGGTTAGGGTTCGGGTTAGGGTTAGGGGTTAGTGTTCAGGTTAGGGTTAGGGTTAGGGTTCGGGTTAGGGTTCGGGTTAGGGTTAGGGTTAGGGTTCAGGTTAGGGTTAGGTTTAGGGTTAGGGTTAGGGTTAGGGTTCGGGTTACGGTTAGGGTTCGGGTTCGGGTTAGGGTTAGGTTTAGTGTTAGGGTTCGGGTTGCGGTTAGGGTTCGGGTTAGGGTTAGGGTTAGGGTTCGAGTTAGGTTTAGGGTTCGGTTTAGGGTTAGGGTTCGGGTTAGGGTTAGGGTTAGGGTTCGGGTTAGGGTTCGGGTTAGGTTTAGGGTTAGGGTTCGGGTTAGGTTTAGGTTTCGGGTTAGGGTTAGGGTTAGGGTTAGGGATCGGGTTAGGGTTAGGGTTCGGGTTAGGGTTGGGTTCGGTTTAGTTTTCGGGTTAAGTTTAGGGTTCGAGTTCGGGTTAGGGTTAGGGTTCGGGTTAGGTTTAGGGTTAGGGTTCGGGCTAGGGTTCGGGTTAGGGTTCGGGTTAGGATTAGGGTTAGTTCTAGTGTTAGGGTTCGTGTTAGGGTTCGGGTTAGGGTTCGGGTTAGGGTTAGGGTTAGGGTTCGGGTTAGCGTTAGGTTTAGGGTCGGGTTAGGGTTAGGGTTCGGGTTAGGGTTAGGGTTCGGGTTCGGGTTCGGGTTCGGGTTAGGGTTAGGGTTGGGGTTCGGGTTAGGGTTCGGGTTAGGGTTCGGGTTAGGGTTAGGTTTAGGGTTAGGATCCGGGTTCGTGGTTAGGGTTAGGGTTACGGTTCGGGTAAGGGTTAGGGTTCGGGTTAGGGTTAGGTTTAGGGTTCGGGTTCGTGTTAAGGTTAGGGTTAGGGTTCGGTTTCGGGTTCGGGTTAGGGTTAGGGTTCGAGTTAGGGTTCGGGTTATGGTTCGGGTTAGAGTTAGGTTTAGGGTTAGGGTTCGGGTTCGGGTTATTGTTCGGGTTCGGGTTAGGGTTCGGTTTAGGATTAAGGTTAGGGTTAGGGTTCGGTTTAGGGTTAGGGTTCGGATTCGGTTTAGGGTTAGGTTTCAGGTTAGGGTTAGGTTTAGGGGTTAGGGTTAGGGTCGAGTTAGAGTTCGGGTTAGGGTACGGGTTAGGCTTAGTGTTAGGGTAGGGTTCGGTTTAGGGTTAGGGTTACGGTTCGGGTTAGGGTTAGGGTTCGGGTTAGGGATAGGGTTAGGGTTCGGGTTCGTGTTAGGGTTAGGTTTAGGGTTCGGTTTCGGGTTCGGGTTAGGGTTAGGGTTCGAGTTAGGTTTCGGGTTAGGGTTCGGGTTAGAGTTAGGTTTAGGGTTAGGGTTCGGGTTCGGGTTATTGTCGGGTTCTGGTTAGGGTTCGGGTTAGGATTAAGGTTAGGGTTAGGGTTCGGTTTAGGGTTAGGGTTCGGATTCGGTTTAGGGTTAGGTTTCAGGTTAGGGTTAGGTTTAGGGGTTAGGGTTAGGGTCGAGTTAGAGTTCGGGTTAGGGTACGGGTTAGGCTTAGGGTTAGGGTAGGGTTCGGTTTAGGGTTCGAGTTAGGGTTAGGGTTAGGGTTATTGTTAAGATTAGGGTTCGGGTTAGGGTTAGGGTTAGGGTTAGGTTTAGGGTTAGTGTTCGGGTTAGGGTTAGGGTTAGGGTTAGTGTTAGGGTTCGGGTTAGGGTTAGGGTTCGGGTTCGGGTTAGGGTTACGGTTAGGGTTAGGGTTAGGGTTCGGGTTAGATTTAGGGTTAGGGTTCGGGTTAGGGTTAGGGTTAAGGTTTGGGTTAGGGTTAGGGTTAGGGTTAGGGTTAGGGTTCGGGTTAGGGTTCGGGTTAGGGTTAGGTTTAGGATTCGGGTTAGGGTTAGGGTTAGGGTTCGGTTAGGGTTATGGTTCGGGTTAGGGTTCGGGTTAGGGTTAGGTTTAGGATTCGGGTTAGGGGTAGGGTTAGGGTTCGGGTTCCGGTAAGTGTTAGGGTTAGGTTTCGAGTTAGGGTTAGGGGTTAGTGTTCGGGTTAGTGTTAGGGTTAGGGTTAGGGTTAGGGTTAGGGTAGGGTTAGGTTTCGATTTAGGTTTAGGGTTCGGGTTAGGGTTAGGGTTAGGGTTCGGGTTAGGGTTAGGGTTAGGGTCGGGTTAGGGTTAGGGTTCGGGTTAGGGTTAGGGTTCGGGTTCGGGTTCGGGTTAGGGTTCGGGTTGGGGTTCGGGTTAGGTTTCGGGTTAGGGTTCGGGTTACGGTTAGGTTTAGGGTTAGTATCCGGGTTCG
>JAVLSZ010000034.1:7227500-7235000 GCA_032313775.1 Urocyon cinereoargenteus
TAGGGTTAGGGTTAGGGTTCGGGTTCGGGTTAGGGTTCGGGTTAGGGTTAGGGCTAGGGTTCGGGTTAGGGTTAGGGTTAGGGTTAGGTTTAGGGTTCGTGTTAGGGTTCGCGTTCGGGTTAGGGGTCGGGTTAGGGTTAGGGTTAGGTTTCGGGTTAGGGTTAGGGTTAGGGTTAGGGTTCGGGTTAGGGTTAGGCTTCGGGTTAGGGTTATGGTTAGGGTCGGGTTCGGGTTCGGGTTAGGGTTGGGGTTCGGGTTAGGGTTCGGGTTAGGGTTCGGGTTAGGGTTAGGGATAGGGTTAGGGTTCGGTTTCGGGGTTAGGTTTAGGGTTAGGGTTCGGGTTAGGGTTCGGGTTAGGATTAGGATTCGGGTAAAGTTTTAGGGTTCGGGTTCGAGTTAGGGTTAGGGTTAGGGTTCCGGTTAGGGTTAGGTTTAGGTTTCGGGTTAGGGTTAGGGTTAGGGTTCGGGTTAAGGTTAGGGTTAGGGTTCGGGATAGGGTTAGGGTTAGGGTTCGGGTTAGGGTTCGGGTTAGGGTTAGGATTAGGGTTCGGGTTAGGGATAGGGTTAGGGTTCGGGTTAGGGTTCGCGTTAGGGTTCGGGTAAGGGTTAGGGTTAAGTTTAGGGTTAGGGTTCGGGTTAGGGTTACGGTTCGGGTTAGGGTTAGGGTTAGGGTTAGGGTTAGGGTTCGGGTTAGGGTTCGGTTTAGGGTTCGGGTTAGAGTTAGGGTTCCGGTTAGGGTTAGTGTTAGGGTTAGGGTTCGGGTTAGGGTTAGGGTTAGGTTTAGGGTTAGGGTTCGGGTTTGGGTTAGGGTTAGGGGTTAGTGTTCAGGTTAGGGTTAGGGTTAGGTTTCGGGTTAGGGTTCGGGTTAGGGTTAGGTTTAGGGTTCGGGTTAGGGTTCGGGTTATGGTTAGGGTTAGGGTTCGGGTTAGGTTTAGGGTTAGGTTTTAGGGTTAGGGTTAGTGTTAGGGTTAGGGTTAGGGGTTAGGGTTAGGGTTAGGGTTAGGGTTCGTGTTAGCGTTAGGGTTCGGATTAGGGTTAGGGTTAGGTTTAGGGTTAGGGTTAAGGTTCGGGTTCGGTTTAGGGTTAGGGTTAGGGTTAGGGTTCGGGTTAGGGTTAGGGTTCGGGTTCGGGTTAGGGTTAGGGTTAGGGTTAGGGTTAGGGTTCGGGTTCGGGTTAGGGTTAGGGTTCGGGTTAGGGTTAGGTTTAGGGTTTGGGTTAGGGTTAGGTTTAGGGTTAGAGTTCGGTTTAGGGTTCGGGTTAGGGTTAGGGTTCGGGTTCGGCTTATGGTTAGGGTTCGGGTTCGGGTTAGGTTTCGGGTTTTGGTTAGGGTTCGGGTTAGGGTTAGGTTTAGGGTTAGGGTTCAGTTTAGGGTTAGTGTTCGGGTTCGGGTTCGGGTTTTGGTTAGGTTTCGGGTTAGGGTTAGGTTTCGGGTTAGGGTTAGGGTTAGGGTACGGGTTAGGGTTAGGGTTAGTGTTCGGGTTAGGGTTCGGGTTAGGGTTAGGTTTCGGGTAGGGTTAGGGTTCGGGTTAGGGTTAGGGTTCGGGTTACGGTTAGGGTTCGGGTTCGGGGTAGGGTTAGGGTTAGGGTTAGCGTTAGGGTTCCGATTAGGGTTAGGGGTACGGTTCGGGTTAGGCTTCGGGTTCGGGTTAGGGTTAGGGTTAGGGTTAGGGTCAGGGTTAGGTTTCGGGTTAGGGTTAGGGTTCGGGTTAGTGTTAGGGGTTAGGGTTAGGGTTAGGTTTCGGTTTTGGGTTAGGGTTAGGGTTAGGGTTAGGGGTTAGGGTTAGGTTTCCCATTAGGGTTAGGGATAGGGTTAGGGTTAGGGTTCGGGTTAGGTTTAGGTTTAGGGTTCGGGTTCGGGTTAGGGTTAGGGTTAGGTGTAGGTTTAGGGTTCGGGTTACGGTTAGGTTTAGTGTTAGGGTTAGCTTTGGTGTTAGGGTTAGGGTTATGGGTTAGTGTTAGGGTTAGTGTTAGGGTTAGGTTTAGGGTTAGTTTTCGGATTAGGGTTAGGTTAGGGTTTGGGTTAGGGTTAGGGTTTGGGTTAGGGTTAGGGTTCGGGTTAGGGTTAGGGTTCGGGTTAGGGGTTAGGGTTAGGGTTCGGGTTTGGGTTAGGGTTAGGGTTAGGGTTAGGGTTAGGATTAGGGTTCGGGTTAGGGTTAGTGTTAAGGTTAGGGTTGGGGTTAGGGTTAGGGTTAGGGTTAGGGTTAGGGTTCGGTTTAGGGTTAGGTTAGGGTTAGGGTTAGGGTTCGGGTTAGGATTCGGGTTAGGGTTAGGGTTCGGGTTAGGGTTAGGCGTTAGTGTTCAGGTTAGGGTTAGGGTTAGGGTTCGGGTTAGGGTTCGGCTTAGGGTTAGGGTTAGGGTTCAGGTTAGGGTTAGGGTTAGGGTTAGGGTTAGGGTTCGGGTTACGGTTAGGGTTCGGGTTCGGGTTAGGGTTAGGTTTAGTGTTAGGGTTCGGGTTACGGTTAGGTTTCGGGTTAGGGTTAGGGTTAGGGTTTGAGTTAGGTTTAGGGTTCGGTTTAGGGTTAGGGTTCGGGTTAGGGTTAGGGTTAGGGTTCGGGTTAGGGTTCGGGTTAGGTTTAGGGTTAGGGTTCGGGTTAGGTTTAGGTTTCGAGTTAGGGTTAGTGTAGGGTTAGGTATCGGGTTAGGGTTAGGGTTCGGGTTAGGGTTGGGTTCGGTTTAGTTTTCGGGTTAAGGTTAGGGTTCGATTTCGGGTTAGGGTTAGGGTTCGGGTTAGGGTTAGGGTTAGGGTTCGGGTTAGGGTTAGGGTTCGGGCTAGGGTTCGGGTTAGGGTTCGGGTTAGGATTAGGGTTAGGTCTAGGGTTAGGGTTCGTGTTAGGGTTCGGGTTAGGTGTCGGGTTAGGGTTAGGGTTAGGGTTCGGGTTAGGGTTAGGGTTAGGGTCGGGTTAGGGTTAGGGTTCGGGTTAGGGTTAGGGTTCGGGTTCGGGTTCGGGTTCGGGTTCGGGTTAGGGTTGGGGTTCGGGTTAGGGTTCGGGTTAGGGTTCAGGTTAGGGTTAGGTTTAGGGTTAGGATCCGGGTTCGGGGTTAGGGTTAGGGTTACGGTTTGGGTTAGGGTTAGGGTTCGGGTTAGGGTTAGGGTTAGGGTTCGGGTTCGTGTTAGGGTTAGGGTTAGGGTTCGGTTTCGGGTTCGGGATAGGGTTCGAGTTAGGGTTCGGTTTAGGGCTCGGGTTAGAGTTAGGTTTAGGGTTAGGGTTCGGGTTCGGGTTATTGTTCGGGTTCGGGTTAGGGTTCGGGTTAGGATTAAGTTTAGGGTTAGGGTTCGGTTTAGGGTTTGGGTTCGGATTCGGTTTAGGGTTAGGTTTCAGGTTAGGGTTAGGTTTAGGGGTTAGGGTTAGGGTCGAGTTAGAGTTCGGGTTAGGGTACGGGTTAGGGTTAGGGTTTGGGTTAGGGGTTAGGGTTAGGGTTAGGGTTAGGGTTAGGGTTCGGGTTAGCGTTAGGTTTAGGATTAGGGTTAGGGTTAGGTTTAGGGTTAGGGTTAGGGTTCGGGTTAGGGTTAGGGTTAGGGTTAGGGTTAGGGTTCGGGTTAGGGTTAGGGTTCGGGTTCGGGTTAGGGTTACGGTTAGGGTTAGGGTTAGGGTTCGGGTTAGATTTAGGGTTAGGGTTCGGGTTAGGGTTAGGGTTAGGGTTTGGGTTAGGGTTAGGGTTAGGGTTCGGGTTAGGGTTCGGGTTAGGGTTAGGTTTAGGATTCGGGTTAGGGTTAGGGTTGGGGTTCGGGTTAGGGTTATGGTTCGGGTTAGGGTTAGGTTTAGGGTTCGGGTTAGGTTTAGGGTTAGGGTTCGGGTTAGGGTTAGGTTTCGGATTCGGGTTATGGTTAGGGTTCTGTTTCGGGTTAGGGATCGGGTTTGGGTTAGGGTTCGGGTTAGGGTTAGGGTTAGGGTTCGGTTTAGGGTTAGGGTTCGGGTTCGGGTTCGGGTTAGGGTTAGGGTTCGGGTTAGGGTTAGGTTTCGGGTTAGGTTAGGGTTAGGGTTCGGGTTAGGGTTAGGGTTAGGTTTCGGGTTAGGGTTAGGGTTCGGGTTAGGGATAGGTTTAGGGTTCGGGTTCGGGTTCGGGTTAGGGTTAGGGTTAGGGTTAGGGATCAGGTTCGGGTTAGGGTTAGGGTGCGGGTTAGGTTTAGGGTTAGGGTTAGGGTTCGGGTTCGGGTTAGGGTTCGGGTTAGGGTTAGGGTTCGGGTTCGTGTTAGGGTTAGTGTTAGGGTTAGTTTTAGGGTTCGGGTTCGGGTTAGGGTTAGGGTTAGGGTTCGGGTTCCGGTAAGTGTTATGGTTAGGTTTCGAGTTAGGGTTAGGGGTTAGTGTTCGGGTTAGGGTTAAGGTTAGGGTTAGGGTTAGGGTTAGGGTTCGGATTAGGTTTAGGTTAGGGTTAGGGTTAGGGTTCGGGTTAGTGTTAGGGTTAGGTTTAGGGTTAGGGTTCGGGTTAAGGTTAGGGTTCGGGTTAAGTTTCGGGTTAGGGTTAGGGTTAGGGTTAGGGTTCGGATTAGGTTTAGGTTAGGGTTAGGGTTAGGGTTCGGGTTAGTGTTAGGGTTAGGGTTAGGTTTAGGGTTCGGGTTAGGGTTAGGGTTCGGGTTAAGGTTCGGGTTAGGGTTCGGGTTAGGGTTAGGTTTCGGATTAGGGTTAGGGTTAGGGTTCGGGTTAGGGTTCGGGTCGGGTTAGGGTTATGGTTAGGGTTCGGGTTAGGGTTAGGTTTCGGGTTTTGTTAGGGTTAGGGTTCGGGTTCGTGTTAGGGTTAGGGTTAGGTTTCGGGTTAGGGTTAGGGTTAGGGTTCGGGTTCGTGTTAGGGTTAGGGTTAGGTTTCGGGTTCGGGGTCGGGTTCGGGTTAGGCTTAGGGTTCGAGTTAGGGTTCGTTTTAGTGTTTGGGTTAGAGTTAGGGTTAGGGTTAGGGTTCGGGTTCGGGTTATTGTTCGGGTTCGGGTTAGGGTACGGGTTAGGGTTAGGGTTAGGGTTAGGGTTTGGGTTAGGGTTAGGGTTTGGATTCGGTTTAGGGTTAGGTTTCGGGTTAGGGTTAGAGTTAGGGGTTAGGGTTAGGGTCGAGTTAGAGTTCGGGTTAGGGTTCAAGTTAGGCTTAGGGTTAGGGTTAGGGTTAGGGTTTGGGTTAGGGTTAGGGTTAGGATTCGGGTTAGGTTTAGGGTTCGGGTTAGGTTTAGGGGTTAGTGTTAGGGTTAGGGTTAGGGTTAGGGTTCGGGTTAGGGTTAGGGTTAGGGTTAGGGTTAGGTTTCGGGTTAGGGTTAGGGTTAGTGTTCGGGTTAGGGTTAGGGTTCGGGTTAGGGTTAGGGTTAGGTTTTAGGGTTAGGGTTAGGCTTAGGGTTAGGGTTAGGGGTTAGGGTTAGGGTTAGGGTTAGGGTTAGGGTTAGGGTTCGGCTTAGCGTTAGGGTTCGGATTAGGGTTAGGGTTAGGTTTAGGGTTATGTTTAGGGTTCTGATTAGGGTTAGGGTTAGGGTTAGGGTTAGGGTTAGGGTTAGGGTTCGGGTTAGGGTTAGGGTTCGGGTTCGGGTTAGGGTTAGGGTTAGGGTTAGTTTTAGGGTTCGTGTTAGGGTTAGGGTTAGGGTTTGGGTTAGGGTTAGGGTAAGGGTTAGCGTTCGGGTTAGGGTTCGGGTTAGGGTTAGGGTTAGGATTCGGGTTAGGGTTAGGGTTAGGGTTCGGGTTAGGGTTCGGGTTAGGGTTAGGGTTCGGGTTAGGGTTAGGGTTAGGGTCGGGTTCGGGTTCGGGTTAGGGTTGGTGTTCGGGTTAGGGTTCGGGTTAGGGTTCGGGTTAGGGTTAGGAATAGGTTTAGGGTTCGGTTTCGGGGTTAGGTTTAGGGTTAGGGTTCGGGTTAGGGTTCGGGTTAGGGTTAGTATTCGGGTAAAGGTTTAGGGTTCGGGTTCGAGTTAGGGTTAGGGTTAGGGTTCCGGTTAGGGTTAGGTTTAGGTTTCGGGTTAGGGTTAGGGTTAGGGTTAGGGTTCGGGTTAGGGTTAGGGTTAGGGTTCGTGTTAGGGTTCGGGTTAGGGTTAGGGTTAGGGTTCGGGTTAGGGATAGGTTTAGGGTTCGGGTTAGGGTTCGCGTTAGGGTTCGGGTTCGGGTTAGGGTTCCGGTTCGGGTTAGGGTTAGGGTTAAGGTTCGGGTTAGGGTTAGGGTTCGGGTTAGGGTTAGGGTTAGGGTTCGGGTTAGCGTTAGGTTTAGGGTTAGGTTTAGGGTTCGTGTTAGGTTTCGGGTTAGGGGTCCGGTTAGGGTTAGGGTTAGGGTTCGGGTTCGGGTTAGGGTTAGGGTTCGGATTAGGGTTAGGGTTCGGGTTAGCGTTAGGGTTAGGGTTGGGGTTCGGGTTAGGGTTAGGTTTGGGTTTCGGGTTAGGGTTTGGTTTTGGGTTAGGTTTGGGGTTCGGGTTAGGGTTCGGGTTAGGTTTAGGGTTCGGGTTCGGGTTCGGGTTAGGGTTAGGGTCGGGTTAGGGTTAGGGTTCGGGTTAGGTTTAGGGTTCGGGTTCCGGTTAGTGTTAGGGTTAGGGTCGGGTTAGGGTTAGGGTTCGGGTTAGGTTTAGGGTTCGGGTTCGGGTTAGGGTTCGGGTTAGGTTTAGGGTTCGGGTTCGGGTTCGGGTTAGGGTTAGGTTTGGGGTTCGGGTTAGGGTTTGGTTTTGGGTTCGGGTTAGGGTTAAGTTTAGGGTTAGTGTCCGGGTTCGGGGTTAGGGTTAGGGTTCGGGTTAGGGTTAGGTTCCGGATTAGGGTTAGGGTTAGGGTTCGGGTTCGTGTTAGTGTTAGGGTTAGGTTTTGGGTTCGGGTTCGGGTTCGGGTTAGGTTTAGGGTTCGAGTTAGGGTTCGGTTTAGGGTTTGGGTTAGAGTTAGGGTTAGGGTTAGGTTTCGGGTTCGGGTTATTGCTCGGGTTCGGGTTAGGATTCGGGTTAGGGTTAGGGTTCGGGTTAGTGTTAGGGTTAGGTTTAGGGGTCGGGTTAGTGTTAGGGTTCGGGTTAGGGTTACGGTTCGGGTTAGGGTTAGGGTTCGGGGTAGGGTTAGGGTTAGGGTTAGGTTTAGGGATCGTGTTAGGGTTCGGGTTAGGGTTAGGGTTAGGGTTCGGGTTAGGGTTAGGGTTAGGGTTCGGTTTAGGGTTAGGTTTCGGGTTAGGGTAAGGGGTTAGGGTTAGGGTTAGGGTTAGGGTTCGGTTTAGGGTAAGGGTTAGTGTTCGGGTTAGGGTTAGGGTTAGGGTTAGGGTTAGGTTTTAGGGTTAGGGTTAGGGTTAGGGTTAGGGTTAGGGTTTACGGTTAGGGTTAGAGTTAGGGTTAGGTTTCGGGTTAGCGTTAGTGTTAGGATTAGTGTTAGGGTTAGGTTTAGGGTTAGGGTTAGAGTTCGCGTTAGGGTTAGGGTTAGGGTTAGGGTTAGGGTTAGGGTTCGGGTTAGGGTTAGGGTTCGGGATCGGGTTAGGTTTAGGGTTAGGGTTAGGGTTAGGGTTCGGGTTAGATTTAGGGTTAGGGTTCGGGTTAGGGTTAGGGTTAGGGTTTGGGTTAGGGTTAGGGTTAGGGTTAGGGTTCGGG
>JAVLSZ010000034.1:7245000-7267500 GCA_032313775.1 Urocyon cinereoargenteus
GTGTTAGGGTTAGGGTTCGGGTTAGGGTTAGGGTTCGTTTTAGGGTTAGGTTAGGGTTAGGGTTAGGGTTCGGGTTAGGGTTAGGGTTAGGGTTAGGGTTAGGGTTCGGGTTAGGGTTAGTGTTCGGGTTAGCGTTAGGGTTAGGTTTCGGGTTAGGGTTCGGGTTAGGGTTAGGGTTAGGTTTCGGTTTAGGGTTAAGGTTAGGGTTAGGGTACGTGTTCGGGTTAGGGTTAGGGTTAGGGTTCGGTTTAGGGTTAGGGTTAGGGTTCAGGTGAGGGTTAGGGTTAGGGTTAGGGTTCGGGTTAGGGTTGGGTTTAGGGTAAGGGTTAGGGTTCGGGTTAGGTTTAGGGTTAGGGTTCGGGTTAAGGTTCGAGTTAGGGTTAGGGTTAGGGTTCGG
Organism: Urocyon cinereoargenteus; assembly: GCA_032313775.1. Taxonomy (NCBI): domain Eukaryota; kingdom Metazoa; phylum Chordata; class Mammalia; order Carnivora; family Canidae; genus Urocyon; species Urocyon cinereoargenteus. The sequence continues at coordinate 7,245,398 of JAVLSZ010000034.1, forward strand.
GTAGGTTTCGGGTTAGGGTTAGGGTTCGTGTTCGTGTTAGGGTTAGGGTTCGGGTTAGGGTTAGGTGTTAGTGTTCAGGTTAGGGTTAGGGTTAGGTTTCGGGTTAGGGTTCGGGTTAGGGTTAGGGTTAGGTTTCGGTTTAGGGTTAAGGTTAGGGTTAGGGTTCGGGTTCGGTTTAGGATTAGGGTTAGGGTTAGGGTTCGATTTAGGTTTCGGGTTAGGGTTAGGGTTCGGGTTCGGGTTAGGGTTAGGTTTAGGGTTCGGGTTAGTGTTCGAGTTAGGATTAGGGTTAGGGTTAGTTTTAGGGTTCGGGTTAGGGTTAGGGTTCGGGTTAGGGTTAGGGTTCGGGTTCGGGTTAGGTTTAGGGTTCGGGTTAGGGTTAGGGTTAGTGTTCGGGTTAGGGTTAGGGTTCGGGTTCGGGTTAGGGTTAGGGTTAGGTTTCGGGTTAGGTTTCGGGTTAGGGTTAGTGTTAGGGTTCGGTTTAGGGTTAGGGTTAGGGTTAGGGTTAGGGTTCGGGTTACGGTTAGGTTTAGGTTTCGGATTAGGGTTAGGTTAGGGTTAGGGTTAGGGTTCGGGTTAGGGTTCGGGTTAGGTTTCGGGTTACGTTAGGTTTAGGGTTAGGGTTCGGGTTACGGTTCGGGTTAGGGTTCGGGTTAGGGTTAGGGTTCGGGTTAGGGTTAGGTTTAGGGTTAGAGGTAGGTTTAGGGTTAGGGTTCGGGTTAGGGTGAGGGTTAGGGTTAGGGTTCGGGTTAGGGTTAGGGTTAGCGTTCGTGTTAGGGTTCGGGTTCGGTTTAGGGTTAGGTGTTAGTGTTCAGGTTAGGGTTAGGGTTAGGGTTCGGGTTAGTGTTCGGGTTAGGGTTAGCGTTAGGTTTCGGGTTAGGATTAGGGTTAGGGTTAGGGTTCGGGTTACGGTTAGGGTTCGGGTTAGGTTTAGGGCTAGTTTTCGGGTTAGGGTTAGGGTTAGGGTTCGGGTTAGTGTTAGAGTTCGGATTAGGGTTAGGGTTAGGTTTCGGGTTAGTGTTCGGGGTAGGTTTAGGGTTAGGGTTCGGGTTAGGGTTCGGGTTAGGGTTAGGGTTAGGTTTAGGGTTGGGTTCGGGTTAGGTTTCGGGTTAGGGTTAGGGTTCGGGTTCGGTTTAGGGTTAGGGTTCGGGTTAGGGTTAGGGTTCGGGTTCTGGTTAGGGATAGGGTTCGGGTTAGGGTTAGGGTTAGGGTTCGGGTTAGGGTTAGGGTTAGGGTTAGGGTTAGGTTTAGGGTTCGTGTTAGTTTTCGGGTTAGGGGTCCGGTTAGGGTTAGGGTTAGGGTTCGGGTTAGGGTTAGTGTTAGGGTTAGGGTTCGGATTAGGGTTAGGGTTCGGGTTAGGGTTAGGGTTAGGGTCAGGGTCGGGTTAGGGTTAGGGTTGGGGTTCGGGTTAGGGTTCGGGTTAGGGTTCGGGTTAGGGTTAGGGTTAGGGTTAGGGTTCGGGTTCGGTTTAGGGGTCGGGTTAGGGTTCGGGTTAGGGTTCGGTTTAGGGTTAGGATTCGGGTAAAAGGTTTGGGTTCGGGTTCGGGTTAGGGTTAGGGTTAGGGTTCCGGTTAGGGTTAGGTTTAGGGTTCAGGTTAGGGTTAGGGTTAGGGTTAGGGTTAGGGTTAGGGTTCGGGTTAGGGTTCGGGGTAGGGTTACGGTTAGGTTTCGGGTTAGGGTTAGGTTTAGGGTTCGGGTTAGGGTTAGGGTTAGTGTTCGGTTTAGGGTTCGGGTTAGTGTTATGGTTCGGGTTAGTGTTAGGGTTATGGTTCGGGTTAGGGTTCGGTTTAGGGTTCGGGTTAGAGATAGGGTTCGGGTTAGGTTTAGGGTTAGGGTTAGGGTTCGGGTTAGGGTTAGGGTTAGTGTTGGTGTTAGGGTTCGGGTTAGGGTTAGGGTTAGGGTTATGGTTCGGGTTAGTGTTAGGGTTAGGGTTCGGGTTAGGTTTCGGTTTAGGGTTCGGGTTAGAGTTAGGGTTCGGGTTAGGGTTAGGGTTAGGGTTAGGGTTCGGGTAAGGGTTAGGGTTAGTGTTGGTGTTAGGGTTCGGGTTAGGGTTAGGGTTAGGGTTCGGGTTCGGGTTAGGGTTAGGGTTAGGTTTCGGGTTAGGGTTCGGGTTCGGGTTAGGGTTAGGGGTTAGTGTTCAGGTTAGGGTTAGGGTTAGGGTTCGGTTTAGAGTTCCGGTTAGGGTTAGGGTTAGGTTTCGTGTTAGGGTTCGGGTATGGTTAGGGTTAGGGTTCGGGTTAGGATTAGGTTTAGGGTTCGGGTTAGGGTTCGGGTTAGGGTTAGGGTTAGGGTTAGGGGTTAATGTTAGGGTTAGGGTTAGGGTTAGGGTTAGGGTTACGGTTCAGATTAGGCTTAGGTTAGGGTTCGGGTTAGGGTTAGGGTTCGGGATAGGTTTAGGGTTCGGGTTAGGGTTAGTTTTCGGGTTAGGGGTTAGCGTTAGAGTTCGGTTTTGGGTTCGGGTTCGGGTTACGGTTAGGGTTAGGGTTCGGTTTAGGGTTATGGTTAGTGTTAGGTTAGGTTTGGTGTTAGGGTTAGGCTTAGGGTTAGGGTTAGGGTTAGGTTTCGGGTTCGGGTTAGGGTTAGGGTTCGGGTTAGGGTTAGGTTTAGGGTTAGGGTTAGTGTTAGGGATCGGGTTCGTGTTAGGGTTAGGGTGCGGGTTAGGTTTAGGGTTAGGGTTAGGGTTCGGGTTAGTCTTAGGGTTCGTGTTAGGGTTTATGTTCGGGTTAGGTTTAGGGTTAGGGTTCAGGTTAGTTTTAGTGTACGGGTTAGGGTTAGGGTTAGGGTTCGGGTTAGGGTTAGGGTTCGGGTTCGGGTTAGGGTTAGGGTTAGTGTAGGGTTAGGTTTAGGGTTCGGGTTCGGGTTAGGGTTAGGGTTCTGGTTAGGGTTAGGGTTCGTTTTAGGGTTAGGTTAGGGTTAGGGTTAGGGTTTGGGTTAGGGTTAGGGTTAGGGTTAGGGTTAGGGTTAGGGTTAGGGTTCGGGGTAGGGTTAGTGTTCGGGTTAGCGTTAGGGTTAGGGTTAAGGTTCGGGTTAGGGTTAGGGTTCGGGTTAAGGTTCGGGTTAGGGTTAGGGTTAGGGTTAGGGTTAGGGTTCGGGTTCGGGTTAGGGTTAGGGTTCTGTTTAGGGTTAGGGTTAGGTTTAGGGTTAGGATTCGGATTAGGGTTAGGGTTAGGGTTCGGGTTAGGGTACGTGTTCGGGTTAGGGTTAGGGTTAGGGTTCGGTTTAGGGTTAGGGTTAGGTTTCGGGTTAGGGTTGGGTTTAGGGTTAAGTTTAGGGTTCGGGTTCGGGTTAGGGTTAGGGTTAGGGTTCCGGTTAGGGTTAGGTTTAGGGTTCAGGTTAGGGTTAGGGTTAGGGTTAGGGTTAGGGTTAGGGTTCGGGTTAGGGTTCGGGGTAGGGTTACGGTTAGGTTTCGGGTTAGGGTTAGGTTTAGGGTTCGGGTTAGGGTTAGGGTTAGTGTTCGGTTTAGGGTTCGGGTTAGTGTTATGGTTCGGGTTAGTGTTAGGGTTATGGTTCGGGTTAGGGTTCGGTTTAGGGTTCGGGTTAGAGATAGGGTTCGGGTTAGGTTTAGGGTTAGGGTTAGGGTTCGGGTTAGGGTTAGGGTTAGTGTTGGTGTTAGGGTTCGGGTTAGGGTTAGGGTTAGGGTTATGGTTCGGGTTAGTGTTAGGGTTAGGGTTCGGGTTAGGTTTCGGTTTAGGGTTCGGGTTAGAGTTAGGGTTCGGGTTAGGGTTAGGGTTAGGGTTAGGGTTCGGGTTAGGGTTAGGGTTAGTGTTGGTGTTAGGGTTCGGGTTAGGGTTAGGGTTAGGGTTCGGGTTCGGGTTAGGGTTAGGGTTAGGTTTCGGGTTAGGGTTCGGGTTCGGGTTAGGGTTAGGGGTTAGTGTTCAGGTTAGGGTTAGGGTTAGGGTTCGGTTTAGAGTTCCGGTTAGGGTTAGGGTTAGGTTTCGTGTTAGGGTTCGGGTATGGTTAGGGTTAGGGTTCGAGTTAGGATTAGGTTTAGGGTTCGGGTTAGGGTTCGGGTTAGGGTTAGGGTTAGGGTTAGGGGTTAATGTTAGGGTTAGGGTTAGGGTTAGGGTTAGGGTTACGGTTCAGATTAGGCTTAGGTTAGGGTTCGGGTTAGGGTTAGGGTTCGGGATAGGTTTAGGGTTCGGGTTAGGGTTAGTTTTCGGGTTAGGGGTTAGCGTTAGAGTTCGGTTTCGGGTTCGGGTTCGGGTTACGGTTAGGGTTAGGGTTCGGTTTAGGGTTATGGTTAGTGTTAGGTTAGGTTTGGTGTTAGGGTTAGGCTTAGGGTTAGGGTTAGGGTTAGGTTTCGGGTTCGGGTTAGGGTTAGGGTTCGGGTTAGGGTTAGGTTTAGGGTTAGGGTTAGTGTTAGGGATCGGGTTCGTGTTAGGGTTAGGGTTAGGTTTCGGGTTAGGTTTCGGGTTAGGGTTAGTGTTAGGGTTCGGTTTAGGGTTAGGGTTAGGGTTAGGGTTAGGGTTCGGGTTACGGTTAGGTTTAGGTTTCGGATTAGGGTTAGGTTAGGGTTAGGGTTAGGGTTCGGGTTAGGGTTCGGGTTAGGTTTCGGGTTACGTTAGGTTTAGGGTTAGGGTTCGGGTTACGGTTCGGGTTAGGGTTCGGGTTAGGGTTAGGGTTCGGGTTAGGGTTAGGTTTAGGGTTAGAGGTAGGTTTAGGGTTAGGGTTCGGGTTAGGGTGAGGGTTAGGGTTAGGGTTCGGGTTAGGGTTAGGGTTAGCGTTCGTGTTAGGGTTCGGGTTCGGTTTAGGGTTAGGTGTTAGTGTTCAGGTTAGGGTTAGGGTTAGGGTTCGGGTTAGTGTTCGGGTTAGGGTTAGCGTTAGGTTTCGGGTTAGGATTAGGGTTAGGGTTAGGGTTCGGGTTACGGTTAGGGTTCGGGTTAGGTTTAGGGCTAGTTTTCGGGTTAGGGTTAGGGTTAGGGTTCGGGTTAGTGTTAGAGTTCGGATTAGGGTTAGGGTTAGGTTTCGGGTTAGTGTTCGGGGTAGGTTTAGGGTTAGGGTTCGGGTTAGGGTTCGGGTTAGGGTTAGGGTTAGGTTTAGGGTTGGGTTCGGGTTAGGTTTCGGGTTAGGGTTAGGGTTCGGGTTCGGTTTAGGGTTAGGGTTCGGGTTAGGGTTAGGGTTCGGGTTCTGGTTAGGGATAGGGTTCGGGTTAGGGTTAGGGTTAGGGTTCGGGTTAGGGTTAGGGTTAGGGTTAGGGTTAGGTTTAGGGTTCGTGTTAGTTTTCGGGTTAGGGGTCCGGTTAGGGTTAGGGTTAGGGTTCGGGTTAGGGTTAGTGTTAGGGTTAGGGTTCGGATTAGGGTTAGGGTTCGGGTTAGGGTTAGGGTTAGGGTCAGGGTCGGGTTAGGGTTAGGGTTGGGGTTCGGGTTAGGGTTCGGGTTAGGGTTCGGGTTAGGGTTAGGGTTAGGGTTAGGGTTCGGGTTCGGTTTAGGGGTCGGGTTAGGGTTCGGGTTAGGGTTCGGTTTAGGGTTAGGATTCGGGTAAAAGGTTTGGGTTCGGGTTCGGGTTAGGGTTAGGGTTAGGGTTCCGGTTAGGGTTAGGTTTAGGGTTCAGGTTAGGGTTAGGGTTAGGGTTAGGGTTAGGGTTAGGGTTCGGGTTAGGGTTCGGGGTAGGGTTACGGTTAGGTTTCGGGTTAGGGTTAGGTTTAGGGTTCGGGTTAGGGTTAGGGTTAGTGTTCGGTTTAGGGTTCGGGTTAGTGTTATGGTTCGGGTTAGTGTTAGGGTTATGGTTCGGGTTAGGGTTCGGTTTAGGGTTCGGGTTAGAGATAGGGTTCGGGTTAGGTTTAGGGTTAGGGTTAGGGTTCGGGTTAGGGTTAGGGTTAGTGTTGGTGTTAGGGTTCGGGTTAGGGTTAGGGTTAGGGTTATGGTTCGGGTTAGTGTTAGGGTTAGGGTTCGGGTTAGGTTTCGGTTTAGGGTTCGGGTTAGAGTTAGGGTTCGGGTTAGGGTTAGGGTTAGGGTTAGGGTTCGGGTAAGGGTTAGGGTTAGTGTTGGTGTTAGGGTTCGGGTTAGGGTTAGGGTTAGGGTTCGGGTTCGGGTTAGGGTTAGGGTTAGGTTTCGGGTTAGGGTTCGGGTTCGGGTTAGGGTTAGGGGTTAGTGTTCAGGTTAGGGTTAGGGTTAGGGTTCGGTTTAGAGTTCCGGTTAGGGTTAGGGTTAGGTTTCGTGTTAGGGTTCGGGTATGGTTAGGGTTAGGGTTCGGGTTAGGATTAGGTTTAGGGTTCGGGTTAGGGTTCGGGTTAGGGTTAGGGTTAGGGTTAGGGGTTAATGTTAGGGTTAGGGTTAGGGTTAGGGTTAGGGTTACGGTTCAGATTAGGCTTAGGTTAGGGTTCGGGTTAGGGTTAGGGTTCGGGATAGGTTTAGGGTTCGGGTTAGGGTTAGTTTTCGGGTTAGGGGTTAGCGTTAGAGTTCGGTTTTGGGTTCGGGTTCGGGTTACGGTTAGGGTTAGGGTTCGGTTTAGGGTTATGGTTAGTGTTAGGTTAGGTTTGGTGTTAGGGTTAGGCTTAGGGTTAGGGTTAGGGTTAGGTTTCGGGTTCGGGTTAGGGTTAGGGTTCGGGTTAGGGTTAGGTTTAGGGTTAGGGTTAGTGTTAGGGATCGGGTTCGTGTTAGGGTTAGGGTGCGGGTTAGGTTTAGGGTTAGGGTTAGGGTTCGGGTTAGTCTTAGGGTTCGTGTTAGGGTTTATGTTCGGGTTAGGTTTAGGGTTAGGGTTCAGGTTAGTTTTAGTGTACGGGTTAGGGTTAGGGTTAGGGTTCGGGTTAGGGTTAGGGTTCGGGTTCGGGTTAGGGTTAGGGTTAGTGTAGGGTTAGGTTTAGGGTTCGGGTTCGGGTTAGGGTTAGGGTTCTGGTTAGGGTTAGGGTTCGTTTTAGGGTTAGGTTAGGGTTAGGGTTAGGGTTTGGGTTAGGGTTAGGGTTAGGGTTAGGGTTAGGGTTAGGGTTAGGGTTCGGGGTAGGGTTAGTGTTCGGGTTAGCGTTAGGGTTAGGGTTAAGGTTCGGGTTAGGGTTAGGGTTCGGGTTAAGGTTCGGGTTAGGGTTAGGGTTAGGGTTAGGGTTAGGGTTCGGGTTCGGGTTAGGGTTAGGGTTCTGTTTAGGGTTAGGGTTAGGTTTAGGGTTAGGATTCGGATTAGGGTTAGGGTTAGGGTTCGGGTTAGGGTACGTGTTCGGGTTAGGGTTAGGGTTAGGGTTCGGTTTAGGGTTAGGGTTAGGTTTCGGGTTAGGGTTGGGTTTAGGGTTAAGTTTAGGGTTCGGGTTCGGGTTAGGGTTAGGGTTAGGGTTCCGGTTAGGGTTAGGTTTAGGGTTCAGGTTAGGGTTAGGGTTAGGGTTAGGGTTAGGGTTAGGGTTCGGGTTAGGGTTCGGGGTAGGGTTACGGTTAGGTTTCGGGTTAGGGTTAGGTTTAGGGTTCGGGTTAGGGTTAGGGTTAGTGTTCGGTTTAGGGTTCGGGTTAGTGTTATGGTTCGGGTTAGTGTTAGGGTTATGGTTCGGGTTAGGGTTCGGTTTAGGGTTCGGGTTAGAGATAGGGTTCGGGTTAGGTTTAGGGTTAGGGTTAGGGTTCGGGTTAGGGTTAGGGTTAGTGTTGGTGTTAGGGTTCGGGTTAGGGTTAGGGTTAGGGTTATGGTTCGGGTTAGTGTTAGGGTTAGGGTTCGGGTTAGGTTTCGGTTTAGGGTTCGGGTTAGAGTTAGGGTTCGGGTTAGGGTTAGGGTTAGGGTTAGGGTTCGGGTTAGGGTTAGGGTTAGTGTTGGTGTTAGGGTTCGGGTTAGGGTTAGGGTTAGGGTTCGGGTTCGGGTTAGGGTTAGGGTTAGGTTTCGGGTTAGGGTTCGGGTTCGGGTTAGGGTTAGGGGTTAGTGTTCAGGTTAGGGTTAGGGTTAGGGTTCGGTTTAGAGTTCCGGTTAGGGTTAGGGTTAGGTTTCGTGTTAGGGTTCGGGTATGGTTAGGGTTAGGGTTCGAGTTAGGATTAGGTTTAGGGTTCGGGTTAGGGTTCGGGTTAGGGTTAGGGTTAGGGTTAGGGGTTAATGTTAGGGTTAGGGTTAGGGTTAGGGTTAGGGTTACGGTTCAGATTAGGCTTAGGTTAGGGTTCGGGTTAGGGTTAGGGTTCGGGATAGGTTTAGGGTTCGGGTTAGGGTTAGTTTTCGGGTTAGGGGTTAGCGTTAGAGTTCGGTTTCGGGTTCGGGTTCGGGTTACGGTTAGGGTTAGGGTTCGGTTTAGGGTTATGGTTAGTGTTAGGTTAGGTTTGGTGTTAGGGTTAGGCTTAGGGTTAGGGTTAGGGTTAGGTTTCGGGTTCGGGTTAGGGTTAGGGTTCGGGTTAGGGTTAGGTTTAGGGTTAGGGTTAGTGTTAGGGATCGGGTTCGTGTTAGGGTTAGGGTGCGGGTTAGGTTTAGGGTTAGGGTTAGGGTTCGGGTTAGTCTTAGGGTTCGTGTTAGGGTTTATGTTCGGGTTAGGTTTAGGGTTAGGGTTCAGGTTAGTTTTAGTGTACGGGTTAGGGTTAGGGTTAGGGTTAGGGTTCGGGTTAGGGTTAGGGTTCGGGTTCGGGTTAGGGTTAGGGTTAGTGTTAGGGTTAGGTTTAGGGTTCGGGTTCGGGTTAGGGTTAGGGTTCTGGTTAGGGTTAGGGTTCGTTTTAGGGTTAGGTTAGGGTTAGGGTTAGGGTTTGGGTTAGGGTTAGGGTTAGGGTTAGGGTTAGGGTTAGGGTTAGGGTTCGGGGTAGGGTTAGTGTTCAGGTTAGCGTTAGGGTTAGGGTTAAGGTTCGGGTTAGGGTTAGGGTTCGGGTTAAGGTTCGGGTTAGGGTTAGGGTTAGGGTTAGGGTTAGGGTTAGGGTTAGGGTTCGGGTTCGGGTTAGGGTTAGGGTTCGGGTTAGGGTTAGGGTTAGGTTTAGGGTTAGGATTCGAATTAGGGTTAGGGTTAGGGTTCGGGTTAGGGTACGTGTTCGGGTTAGGGTTAGGGTTAGGGTTCGGTTTAGGGTTAGGGTTAGGTTTCGGGTTAGGGTTGGGTTTAGGGTTAAGTTTAGGGTTCGGGTTAGGGTTAGGGTTAGGGTTCGGGTTAGGGTTCGAGTAAGGGTTAGGGTTAGGGTTCGGGTTAGGTTTCGGGTTAGGGTTAGGGTTCGGGTTCGGGTTAGGGTTAGGGGTCGGGTAGGGTTAGGTGTTAGTGTTCAGGTTAGGGTTAGGGTTAGGTTGCGGGTTAGGGTTAAGGTTAGTGTTAGGGTTCGGGTTCGGTTTAGGGTTAGGTTTAGGGTTAGGGTTCGGGTTAGGTTTCGGGTTAGGGTTAGGGTTCGGGTTCGGGTTAGGGTTAGGTTTACGGTTTGGGTTAGTGTTCGAGTTAGGATTAGGGTTAGGGTTAGGTTTAGGGTTCGGGTTAGGGTTAGGGTTCGGGTTAGGTTTAGGGTTAGGGTTAGGGTTCGGTTTAGGGTTCGGGTTAGGGTTCGGGTTTGGTTTAGGGTTCGGGTTAGGGTTAGGTTTAGGGTTAGAGTTAGGGTTAGGGTTAGGGTTCGGGTTAGGTTAGGGTTAGGGTTAGGGTTAGGGTTCCGGTTAGGGTTAGGGTTAGGGTTCGGGTTAGGGTTAGGGTTCGGGTTAGGGTTAGGTGTTAGTGTTCAGGTTAGGGTTAGGGTTAGGTTTCGGGTTAGGGTTCGGGTTAGTGTTAGGGTTAGGGTTCGGTTTACTGTTAGGGTTAGGGTTAGGGTTAGGGTTCGGGTTACGGTTAGGGTTCGGGTTAGGGTTAGGGTTAGGTTTCGGGTTAGGGTTAGGGTTCGGGTTAGTGTTAGGGTTAGGTTTCGGGTTAGGGTTCGGGATATGTTTAGGGTTAAGGTTCGGGTTAGGTTTAGGTTTCGGGTTAGGGTTAGTGTTAGTGTTAGGGAACGGGTTAGGGTTAGGGTCCGGGTTAGGGTTGGGTTCTGTTTAGGTTTCGGGTTAGGGTTAGGGTTCGGGTTCGAGTTAGGGTTAGGGTTCGGGTTAGGGTTAGGGTTAGGGTTCGGTTTAGGGTTAGGATTCGGGTTAGGGTTAGGTGTTTGTGTTCAGGTTAGGGTTAGGTTTAGGTTTCGGGTTAGGGTTCGGGTTAGGGTTAGGGTTAGGGTTCAGTTTAGGGTTAGGGTTAGGGTTAGGGTTAGGGTTCGTGTTAGGGTTCGGGTTAGGGGTCCGGTTAGGGTTAGGGTTAGGGTTCGGGTTAGGGTTTGGGTTAGGGTTAGGGTTCGGATTAGGGTTAGGGTTCGGGTTAGGGTTAGGGTTAGGGTCGTGGTCGGGTTAGGGTTAGGGTTGGGGTTCGGGTTAGGGTTCGGGTTAGGGTTCGGGTTAGGGTTAGGGTTAGGGTTAGGGTTCGCGTTCGGGGTTAGGTTTAGGGTTAGGGTTCGGGTTAGGGTTCGGGTTAGGGTTAGGATTCGGGTAAAAGGTTAGGGTTCGGGTTCTGGTTCGGATTAGAGTTAGGGTTAGGTTTAGGATTAGGGTTCGTGTTAGGGTTCGGGTTAGGGGTCGGGTTAGTGTTAGGGTTAGGGTTCAGGTTCGGGTTAGTGTTAGGGTTAGGGTCGGGTTAGGGTTTGGGTTCGGGTTAGGTTTAGGGTTCGGGATCGGGTTTGGGTTAGGGTTAGGGTTGGAGTTCGGGTTAGGGTTCGTTTTAGGGTTCGGGTTAGGGTTAAGTTTAGGGATAGGGTCCAGGTTCGGGGTTAGGGTTAGGGTTAGGGTTCGGGTTAGGGTTAGGGTTCGGATTAGGGTTAGGGTTAGGGTTCGGGTTCGTGTTAGGGTTAGGTTTAGGTTTCGGGTTCGGGTTCGGGTTAGTTTTAGGGTTCGAGTTAGGGTTCGGTTTAGGGTTTGGGTTAGAGTTAGTGTTAGGGTTTGGGTTCGGGTTCGGGTTATTGTTCGGGTTCGGGTTAGGGTTCGGGTTAGGGTTAGGGTTTAGTGTTAGGATTAGGGTTCGGGTTAAGGTTAGTGTTCGGGTTAGGGGTTAGAGTTAGAGTTCGGGTTCGGTTTCGGGTTAGGGTTAGGGTTAGGGTTAGGGTTCGGGTTAGGGTTAGGGTTCGGGTTCGGGTTCGGGTTAGGGTTAGAGTTAGTAGTCGGGTTAGGGTAGGGTTAGGTTTAGGGTTAGGTTTTCGGGTTAGGGTTAGGGTTAGGGTTAGGGTTAGGGGTTAGGGTTAGGGTTAGGGTTAGGGTTCGGGTTAGCGTTAGGGTTCGGGTTAGGGTTAGGGTTAGGTTTAGGTTTAGGGTTAGGGTTCGGGTTAGGGTTAGGGTTAGGGTTAGGGTTCGGGTTAGGGTTAGGGTTCGGTTTCGGGTTAGGGTTAGGGTTAGGGTTAGGGTTAGGGTTCGGGTTAGGGTTAGGGTTAGGGTTCGGGTTCGGGTTAGGGTTAGGATTAGGGTACGGGTTAGGGTTACGGTTAAGGTTAAGGTTAGGGTTAGTGTATGGGTTAGGGTTAGGTTACGGTTAAGGGTTATGTTTTGGGTTAGGGTTAGTGTTAAGTTTAGGGTGCGGGTTTGGTTTAGGGTTAGGTTTAGAGTACGGTTTTGGGTTAGTGTTAGGGTACGGGTTATGTTTACCATTTGGGTACGGGTTAGGGTAAGGGTTAGGTTTAGGGTTAGGGTTAGGGATTAGGGTTAGATTTAGTGTTAGGCTACAGGTAGGGTTAGGGTACGGGTTAGGGTTAGGGTTAGGGTTCGGTTTCGGGTTAGGTTTAGAGTTAGGATACGGGTTAGGGTTAGGTTTAGTGTACGGGATAGGGTTAGCGTATGGGTTAAGTTTAGGATTAGGGTTAGTTTTAGGGTTAGGCTTAGGGTACGGGTTAGGGGTAGGGTTAGGTTCAGGGTTAGGGTCAGGGTTAGGGTTAGAGTTATTGTTAGGGTTAGGTTTAGGGTACGGGTTAGGGTTAGGTTTAGGGTTAGGTTTAGGGTCCGGGTTAGGTTTAGGGTACGGGTTAGGTTTAGGGTACGGGTTAGGGTTAGCGTTAGGTTATGGTATGGCTTAGGGTAGGGTTGGGGTTAGTATTAGGGTACCGGTTAGGGTTAGGTTACGTGTTAGGTCTAGGGTTATGTTTAGGTTTAGGATGCGGGTTAGGGTTAGGGTTAGGGTACGGGATTAGGTTTAGGGTTACGGTCAGGGTTAGGTTTAGGTTTAGGGTTAGGGTTAGTGTTAGGGTACGGGTTCGGGTTATGGTACGAGTTAGGGTTAGGGTTAGGGTTAGGTTTAGGGTTAGGTTTATAGTAGGGGTTTAGGGTTAGTGTTAGGGTTAGGGTTAGGGTTAGAGAAAGGGTTAGGTTTAGTGTTAGGGTTATGGTTAGTGTTAGGTTTAGGGTTAGGGTTAGAGTACGAAATAGGTTTAGGTTTAAGGTTAGGGTTAGTTTAGAGTACGGGTTAGGGTTAGTGTTAGGGTTCGTGTTAGGGTTAGGGTTAGTGTACGTTTAGGGTTAGGGTTTGGGTTAGGGTTCGGGTTAGTGTTAGTGTACGTGTTAGGGTTAGGGTTAGGGTTAGGGTTAGGGTTAGTGTTAGGTTTACGGTACGGTATAGCATTAAGTTTACGGTACGGGAAAGGTTTATTGTACGTGTTAGGTCTAGGGTTAGGGTTAGGTTTAGTGTGCGGGTTAGGGTTAGGTTTAGGGTACTGGTTAGGGTTAGGGTTTGGGTACGGGTTAGGGTTACGTTTAGGGTTAGGGTACGGGTTAGGTTTATGGTTAGGGTAAGGGTTAGTGTTAGGGTACGGGTTAGTGTTAGGGTACGGGTTAGGGTTAGGGTTGGGGTTAGGGTACGGGTTAGTTTTAAGGTTAGGGTACGGGTTAGGGTTACGGTTAAGGTTAAGGTTAGGGTTAGGGTATGGGTTAGGGTTAGGTTACGGTTAAGGGTTATGTTTTGGGTTAGGGTTAGGTTTAAATGTAGGGTGCGGGTTTGGTTTAGGGTTAGGGTTAGAGTACGGTTTTGGGTTAGTGTTTGGGTACGGGTTAGGTTAACCATTTGGGTATGGGTAGGGTAAGGGTTAGGTTTAGGGTTAGGGTTAGGGATTAGGGTTAGATTTAGTGTTAGGCTACAGGTAGGGTTAGGGTGCGGGTTAGGTTTAGGGTTAGGGTTCGGTTTCGGGTTAGGTTTAGAGTTAGGATACGGGTTAGGGTTAGGTTTAGTGTACGGGATAGGGTTAGCGTATGGGTTAAGTTTAGGATTAGGGTTAGTTTTAGGGTTAGGCTTAGGGTACGGGTTAGTGGTAGGGTTAGGTTCAGGGTTAGGGTCAGGGTTAGGGTTAGAGTTATTGTTAGGGTTAGGTTTAGGGTACGGGTTAGGTTTAGGGTTAGGGTTAGGGTTAGGGTTAGGGTCCGTGTTAGGTTTAGGGTACGGGTTAGGTTTAGGGTACGGGTTAGTTTTAGGGTTATGGAACGGTATAGGTTTACAGTACGGGTTATGGTTAAGGTGAGGGTTAGTGTTAGGGTTAGAGTATGGTTAGGGTTAGGGTTAGGGTTAATGTACAGGTTAGGTTTAGGGTTAGGTTCAGGGTTAGGATAAGGGTTAGGGTTAGGTTTAGGGTACGGGAGAGGGTTAGCGTACGTGTTAAGTTTAGGGTTACGGTTAGGTTTAGGTTATGGTTTAGAGTTTGGGTACGGGTTAGGGTTAGGTTTCGGGTTCGGGTTAGGGTTAGGGTTCGGGTTAGGGTTAGGTTTAGGGTTAGGGTTAGTGTTAGGGATCGGGTTCGTGTTAGGGTTAGGGTGCGGGTTAGGTTTAGGGTTAGGGTTAGGGTTCGGGTTAGTCTTAGGGTTCGTGTTAGGGTTTATGTTCGGGTTAGGTTTAGGGTTAGGGTTCAGGTTAGTTTTAGTGTACGGGTTAGGGTTAGGGTTAGGGTTCGGGTTAGGGTTAGGGTTCGGGTTCGGGTTAGGGTTAGGGTTAGTGTTAGGGTTAGGTTTAGGGTTCGGGTTCGGGTTAGGGTTAGGGTTCTGGTTAGGGTTAGGGTTCGTTTTAGGGTTAGGTTAGGGTTAGGGTTAGGGTTTGGGTTAGGGTTAGGGTTAGGGTTAGGGTTAGGGTTAGGGTTAGGGTTCGGGGTAGGGTTAGTGTTCGGGTTAGCGTTAGGGTTAGGGTTAAGGTTCGGGTTAGGGTTAGGGTTCGGGTTAAGGTTCGGGTTAGGGTTAGGGTTAGGGTTAGGGTTAGGGTTCGGGTTCGGGTTAGGGTTAGGGTTCTGTTTAGGGTTAGGGTTAGGTTTAGGGTTAGGATTCGGATTAGGGTTAGGGTTAGGGTTCGGGTTAGGGTACGTGTTCGGGTTAGGGTTAGGGTTAGGGTTCGGTTTAGGGTTAGGGTTAGGTTTCGGGTTAGGGTTGGGTTTAGGGTTAAGTTTAGGGTTCGGGTTCGGGTTAGGGTTAGGGTTAGGGTTCCGGTTAGGGTTAGGTTTAGGGTTCAGGTTAGGGTTAGGGTTAGGGTTAGGGTTAGGGTTAGGGTTAGGGTTCGGGTTAGGGTTCGGGGTAGGGTTACGGTTAGGTTTCGGGTTAGGGTTAGGTTTAGGGTTCGGGTTAGGGTTAGGGTTAGTGTTCGGTTTAGGGTTCGGGTTAGTGTTATGGTTCGGGTTAGTGTTAGGGTTATGGTTCGGGTTAGGGTTCGGTTTAGGGTTCGGGTTAGAGATAGGGTTCGGGTTAGGTTTAGGGTTAGGGTTAGGGTTCGGGTTAGGGTTAGGGTTAGTGTTGGTGTTAGGGTTCGGGTTAGGGTTAGGGTTAGGGTTATGGTTCGGGTTAGTGTTAGGGTTAGTGTTCGGGTTAGGTTTCGGTTTAGGGTTCGGGTTAGAGTTAGGGTTCGGGTTAGGGTTAGGGTTAGGGTTAGGGTTCGGGTTAGGGTTAGGGTTAGTGTTGGTGTTAGGGTTCGGGTTAGGGTTAGGGTTAGGGTTCGGGTTCGGGTTAGGGTTAGGGTTAGGTTTCGGGTTAGGGTTCGGGTTCGGGTTAGGGTTAGGGGTTAGTGTTCAGGTTAGGGTTAGGGTTAGGGTTCGGTTTAGAGTTCCGGTTAGGGTTAGGGTTAGGTTTCGTGTTAGGGTTCGGGTATGGTTAGGGTTAGGGTTCGAGTTAGGATTAGGTTTAGGGTTCGGGTTAGGGTTCGGGTTAGGGTTAGGGTTAGGGTTAGGGGTTAATGTTAGGGTTAGGGTTAGGGTTAGGGTTAGGGTTACGGTTCAGATTAGGCTTAGGTTAGGGTTCGGGTTAGGGTTAGGGTTCGGGATAGGTTTAGGGTTCGGGTTAGGGTTAGTTTTCGGGTTAGGGGTTAGCGTTAGAGTTCGGTTTCGGGTTCGGGTTCGGGTTACGGTTAGGGTTAGGGTTCGGTTTAGGGTTATGGTTAGTGTTAGGTTAGGTTTGGTGTTAGGGTTAGGCTTAGGGTTAGGGTTAGGGTTAGGTTTCGGGTTCGGGTTAGGGTTAGGGTTCGGGTTAGGGTTAGGTTTAGGGTTAGGGTTAGTGTTAGGGATCGGGTTCGTGTTAGGGTTAGGGCGCGGGTTAGGTTTAGGGTTAGGGTTAGGGTTCGGGTTAGTCTTAGGGTTCGTGTTAGGGTTTATGTTCGGGTTAGGTTTAGGGTTAGGGTTCAGGTTAGTTTTAGTGTACGGGTTAGGGTTAGGGTTAGGGTTCGGGTTAGGGTTAGGGTTCGGGTTCGGGTTAGGGTTAGGGTTAGTGTTAGGGTTAGGTTTAGGGTTCGGGTTCGGGTTAGGGTTAGGGTTCTGGTTAGGGTTAGGGTTCGTTTTAGGGTTAGGTTAGGGTTAGGGTTAGGGTTTGGGTTAGGGTTAGGGTTAGGGTTAGGGTTAGGGTTAGGGTTAGGTTTCGGGGTAGGGTTAGTGTTCGGGTTAGCGTTAGGGTTAGGGTTAAGGTTCGGGTTAGGGTTAGGGTTCGGGTTAAGGTTCGGGTTAGGGTTAGGGTTAGGGTTAGGGTTAGGGTTCGGGTTCGGGTTAGGGTTAGGGTTCGGGTTAGGGTTAGGGTTAGGTTTAGGGTTAGGATTCGAATTAGGGTTAGGGTTAGGGTTCGGGTTAGGGTACGTGTTCGGGTTAGGGTTAGGGTTAGGGTTCGGTTTAGGGTTAGGGTTAGGTTTCGGGTTAGGGTTGGGTTTAGGGTTAAGTTTAGGGTTCGGGTTAGGGTTAGGGTTAGGGTTCGGGTTAGGGTTCGAGTAAGGGTTAGGGTTAGGGTTCGGGTTAGGTTTCGGGTTAGGGTTAGGGTTCGGGTTCGGGTTAGGGTTAGGGGTCGGGTAGGGTTAGGTGTTAGTGTTCAGGTTAGGGTTAGGGTTAGGTTGCGGGTTAGGATTAAGGTTAGTGTTAGGGTTCAGGTTCGGTTTAGGGTTAGGTTTAGGGTTAGGGTTCGGGTTAGGTTTCGGGTTAGGGTTAGGGTTCGGGTTCGGGTTAGGGTTAGGTTTACGGTTTGGGTTAGTGTTCGAGTTAGGATTAGGGTTAGGGTTAGGTTTAGGGTTCGGGTTAGGGTTAGGGTTCGGGTTAGGTTTAGGGTTAGGGTTAGGGTTCGGTTTAGGGTTCGGGTTAGGGTTCGGGTTTGGGTTAGGGTTCGGGTTAGGGTTAGGTTTAGGGTTAGAGTTAGGGTTAGGGTTAGGGTTCGGGTTAGGTTAGGGTTAGGGTTAGGGTTAGGGTTCCGGTTAGGGTTAGGGTTAGGGTTCGGGTTAGGGTTAGGGTTCGGGTTAGGGTTAGGTGTTAGTGTTCAGGTTAGGGTTAGGGTTAGGTTTCGGGTTAGGGTTCGGGTTAGTGTTAGGGTTAGGGTTCGGTTTACTGTTAGGGTTAGGGTTAGGGTTAGGGTTCGGGTTACGGTTAGGGTTCGGGTTAGGGTTAGGGTTAGGTTTCGGGTTAGGGTTAGGGTTCGGGTTAGTGTTAGGGTTAGGTTTCGGGTTAGGGTTCGGGATATGTTTAGGGTTAAGGTTCGGGTTAGGTTTAGGTTTCGGGTTAGGGTTAGTGTTAGTGTTAGGGATCGGGTTAGGGTTAGGGTCCGGGTTAGGGTTGGGTTCTGTTTAGGTTTCGGGTTAGGGTTAGGGTTCGGGTTCGAGTTAGGGTTAGGGTTCGGGTTAGGGTTAGGGTTAGGGTTCGGTTTAGGGTTAGGATTCGGGTTAGGGTTAGGTGTTTGTGTTCAGGTTAGGGTTAGGTTTAGGTTTCGGGTTAGGGTTCGGGTTAGGGTTAGGGTTAGGGTTCAGTTTAGGGTTAGGGTTAGGGTTAGGGTTAGGGTTCGTGTTAGGGTTCGGGTTAGGGGTCCGGTTAGGGTTAGGGTTAGGGTTCGGGTTAGGGTTTGGGTTAGGGTTAGGGTTCGGATTAGGGTTAGGGTTCGGGTTAGGGTTAGGGTTAGGGTCGTGGTCGGGTTAGGGTTAGGGTTGGGGTTCGGGTTAGGGTTCGGGTTAGGGTTCGGGTTAGGGTTAGGGTTAGGGTTAGGGTTCGCGTTCGGGGTTAGGTTTAGGGTTAGGGTTCGGGTTAGGGTTCGGGTTAGGGTTAGGATTCGGGTAAAAGGTTAGGTTTCGGGTTCGGGTTCGGATTAGGGTTAGGGTTAGGGTTAGGATTAGGGTTCGTGTTAGGGTTCGGGTTAGGGGTCGGGTTAGTGTTAGGGTTAGGGTTCAGGTTCGGGTTAGTGTTAGGGTTAGGGTCGGGTTAGGGTTTGGGTTCGGGTTAGGTTTAGGGTTCGGGATCGGGTTTGGGTTAGGGTTAGGGTTGGAGTTCGGGTTAGGGTTCGTTTTAGGGTTCGGGTTAGGGTTAAGTTTAGGGATAGGGTCCGGGTTCGGGGTTAGGGTTAGGGTTAGGGTTCGGGTTAGGGTTAGGGTTCGGATTAGGGTTAGGGTTAGGGTTCGGGTTCGTGTTAGGGTTAGGTTTAGGTTTCGGGTTCGGGTTCGGGTTAGTTTTAGGGTTCGAGTTAGGGTTCGGTTTAGGGTTTGGGTTAGAGTTAGTGTTAGGGTTTGGGTTCGGGTTCGGGTTATTGTTCGGGTTCGGGTTAGGGTTCGGGTTAGGGTTAGGGTTTAGTGTTAGGATTAGGGTTCGGGTTAAGGTTAGTGTTCGGGTTAGGGGTTAGAGTTAGAGTTCGGGTTCGGTTTCGGGTTAGGGTTAGGGTTAGGGTTAGGGTTCGGGTTAGGGTTAGGGTTCGGGTTCGGGTTCGGGTTAGGGTTAGAGTTAGTAGTCGGGTTAGGGTAGGGTTAGGTTTAGGGTTAGGTTTTCGGGTTAGGGTTAGGGTTAGGGTTAGGGTTAGGGGTTAGGGTTAGGGTTAGGGTTAGGGTTCGGGTTAGCGTTAGGGTTCGGGTTAGGGTTAGGGTTAGGTTTAGGGTTAGGGTTAGGGTTCGGGTTAGGGTTAGGGTTAGGGTTAGGGTTCGGGTTAGGGTTAGGGTTCGGTTTCGGGTTAGGGTTAGGGTTAGGGTTAGGGTTCGGGTTAGGGTTAGGGTTAGGGTTCGGGTTCGGGTTAGGGTTAGGATTAGGGTACGGGTTAGGGTTACGGTTAAGGTTAAGGTTAGGGTTAGTGTATGGGTTAGGGTTAGGTTACGGTTAAGGGTTATGTTTTGGGTTAGGGTTAGTGTTAAATTTAGGGTGCGGGTTTGGTTTAGGGTTAGGTTTAGAGTACGGTTTTGGGTTAGTGTTAGGGTACGGGTTAAGTTTACCATTTGGGTACGGGTTAGGGTAAGGGTTAGGTTTAGGGTTAGGGTTAGGGATTAGGGTTAGATTTAGTGTTAGGCTACAGGTAGGGTTAGGGTACGGGTTAGGGTTAGGGTTAGGGTTCGGTTTCGGGTTAGGTTTAGAGTTAGGATACGGGTTAGGGTTAGGTTTAGTGTACGGGATAGGGTTAGTGTTAGGGTACGGGTTAAGTTTACCATTTGGGTACGGGTTAGGGTAAGGGTTAGGTTTAGGGTTAGGGTTAGGGATTAGGGTTAGATTTAGTGTTAGGCTACAGGTAGGGTTAGGGTACGGGTTAGGGTTAGGGTTAGGGTTCGGTTTCGGGTTAGGTTTAGAGTTAGGATACGGGTTAGGGTTAGGTTTAGTGTACGGGATAGGGTTAGCGTATGGGTTAAGTTTAGGATTAGGGTTAGTTTTAGGGTTAGGCTTAAGGTACGGGTTAGGGGTAGGGTTAGGTTCAGGGTTAGGGTCAGGGTTAGGGTTAGAGTTATTGTTAGGGCTAGGTTTAGGGTACGGGTTAGGGTTAGGGTTAGGGTTAGGGTCCGGGTTAGGTTTAGGGTACGGGTTAGGTTTAGGGTTATGGTACGGTATAGGGTTACAGTACGGGTTATGGTTAAGGTGAGGGTTAGTGTTAGGGTTAGAGTATGGTTAGGGTTAGGGTTAGGGTTAATGTACAGGTTAGGCTTAGGGTTAGGTTTAGGGTTAGGATAAGGGTTAGGGTTAGGTTTAGGGTACGGGAGAGGGATAGCGTACGTGTTAAGTTTAGGGTTACGGTTAGGTTTAGGTTATGGTTTAGGGTTTGGGTACGGGTTAGGGTTAGGTTTAGGGTGCGGGTTAGGGTTAGGATTAGTGTAAGGGTTAGGGTTAGGTTTAGGGTCAGGATTAGGGTTAGGGTTAGTGTTAGGGTACGTATTAAGGTTAGGGTTGGGTTTAGGGTACGGGTTAGATTTAGAGTTAGGGTACGGGTTAGGGTTAGGGTTAAGGTTAGGGTTATGTTTAGGGTATGGGTTAGGGTTAGGTTACGGTTAAGGTTTATGGTTTGGGTTAGGGTTAGGGTTAAGTTTAGGGTGCGGGTTAGGGTTAGGGTTAGAGTACGGGTTTGGGTTAGTGTTAGGGTACGGGTTAGGTTTACCGCCAGGGTACGGGTTAGGGTAAGGTTTAGGGTTAGTGTTAGGTACGGGTTTGGGTTAGGGTTAGGGATAGGGTTAGGGTTAGTGTACCGATAGGGTTAGGGTTAGGGTTAGGGTTACGTTACGGGTTAGGGTTAGGTTTAGGGTACAGGATAGGGTTAGCGTATGGGTTAAGTGTAATGTTAGGTTAGGTTTAGGTTACGGGTTAGTGTTAGGGTACGGGTTAGGGTTAGGTTTAGGTGAGGGTTAACGTTAGGGTTAAGGGTAGGGTTAGGATTAGGGTACGGGTTAGGGTTAGGTTTCGGGTCAGGTTTAGTGTTTGGGATAGGGTTATGGTACAGATTAGGGTTAGGGTTTGGGTTAGGGTACAGGTTAGTTTCAGGGTTAGGATACAGGTCAGGGTTACGGTTAATGTTAGGTTTAGGGTTAGGTTATGTGTTAGGGTTATGGTACGGTTAAGGGATATTGTATGGGTTAGGGTTAGGTTTAGGTTTAGGGTGCGGGTTAGGGTTAGGCTTAGAGCCAGGGTAGGGGTTAGGGTTAGGGTAAGGGTTCGGGATAGGGTTGGGTACGGGTTAGGTCAAGGGTTAGGGTTAGGTTTTGTGTACGGGTTAGGGTTAGGGTTAGGTTTAGGGTTAGGATTAGAGTATGGGTTAGGCTGAGGGTATGGGTTAGGACTAAGATTAGGGTCAGGGTTCGGGTTAGGGTTAGGGTACGAGTTATGGTTAGGTTTAGGTTTGGGGTACAGATTAGGGTTAGGGTTAGGGTTAGTGTACGGGTTAGGTTTAAGGTAAGGGTTAGAGTTAGGGTAAGGTCAGGGTTAGGTTTAGGGTTAGGGTTAGGGTTAGAGTATGGGAAGGGTTTGTGTTAGGGTTATGGTTAGGGTCAGGGTTAAGGTTAGGGATAGGGTTATGATACGGGTTAGGGTTAGGGTTGGGGTTAGGTTACGGGTTAGTTTTAGGGTTAGGGTATGGGTTAGGTTTAGGGTACGGGTTAGGGTTAGCGTTAGGGTTGTGTTATGGGTTAGGGTTAGGGTTGGGGTTAGTGTTAAGGTATGGGTTAGGGTTAGGGTTATGGTACGGGTTAGTGTTACAATGCGGGTTAGGGTTAGGATTAGGTTTAGGGTTAGGATTAGAGTATGGGTTAGGCTAGGTTATGGGTTAGGACTAGGATTAGGGTCAGGGTTCGGGTTAGTGTTAGGGTACGAGTTATGGTTAGGTTTAGGTTGGGGTTCGGATTAGGTTTAGGGTTAAGGTTAGTGTACGGGTTAGGTTTAAGGTATGGGTTAGAGTTAGGGTAAGGTCAGGGTTAGGTTTAGGGTTAGGGTTAGGGTTAGAGTATGGGAAGGGTTTGTGTTAGGGTTAGGGTTAGGTTTAGTGTACAGATAGGGTTAGGGTTAGGGTTAGGGTTAGAGTCAGGGTTAAGGTTAGGGATAGGGTTATGATATGGGTTAGGGTTAGGGTTGGGGTTAGGTTACGGGTTAGTTTTAGGGTTAGGGTATGGGTTAGGTTTAGGGTACGGGTTAGGGTTAGCGTTAGGGTTGTGTTATGGGTTAGGGTTAGGGTTGGGGTTAGTGTTAGGGTATGGGTTAGGGTAAGGGTTATGGTACGGGTTAGTGTTACAATACGGGTTAGGGTTAGGGTTAGGGTTAGGGTTAGGTTTAGGGATAGAGTACGGGTTAGGGTTAGTGTTAGGGTTAGGGAAAGGGTTAGGGTTAGGGTTAGGGTATGGGATAGGGTTAGGGTTAGGGTTAGGGTTAGGGTTAGAGTACAGGGTAGGGTTAGTGTTAGGGTTAGGGTTAGGGTTAATGTATGGGTTAGGCTTAGGATTAGGTTTAGGGTTAGGTTACGGGTTAGTGTTAGGTTTAGGGTACGGGATAGGATTAGCGTACGGGTTAAGTTTAGGGTTTGGTTTAGGTTTAGTTTACGGGTTAGGTTTAGGGTACTGGTTAGGGTTAAGTTTATGTTGCGGGTTAGGTTTAGGGTTAGGGTTAGGGTTAGTGTACCGTTTAGGGTTAGGTTTTGGGTCAGGGTAAGGGTTAGGGTTAGTGTTAGGGTATGTGTTAGGGTTAGGGTTGGGGTTAGGGTACGGGTTAGTTTTAGGGTTAGGGTATGGGTTAGGGTTACTTTTAAAGTAAGGGTTAGGTTTAGGGTGTGGGTTAGGTTTAGGGTACGGTTTAGGTCTAGGTTTAGGGTTAGGTTTAGGGTGTGGGTTAGGGTTAGTCATCGGGTTAGGGATAGGGTACGGGTTAGGTTTAGGGTACGGGTTAGGTTTAGGGTACGGGTTAGGGTTAGCGTTAGGTTATGGTATGGCTTAGGGTTAGGGTTGGGTTAGTATTAGGGTACCGGTTAGGGTTAGGTTACGTGTTAGGTCTAGGGTTATGTTTAGGTTTAGTATGCGGGTTAGGGTTAGGGTTAGGGTACGGGATTAGGTTTAGGGTTACGGTCAGGGTTAGGTT
>JAVLSZ010000034.1:7295000-7312500 GCA_032313775.1 Urocyon cinereoargenteus
GGTTTGGGTTAGGGTTAGGGTTAGGGTTCGGGTTAGGGTTCGGGTTAGGGTTAGGGTTAGGATTCGGGTTAGGGTTAGGGTTTGGGTTCGGGTTAGGGTTAGGGTTCGGGTTAGGGTTAGGTTTAGGGTTCGGGTTAGGGTTAGGGTTAGGGTTCGGGTTAGGGTTAGTGTTCGGGTTTGGGTAATGGTTAGGGTTCAGGTTCGGTTTAGGGTTAGGGGTTAGGGTTAGTGTTAGGTTTCGGTTTCGGGTTAGGATTAGGGTTAGTGTTAGGGGTTAGGGTTAGGGTTCGCGTTAGGGTTAGGGTTAGGGTTCGGGTTAGGGTTCGGTTTGGTTTAGGGTTAGGGTTCGGGTTAGGTTTAGGTTTCGGGTTAGGTTTAGGGTTAGGGTTAGTGTTCGGGTTAGGTTTAGGGTTCGGGTTAGTGTTGGGTTCGGGTTAGGTTTCGGGTTAGTGTTCGGGTTCGGGTTCGGGTTAGGGTTAGGGTACGGGTTCGGGTTAGGGTTAGGGTTCGGGTTAGGGTTAGGGTTCGGGTTAGGGTTAGGGTTCGATTAGGGTTCTGGTTAGGGTTAGGTTTAGGTTTCCTGTTAGCGTTCGGGTTAGGGGTCGGGTTAGGGTTAGGGTTAGGGTTCGGGTTAGGGTTAGGGTTAGGGTTCGGGTTAGGGTTAGGGTTCGGGTTAGGGTTAGGGTCGGGTTCGGGTTAGGGTTAGGGTTGGGGTTTGGGTTAGGGTTCGGGTTAGGGTTCAGGTTAGGGTTAGGGATAGGGTTAGGGTTCGGGTTCGGGGTTAGGTTAAGGGTTAGGGTTCGGGTTAGGGTTCTGGTTAGGGTTAGGATCGGGTAAAGGGTTAGGGTTCGGGTTCGGGTTAGGGTTAGGTTTAGGGTTCCGGTTAGGGTTAGGTTTAGGTTTCGGGTTAGGGTTAGGGTTAGTGTTAGGGTTCGGGTTAGAGTTACGGTTCGGGTTAGGGTTAGGGTTAGGGTTAGGGTTCGGTTGAGGGTTCGGTTTAGGGTTTGGGTTAGAGTTAGGGTTCGGGATAGGGTTAGGGTTAGGGTTAGGGTTCGGGTTAGGGTTAGGGTTAGGGTTAGGTTTCGGGTTCAGTTTAGGATTAGGGTTAGGGTTCGGGTTCGGATTAGGGTTAGGGTTAGGGTTCGAGTTAGGGTTCGGGTTCGGATTAGGTTTAGGGGTTAGTGTTCAGGTTAGGGTTAGGGGTAGTGTTCGGGTTAGGGTTCGGGTTAGGGTTAGTGTTAGGGTTCGGTTTAGGGTTCGGGTTAGGGTTAGGGTTAGGGTTAGGGTTCGGGTTAGGTTTCGGGTTAGGTTTAGGGTTAGGGTTCGGGTTAGGTTTAAGGTTAGATTTAGGGTTCGGGTTCGGGTTAGGGTTAGGGTTCGTGTTAGGTTTAGGGTTCGTGTTAGGGTTTGGGTTCGGGTTAGGTTTAGGGTTAGGGTTCGGGTTAGGGTTCGGTTTCGGTTTCGGGTTAGGGTCAGGGTTAAGGTTCGGGTTAGGGTTAGGGTTCGTGTTCGGGTTAGGGTTAGGGTTAGGGTTAGGGTTAGGTTTAGGGTTCGGGTTCGGGTTAGGGTTAGGGGTTAGGGTTCGGTTTCGGAAAAGGGTTAGGTTTAGGTTTCCAGTTAGGGTTAGGGGTTAGTGTTAGGGTTAGTGTTAGGGTTAAGGTTAGGTTTAGGGTTCGGATTAGGGTTAGGTTAGTGTTAGGGTTAGGGTTCAGTTTAGGGTTAGGGTTAGGTTTAGGTTTAGGGTTCGCGGTAGGGTTAGTGTTCGGGTTAGGGTTAGGGTTAGGGTTAGGGTTCGGTTTTGGGTTAGGGTTCGGGTTAAGGTTCGGGTTAGGTTAGTGTTAGGGTTAGGTTTCGGGTTCGGGTTAGGGTTAGGGTTCGTGTTAGGGTTAGGGTTAGGGTTAGGGTTCGGGTTAGGTTTCGGGTTAGGTTTAGGGTTTGGGTTAGGGTTAGGGTTCGGGTTCGGGTTAGGGTTAGGGTTCGGGTTAGGCTTAGGGTTAGGGTTAGGGTTAGGGTTAGTGTTCGTGTTAGGTTTCGTGTTAGGGTTCGGGTTAGGGTTAGGGTTAGGTTTCGGGTTAGGGTTAGGGTTAGGGTTAGGGTCGGGTTAGGGTTAGGGTTCGGGTTAGGGTTAGGGTTCGGTTTCGGGTTCGGGTTAGGGTTAGGGTTGGGGTTCGGGTTAGGGTTCGGGTTAGGGTTCGGGTTAGGGTTAGGTTTAGGGTTAGGGTCCGGGTTGGGGGTTAGGGTTAGGGTTAGGGTTCGGGTTAGGGTTAGGGTTCGGGTTAGGGTAAGGGTTAGGGTTCGGGTTCGTGTTAGGGTTAGGGTTAGTGTTCGGGTTAGGGTTAGGGTTAGGGTTAGGGTTAGGGTTCGTGTTAGGGTTCGGGTTAGGGGTCGGGTTAGGGTTAGGGTTAGGATTCGTGTTAGGGTTAGGGTTAGGGTTAGGGTCGGGTTAGGGTTAGGTTTCGGGTTAGGGTTAGGGTTCGGTTTCGGGTTCGGGTTAGGGTTCGGGTTGGGGTTCGGGTTAGGGTTCGGGTTAGGGTTCGGGTTAGGGTTAGGTTTAGGGTTAGGGTCCGGGTTCGGGGTTAGGGTTAGGGTTAGGGTTCGGGTTAGGTTTAGGGTTCGGGTTAGGGTAAGGGTTAGGGTTCGGGTTCGTGTTAGGATTAAGGTTAGGGTTCGGGTTCGGGTTCGGGTTATGGTTAGGGTTCGAGTTAGGATTCGGGTTAGTGTTTGGGTTAGAGTTAGGGTTAGGGTTAGGGTTCGGGTTCGGGTTATTGTTCGGGTTCGGGTTAGGGTTCGGGTTAGGGTTAGGGTTAGGGTTAGGGTTCGGGTTAGGGTTAGGGTTTGGGTTCGGTTTAGGGTTAGGTTTCTGGTTAGGGTTAGGGTTAGGGGTTAGGGTTAGGGTCGAGTTATAGTTCGGGTTAGGGTTCGGGTTAGGGTTAGGGTTAGGGTTAGGGTTAGGGTTCGGGTTAGGTTTCAACTTAGGGTTAGGGTTATGGTTACTGTTAGGGTTTCAGTTAGGGTTAGGGTTAGGGTTCGGTTTAGGTTTAGGGTTCGTTTAGGTTTAGGGGTTAGGGTTATGGTTAGGGTTAGGGTTCGGGTTAGGGTTAGGGTTCGAGTTAGGATTAGGGTTAGTGTTCGGGTTAGGGTTAATGTTAGGGTTAGGGTTAGGGTTAGGTTTTAGGGTTAGGGTTAGGGTTAGGGTTAGGGTTAGGGTTAGGGTTAGGGTTAGTGTTAGGGTTAGGGTTCGGGTTAGCGTTAGGGTTCGGATTAGGGTTAGGGTTAGGTTTAGGGTTAGGGTTATGGTTCGGGTTAGGGTTAGTGTTTGGGTTAGGGTTAGGGTTCGGGTTAGGGTTAGGGTTCGGGTTCGGGTTAGGGTTAGGGTTAGGGTTAGGGTTAGGGTTAGGGTTAGGGTTTGGGTTAGGTTTAGGGTTAGGGTTCGGGTTAGGGTTCGGATTAGGGTTAGGGTTAGGATTCGGGTTAGGGTTAGGGTTTGGGTTCGGGTTAGGGTTAGGGTTCGGGTTAGGGTTAGGTTTAGGGTTCGGGTTAGGGTTAGGGTTAGGGTTCGGGTTAGGGTTAGGGTTCGGGTTCGGGTAATGGTTAGGGTTCGGGTTCGGGTTAGGGTTAGGGGTTAGGGTTAGTGTTAGGTTTCGGTTTCGGGTTAGGATTAGGGATAGTGTTAGGGGTTAGGGTTAGGTTTCGCGTTAGGGTTAGGGTTAGGTTTCGGGTTAGTGTTCGGTTTGGTTTAGGGTTAGGGTTCGGGTTAGGTTTAGGTTTCGGTTTAGGTTTAGGGTTAGGGTTAGGGTGAGGGTTAGGGTTAGGGTTCGGGTTAGGGTTACGGTTCGGGTTAGGGTTAGGGTTAGGGTTCGGTTGAGGGTTCGGTTTAGGGTTCGGGTTAGAGTTAGGGTTCGGGATAGGGTTAGGGTTAGGGTTAGGGTTCGGGTTAGGGTTAGGGTTAGGGTTAGGTTTCGGGTTCGGGTTAGGGTTAGGGTTAGGTTTCGGGTTCGGGTTAGGGTTAGGGTTAGGGTTCGGGTTCGGATTAGGGTTAGGGTTAGGGTTCGAGTTAGGGTTCGGTTTCGGGTTAGGGTTAGGGGTTAGTGTTCAGGTTAGGGTTAGGGTTAGGGTTCGGGTTAGGGTTCGGGTTAGGGTTCGGTTGAGGGTTCGGGTTAGGGTTAGGGTTCGGGTTCGGGTTAGGGTTAGGGTTAGGGTTAGGGTTAGGGTTAGGGTTTGGGTTAGGTTTAGGGTTAGGGTTCGGGTTAGGGTTCGGGTTAGGGTTAGTGTTAGGGTTCGGGTTAGGGTTCGGGTTCGGATTAGGGTTAGAGTTAGGTTTAGGGTTAGGGTTAGGTTTAGGGTTCGGGTTCGGGTTAGGGTTAGGGGTTAGGGTTCGGGTTCGGATAAGGGTTAGGTTTAGGTTTCGGGTTAGGGTTAGGGGTTAGTGTTAGGGTTAGTGTTAGGGTTAAGGTTAGGGTTAGGGTTCGGATTAGGGTTAGGTTAGGGTTAGGGTTAGGGTTCGGGTTAGGGTTAGGGTTAGGTTTAGGTTTAGGGTTCGCGGTAGGGTTAGTGTTCGGGTTAGGGTTAGGGTTAGGGTTAGGGTTCGGTTTTGGGTTAGGGTTCGGGTTAAGGTTCGGGTTAGTTTTAGTGTTAGGGTTAGGTTTCGGGTTCGGGTTAGGGTTAGGGTTCGTGTTAGGGTTAGGGTTAGGGTTAGGGTTAGGGTTCGGGTTAGGTTTCGGGTTAGGTTTAGGGTTTGGGTTAGGGTTAGGGTTCGGGTTAGGTTTAGGGTTAGGGTTGGGGTTCGGGTTAGGGTTAGGGTTAGGGTTAGTGTTCGTGTTAGGTTTCGGGTTAGGGTTCGGGTTGGGGTTAGGGTTAGGATTCGGTTTAGGGTTAGGGTTAGGGTTAGGGTCGGGTTAGGGTTAGGGTTCGGGTTAGGGTTAGGGTTCGGTTTCGGGTTCGGGTTAGGGTTAGGGTTGGGGTTCGGGTTAGGGTTCGGGTTAGGGTTCGGGTTAGGGTTAGGTTTAGGGTTAGGGTCCGGGTTCGGGGTTAGGGTTAGGGTTAGGGTTCGGGTTAGGGTTAGGGTTCGGGTTAGGGTAAGGGTTAGGGTTCGGGTTCGTGTTACGGTTAGGGTTAGTGTTCGGGTTAGGGTTAGGGTTAGGGTTAGGGTTAGGGTTCGTGTTAGGTTTAGGGGTTAGGGTTATGGTTAGGGTTAGGGTTCGGGTTAGGGTTAGGGTTAGGGTTAGGGTTCGAGTTAGGATTAGGGTTAGTGTTCGGGTTAGGGTTAATGTTAGGGTTAGGGTTAGGATTAGGTTTTAGGGTTAGGGTTAGGGTTAGGGTTAGGGGTTAGGGTTAGGGTTAGGGTTAGTGTTAGGGTTAGGTTTCGGGTTAGCGTTAGGGTTCGGTTTAGGGTTAGGGTTAGGTTTAGGGTTAGGGTTAGGGTTCGGGTTAGGGTTAGGGTTTGGGTTAGGCTTAGGGTTCGGGTTAGGGTTAGGTTTCGGGTTCGGGTTAGGGTTAGGGTTAGGGTTAGGGTTTGGGTTAGGGTTAGGGTTAGGGTTAGGGTTCGGGTTAGGGTTCGGATTAGGGTTAGGGTTAGGATTTGGGTTAGGGTTAGGGTTTGGGTTCGGGTTAGGGTTCGGGTTAGGGTTAGGTTAAGGGTTAGGGTTCGGGTTAGGCTTCTGGTTAGGGTTAGGATTCGGGTAAAGGGTTAGGGTTCGGGTTCGGGTTAGGGTTAGGGTTAGGGTTCCGGTTAGGGTTAGGTTTAGGTTTCGGGTTAGGGTTAGGGTTAGTGTTAGGGTTCGGGTTAGGGTTCGGGTGAGGGTTAGGGTTAGGGTTCGGGTTAGGGTTAGGGTTAGGGTTCGGGTTAGGGTTAGTGTTAGGGTTCGGGTTAGGGTTCGGATTAGGGTTCGGGTTAGGTTTAGGGTTAGGTTTAGGTTTAGGGTTAGGGTTCGGGTTAGGGTTACGGTTTGGGTTAGGGTTAGGGTTAGGGTTAGGGTTCGGTTGAGGGTTCGGTTTAGGGTTCGGTTTAGATTTAGGGTTCGGGATAGGGTTAGGGTTAGGGTTAGGGTTCGGGTTAGGATTAGGGTTAGGGTTAGGTTTCGGGTTCGGGTTAGGGTTAGGGTTAGGGTTCGGGTTCGGATTAGGGTTAGGGTTAGGGTTCGAGTTAGGGTTCGGGTTCGGGTTAGGGTTAGGGGTTAGTGTTCAGGTTAGGGTTAGGGTTAGGGTTCGGGTTAGGGTTCGGGTTAGGGTTAGTGTTAGGGTTCGGGTTAGGGTTCGGGTTAGGGTTAGGGTTAGGGTTAGGGTTAGGGTTAGGGTTCGGGTTAGGTTTCGGGTTAGGTTTAGGGTTAGGGTTCGGGTTAGGTTTAAGGTTAGGGTTAGGGTTCGGGTTCGGGTTAGGGTTAGGGTTCGTGTTAGGTTTAGGGTTCGTGTTAGGGTTTGGGTTCGGGTTAGGTTTAGGGTTAGGGTTCATGTTAGGGTTCTGGTTCGGTTTCGCGTTAGGGTCAGGGTTAAGGTTCGGGTTAGTGTTAGGGTTCGGGTTCGGGTTAGGGTTAGGGTTAGGGTTAGGTTTAGGGTTCGGGTTCGGGTTAGGGTTAGGGGTTAGGGTTCGGGTTAGGGTTAGGGTTAGGTTTCGGGTTAGGGTTAGGGTTAGGGTTAGGGTCGGGTTAGGGTTAGGGTTCGGGTTAGGGTTAGGGTTCGGTTTCGGGTTCGGGTTAGGGTTAGGGTTGGGGTTCGGGTTAGGGTTCGGGTTAGGGTTCGGGTTAGGGTTAGGTTTAGGGTTAGGGTCCGGGTTGGGGGTTAGGGTTAGGGTTAGGGTTCGGGTTAGGGTTAGGGTTCGGGTTAGGGTAAGGGTTAGGGTTCGGGTTCGTGTTAGGGTTAGGGTTAGTGTTCGGGTTAGGGTTAGGGTTAGGGTTAGGGTTAGGGTTCGTGTTAGGGTTCGGGTTAGGGGTCGGGTTAGGGTTAGGGTTAGGATTCGTGTTAGGGTTAGGGTTAGGGTTAGGGTCGGGTTAGGGTTAGGTTTCGGGTTAGGGTTAGGGTTCGGTTTCGGGTTCGGGTTAGGGTTCGGGTTGGGGTTCGGGTTAGGGTTCGGGTTAGGGTTCGGGTTAGGGTTAGGTTTAGGGTTAGGGTCCGGGTTCGGGGTTAGGGTTAGGGTTAGGGTTCGGGTTAGGTTTAGGGTTCGGGTTAGGGTAAGGGTTAGGGTTCGGGTTCGTGTTAGGATTAAGGTTAGGGTTCGGGTTCGGGTTCGGGTTATGGTTAGGGTTCGAGTTAGGATTCGGGTTAGTGTTTGGGTTAGAGTTAGGGTTAGGGTTAGGGTTCGGGTTCGGGTTATTGTTCGGGTTCGGGTTAGGGTTCGGGTTAGGGTTAGGGTTAGGGTTAGGGTTCGGGTTAGGGTTAGGGTTTGGGTTCGGTTTAGGGTTAGGTTTCTGGTTAGGGTTAGGGTTAGGGGTTAGGGTTAGGGTCGAGTTATAGTTCGGGTTAGGGTTCGGGTTAGGGTTAGGGTTAGGGTTAGGGTTAGGGTTCGGGTTAGGTTTCAACTTAGGGTTAGGGTTATGGTTACTGTTAGGGTTTCAGTTAGGGTTAGGGTTAGGGTTCGGTTTAGGTTTAGGGTTCGTTTAGGTTTAGGGGTTAGGGTTATGGTTAGGGTTAGGGTTCGGGTTAGGGTTAGGGTTCGAGTTAGGATTAGGGTTAGTGTTCGGGTTAGGGTTAATGTTAGGGTTAGGGTTAGGGTTAGGTTTTAGGGTTAGGGTTAGGGTTAGGGTTAGGGTTAGGGTTAGGGTTAGGGTTAGTGTTAGGGTTAGGGTTCGGGTTAGCGTTAGGGTTCGGATTAGGGTTAGGGTTAGGTTTAGGGTTAGGGTTATGGTTCGGGTTAGGGTTAGTGTTTGGGTTAGGGTTAGGGTTCGGGTTAGGGTTAGGGTTCGGGTTCGGGTTAGGGTTAGGGTTAGGGTTAGGGTTAGGGTTAGGGTTAGGGTTTGGGTTAGGTTTAGGGTTAGGGTTCGGGTTAGGGTTCGGATTAGGGTTAGGGTTAGGATTCGGGTTAGGGTTAGGGTTTGGGTTCGGGTTAGGGTTAGGGTTCGGGTTAGGGTTAGGTTTAGGGTTCGGGTTAGGGTTAGGGTTAGGGTTCGGGTTAGGGTTAGGGTTCGGGTTCGGGTAATGGTTAGGGTTCGGGTTCGGGTTAGGGTTAGGGGTTAGGGTTAGTGTTAGGTTTCGGTTTCGGGTTAGGATTAGGGATAGTGTTAGGGGTTAGGGTTAGGTTTCGCGTTAGGGTTAGGGTTAGGTTTCGGGTTAGTGTTCGGTTTGGTTTAGGGTTAGGGTTCGGGTTAGGTTTAGGTTTCGGTTTAGGTTTAGGGTTAGGGTTAGGGTGAGGGTTAGGGTTAGGGTTCGGGTTAGGGTTACGGTTCGGGTTAGGGTTAGGGTTAGGGTTCGGTTGAGGGTTCGGTTTAGGGTTCGGGTTAGAGTTAGGGTTCGGGATAGGGTTAGGGTTAGGGTTAGGGTTCGGGTTAGGGTTAGGGTTAGGGTTAGGTTTCGGGTTCGGGTTAGGGTTAGGGTTAGGTTTCGGGTTCGGGTTAGGGTTAGGGTTAGGGTTCGGGTTCGGATTAGGGTTAGGGTTAGGGTTCGAGTTAGGGTTCGGTTTCGGGTTAGGGTTAGGGGTTAGTGTTCAGGTTAGGGTTAGGGTTAGGGTTCGGGTTAGGGTTCGGGTTAGGGTTCGGTTGAGGGTTCGGGTTAGGGTTAGGGTTCGGGTTCGGGTTAGGGTTAGGGTTAGGGTTAGGGTTAGGGTTAGGGTTTGGGTTAGGTTTAGGGTTAGGGTTCGGGTTAGGGTTCGGGTTAGGGTTAGTGTTAGGGTTCGGGTTAGGGTTCGGGTTCGGATTAGGGTTAGAGTTAGGTTTAGGGTTAGGGTTAGGTTTAGGGTTCGGGTTCGGGTTAGGGTTAGGGGTTAGGGTTCGGGTTCGGATAAGGGTTAGGTTTAGGTTTCGGGTTAGGGTTAGGGGTTAGTGTTAGGGTTAGTGTTAGGGTTAAGGTTAGGGTTAGGGTTCGGATTAGGGTTAGGTTAGGGTTAGGGTTAGGGTTCGGGTTAGGGTTAGGGTTAGGTTTAGGTTTAGGGTTCGCGGTAGGGTTAGTGTTCGGGTTAGGGTTAGGGTTAGGGTTAGGGTTCGGTTTTGGGTTAGGGTTCGGGTTAAGGTTCGGGTTAGTTTTAGTGTTAGGGTTAGGTTTCGGGTTCGGGTTAGGGTTAGGGTTCGTGTTAGGGTTAGGGTTAGGGTTAGGGTTAGGGTTCGGGTTAGGTTTCGGGTTAGGTTTAGGGTTTGGGTTAGGGTTAGGGTTCGGGTTAGGTTTAGGGTTAGGGTTGGGGTTCGGGTTAGGGTTAGGGTTAGGGTTAGTGTTCGTGTTAGGTTTCGGGTTAGGGTTCGGGTTGGGGTTAGGGTTAGGATTCGGTTTAGGGTTAGGGTTAGGGTTAGGGTCGGGTTAGGGTTAGGGTTCGGGTTAGGGTTAGGGTTCGGTTTCGGGTTCGGGTTAGGGTTAGGGTTGGGGTTCGGGTTAGGGTTCGGGTTAGGGTTCGGGTTAGGGTTAGGTTTAGGGTTAGGGTCCGGGTTCGGGGTTAGGGTTAGGGTTAGGGTTCGGGTTAGGGTTAGGGTTCGGGTTAGGGTAAGGGTTAGGGTTCGGGTTCGTGTTACGGTTAGGGTTAGTGTTCGGGTTAGGGTTAGGGTTAGGGTTAGGGTTAGGGTTCGTGTTAGGTTTAGGGGTTAGGGTTATGGTTAGGGTTAGGGTTCGGGTTAGGGTTAGGGTTAGGGTTAGGGTTCGAGTTAGGATTAGGGTTAGTGTTCGGGTTAGGGTTAATGTTAGGGTTAGGGTTAGGATTAGGTTTTAGGGTTAGGGTTAGGGTTAGGGTTAGGGGTTAGGGTTAGGGTTAGGGTTAGTGTTAGGGTTAGGTTTCGGGTTAGCGTTAGGGTTCGGTTTAGGGTTAGGGTTAGGTTTAGGGTTAGGGTTAGGGTTCGGGTTAGGGTTAGGGTTTGGGTTAGGCTTAGGGTTCGGGTTAGGGTTAGGTTTCGGGTTCGGGTTAGGGTTAGGGTTAGGGTTAGGGTTTGGGTTAGGGTTAGGGTTAGGGTTAGGGTTCGGGTTAGGGTTCGGATTAGGGTTAGGGTTAGGATTTGGGTTAGGGTTAGGGTTTGGGTTCGGGTTAGGGTTCGGGTTAGGGTTAGGTTAAGGGTTAGGGTTCGGGTTAGGCTTCTGGTTAGGGTTAGGATTCGGGTAAAGGGTTAGGGTTCGGGTTCGGGTTAGGGTTAGGGTTAGGGTTCCGGTTAGGGTTAGGTTTAGGTTTCGGGTTAGGGTTAGGGTTAGTGTTAGGGTTCGGGTTAGGGTTCGGGTGAGGGTTAGGGTTAGGGTTCGGGTTAGGGTTAGGGTTAGGGTTCGGGTTAGGGTTAGTGTTAGGGTTCGGGTTAGGGTTCGGATTAGGGTTCGGGTTAGGTTTAGGGTTAGGTTTAGGTTTAGGGTTAGGGTTCGGGTTAGGGTTACGGTTTGGGTTAGGGTTAGGGTTAGGGTTAGGGTTCGGTTGAGGGTTCGGTTTAGGGTTCGGTTTAGATTTAGGGTTCGGGATAGGGTTAGGGTTAGGGTTAGGGTTCGGGTTAGGATTAGGGTTAGGGTTAGGTTTCGGGTTCGGGTTAGGGTTAGGGTTAGGGTTCGGGTTCGGATTAGGGTTAGGGTTAGGGTTCGAGTTAGGGTTCGGGTTCGGGTTAGGGTTAGGGGTTAGTGTTCA
Organism: Urocyon cinereoargenteus; assembly: GCA_032313775.1. NCBI lineage: Eukaryota > Metazoa > Chordata > Mammalia > Carnivora > Canidae > Urocyon > Urocyon cinereoargenteus. The sequence continues at coordinate 7,305,724 of JAVLSZ010000034.1, forward strand.
GGTTAGGGTTAGGGTTAGGGTTCGGGTTAGGGTTCGGGTTAGGGTTAGTGTTAGGGTTCGGGTTAGGGTTCGGGTTAGGGTTAGGGTTAGGGTTAGGGTTAGGGTTAGGGTTCGGGTTAGGTTTCGGGTTAGGTTTAGGGTTAGGGTTCGGGTTAGGTTTAAGGTTAGGGTTAGGGTTCGGGTTCGGGTTAGGGTTAGGGTTCGTGTTAGGTTTAGGGTTCGTGTTAGGGTTTGGGTTCGGGTTAGGTTTAGGGTTAGGGTTCATGTTAGGGTTCTGGTTCGGTTTCGCGTTAGGGTCAGGGTTAAGGTTCGGGTTAGTGTTAGGGTTCGGGTTCGGGTTAGGGTTAGGGTTAGGGTTAGGTTTAGGGTTCGGGTTCGGGTTAGGGTTAGGGGTTAGGGTTCGGGTTCGGATAAGGGTTAGGTTTAGGTTTCGGGTTAGGGTTAGGGGTTAGTGTTAGGGTTAGTGTTAGGGTTAAGGTTAGGGTTAGGGTTCGGATTAGGGTTGGTTAGGGTTAGGGTTAGGGTTAGGGTTCGGGTTAGGGTTACGGTTAGGTTTAGGTTTAGGGTTTGCGGTAGGCTTAGTGTTCGGGTTAGGGTTAGGGTTAGGGTTAGGGTTCGGGTTCGGGTTAGGTTTCGGGTTAAGGTTCGGGTTAGGTTTAGTGTTAGGGTTAGGTTTCGGGTTCGGGTTAGCGTTAGGGTTCGTGTTAGGGTTAGGGTTAGGGTTAGGGTTAGGGTTCTGGTTCGGGTTAGGGTTCGGGGTAGGGTTCGGGTTAGGGTTAGGGTTCGGGTTAGGGTTAGGTTTAGGGTTAGAGTTAGGGTTAGGGTTAGGGTTCGTGTTAGGGTTAGGGTTAGGATTAGGGTTAGGGTTCGGGTTAGATTAGGTTTCGGGTTAGGTTTAGGGGTTAGTGTTCAGGTTAGGTTTAGGGTTAGGGTTCGAGTTCGGGTTAGGGTTAGTGTTCGTGTTAGGGACAGGGTTAGGGTTAGGGTTAGGGTTAGGGTTCGGGTTCGCGTTAGGGTTAGGGTTCGGGTTAGGGTTAGGGTTCGGTTTAGGGTTAGGTTTAGGGTTAGGGTTAGGGTTCGGGTTAGTGTTAGGGTTCGGGTTAGGGTTAGGGGTTAGTGTTCAGGTTAGGGTTAGGGTTAGGGTTCGGGTTAGGTTTCGGGTTAGGGTTAGGGTTCGGGTTCGTGTTAGGGTTAGGGTTAGGGTTAGGGTTCGTGTTACGGTTAGGGTTCGGGTTAGGGTTAGGGTTACGGTTCGAGTTAGGGTTAGGGTTCGGGTTAGGGTTAGGGTTCGGTTTAGGGTTAGGGTTAGGGTTCGGGTTAGGGTTCGGGTTAGGTTTAGGGTTATGGTTCGGGTTAGGTTTAGGTTTCGGGTTAGGGTTAAGGTTAGGGTTAGGGATCGGGTTAGGGTTAGGGTTCGGGTTAGGGTTGGGTTCGGTTTAGTTTTCGGGTTAAGGTTAGGGTTCGAGTTCGGTTTAGGGTAAGGGTTCGGGTTAGGGTTAGGGTTAGGGTTCGGGTTAGGGTTAGGGTTCCGGCTAGGGGTCAGGTTAGGTTTCGGGTTAGGATTAGGGTTAGGGTTAGGGTTAGGGTTCGTGTTAGGTTTCGGTTTAGGTTTCGGGTTAGGGTTAGGGTTAGGGTTCGGGTTAGGGTTAGGGTTAGGGTCGGGTTAGGGTTCGGGTTAGGGTTAGGGTTCGGGTTCGGGTTAGGGTTAGGGTTGGGGTTCGGGTTAGGGTTCGGGTTAGGTTTCGGGTTAGGGTTAGGTTTAGGGTTAGGATCCAGGTTCGGGGTTAGGGTTAGGGTTACGGTTCGGGTTAGGGTTAGGGTTCGGGTTAGGGTTAGGGTTAGGGTTCGGGTTCGTGTTCGGGTTAGGGTTAGAGTTAGGGTTCGGGTTCGTGTTTGGGTTAGGGTTCGGGTTCGGGTTAGAGTTAGGTTTAGGGTTAGGGTTCGGGTTCGGGTTATTGTTCGGGTTCGGGTTAGGTTTCGGGTTAGGATTAAGGTTAGGGTTAGGGTTCGGTTTAGGGTTAGGGTTCGGTTTCGGTTTAGGGTTAGGTTTCAGATTAGGGTTAGGTTTAGGGGTTAGGCTTAGGGTCGAGTTAGAGTTCGGGGTAGGGTTCATGTTAGGGTTAGGTTTAGGGTAGGGTTCGGTTTAGGGTTCGAGTTAGGGTTAGGGTTAGGGTTAGGGTTAGGGTTCGGGTTAGGTTTAGGGTTAGGGTTCGGGCTAGGTTTAGGGTTCGGGTTAGGGTTAGGGGTTAGGGTTATGGTTAGGTTTAGGGTTCGGGTTAAGGTTAGGGTTAGGGTTCGGTTTAGGGTTCGGGTTAGGGTTCGGGTTAGGGTTAGGGTTAGGGTTAGGGTTAGGGTTCGGGTTAGGTTTAAGGTTCGGTTTAGGGTTAGGGTTAGGGTTAGGGTTCGGGTTAGTGTTCGGGTTAGGGTTAGGGTCCGGCTTCGGGGTTAGGGTTAGGGTTAGGGTTCGGGTTAGGGTTAGGGTTCGGGTTAGGGTAAGGGTTAGGGTTCGGGTTCGTGTTAGGGTTAGGGTTAGGGTTCGGGTTCGGGTTCGGGTTATGGTTAGGGTTCGAGTTAGGATTCGGGTTAGTGTTTGGGTTAGAGTTAGGGTTAGGGTTAGGGTTCGGGTTCGGGTTATTGTTCGGGTTCGGGTTAGTGTTCGGGTTAGGGTTAGGGTTAGGGTTAGGGTTAGGGTTCGGGTTAGGGTTAGGGTTTGGGTTCGGTTTAGGGTTAGGTTTCTGGTTAGTGTTAGGGTTAGGGGTTAGGGTTAGGTTCGAGTTATAGTTCGGGTTAGGGTTCGGGTTAGGGTTAGGGTTAGGGTTAGGGTTCGGGTTAGGTTTCAAGTTAGGGTTAGGGTTAGGGTTAGGGTTAGGGTTAGGGTTTGGGTTAGGGTTAGGGTTAGGGTTCGGGTTAAGTTTAGGGTTCGGGTTAGGTTTAGGGGTTAGGGTTATGGTTAGTGTTAGGGTTCGGGTTAGGGTTAGGGTTAGGTTTCGAGTTAGGATTAGGGTTAGTGTTCGGGTTAGGGTTAAGGTTAGGGTTAGGGTTAGGGTTAGGTTTTAGGGTTAGGGTTAGGGTTAGGGTTAGGGTTAGGGGTTAGGGTTAGGGTTAGGGTTAGTGTTAGGGTTAGGGTTCGGGTTAGCATTAGGGTTCGGATTAGGGTTAGGGTTAGGTTTAGGGTTAGGGTTAGGGTTCGGGTTAGGGTTAGGGTTTGGGTTAGGGTTAGGGTTCGGGTTAGGGTTAGGGTTCGGGTTCGGGTTAGGGTTAGCGTTAGGGTTAGGGTAGGGTTAGGGTTTGGGTTAGGGTTAGGGTTAGGGTTCGGGTTAGGGTTCGGGTTAGGGTTAGGGTTAGGATTCGGGTTAGGGTTAGGTTTTGGGTTCGGGTTAGGGTTAGGGTTCGGGTTAGGGTTAGGTTTAGGGTTCGGGTTAGGGTTAGGGTTAGGGTTCGGTTTAGGGTTAGTGTTCGGGTTTGGGTAATGGTTAGGGTTCAGGTTCGGTTTAGGGTTAGGGGTTAGGGTTAGTGTTAGGTTTCGGTTTCGGGTGAGGTTTAGGGTTAGTGTTAGGGGTTAGGGTTAGGGTTCGCGTTAGGGTTAGGGTTAGGGTTCGGGTTAGGGTTCGGTTTGGTTTAGGGTTAGGGTTCGGGTTAGGTTTAGGTTTCGGGTTAGGTTTAGGGTTAGGGTTAGTGTTCGGGTTAGGTTTAGGGTTCGGGTTAGTGTTGGGTTCGGGTTAGGTTTCGGGTTAGTGTTCGGGTTCGGGTTCGGGTTAGGGTTAGGGTACGGGTTCGGGTTAGGGTTAGGGTTCGGGTTAGGGTTAGGGTTCGGGTTAGGGTTAGGGTTCGGGTTAGGGTTCTGGTTAGGGTTAGGTTTAGGTTTCCTGTTAGCGTTCGGGTTAGGGGTCGGGTTAGGGTTAGGGTTAGGGTTCGGGTTAGGGTTAGGGTTAGGGTTCGGGTTAGGGTTAGGGTTCGGGTTAGGGTTAGGGTCGGGTTCGGGTTAGGGTTAGGGTTGGGGTTTGGGTTAGGGTTCGGGTTAGGGTTCAGGTTAGGGTTAGGGATAGGGTTAGGGTTCGGGTTCGGGGTTAGGTTAAGGGTTAGGTTTCGGGTTAGGGTTCTGGTTAGGGTTAGGATCGGGTAAAGGGTTAGGGTTCGGGTTCGGGTTAGGGTTAGGGTTAGGGTTCCGGTTAGGGTTAGGTTTAGGTTTCGGGTTAGGGTTAGGGTTAGTGTTAGGGTTCGGGTTAGGGTTCGGGTGAGGGTTAGGGTTAGGGTTTGGGTTAGGGTTAGGGTTAGGGTTCGGGTTAGGGTTCGTGTTAGGGTTAGGGTTAGGGTTCGGGTTAGGGTTAGTGTTAGGGTTCGGGTTAGGGTTCGGGTTAGGGTTCGGGTTAGGGTTAGGGTTAGGGTTAGGGTTAGGGTTCGGGTTAGAGTTACGGTTCGGGTTAGGGTTAGGGTTAGGGTTAGGGTTCGGTTGAGGGTTCGGTTTAGGGTTCGGGTTAGAGTTAGGGTTCGGGATAGGGTTAGGGTTAGGGTTAGGGTTCGGGTTAGGGTTAGGGTTAGGGTTAGGTTTCGGGTTCAGTTTAGGATTAGGGTTAGGGTTCGGGTTCGGATTAGGTTTAGGGTTAGGGTTCGAGTTAGGGTTCGGGTTCGTGTTAGGGTTAGGGGTTAGTGTTCAGGTTAGGGTTAGGGGTAGGGTTCGGGTTAGGGTTCGGGTTAGGGTTAGTGTTAGGGTTCGGTTTAGGGTTCGGGTTAGGGTTAGGGTTAGGGTTAGGGTTCGGGTTAGGTTTCGGGTTAGGTTTAGGGTTAGGGTTCGGGTTAGGTTTAAGGTTAGATTTAGGGTTCGGGTTCGGGTTAGGGTTAGGGTTCGTGTTAGGTTTAGGGTTCGTGTTAGGGTTTGGGTTCGGGTTAGGTTTAGGGTTAGGGTTCGGGTTAGGGTTCGGTTTCGGTTTCGGGTTAGGGTCAGGGTTAATGTTCGGGTTAGGGTTAGGGTTCGGGTTCGGGTTAGGGTTAGGGTTAGGGTTAGGGTTAGGGTTAGGTTTAGGGTTCGGGTTCGGGTTAGGGTTAGGGGTTAGGGTTCGGTTTCGGATAAGGGTTAGGTTTAGGTTTCCAGTTAGGGTTAGGGGTTAGTGTTAGGGTTAGTGTTAGGGTTAAGGTTAGGGTTAGGGTTCGGATTAGGGTTAGGTTAGTGTTAGGGTTAGGGTTCGGGTTAGGGTTAGGGTTAGGTTTAGGTTTAGGGTTCGCGGTAGGGTTAGTGTTCGGGTTAGGGTTAGGGTTAGGGTTAGGGTTCGGTTTTGGGTTAGGGTTCGGGTTAAGGTTCGGGTTAGGATAGTGTTAGGGTTAGGTTTCGGGTTCGGGTTAGGGTTAGGGTTCGTGTTAGGGTTAGGGTTAGGGTTAGGGTTCGGGTTAGGTTTCGGGTTAGGTTTAGGGTTTGGGTTAGGGTTAGGGTTCGGGTTAGGGTTAGGGTTAGGGTTCGGGTTAGGCTTAGGGTTATGGTTAGGGTTAGGGTTAGTGTTCGTGTTAGGTTTCGGGTTAGGGTTCGGGTTAGGGTTAGGGTTAGGTTTCGGGTTAGGGTTAGGGTTAGGGTTAGGGTCGGGTTAGGGTTAGGGTTCGGGTTAGGGTTAGGGTTCGGTTTCGGGTTCGGGTTAGGGTTAGGGTTGGGGTTCGGGTTAGGGTTCGGGTTAGGGTTCGATTTAGGGTTAGGTTTAGCTTTAGGGTCCGGGTTCGGGGTTAGGGTTAGGGTTAGGGTTCGGGTTAGGGTTAGGGTTCGGGTTAGGGTAAGGGTTAGGGTTCGGGTTCGTGTTAGGGTTAGGGTTAGTGTTCGGGTTAGGGTTAGGGTTAGGGTTAGGGTTAGGTTTCGTGTTAGGGTTCGGGTTAGGGGTCGGGTTAGGGTTAGGGTTAGGATTCGTGTTAGGGTTAGGGTTAGGGTTAGGGTCGGGTTAGGGTTAGGTTTCGGGTTAGGGTTAGGGTTCGGTTTCGGGTTCGGGTTAGGGTTCGGGTTGGGGTTCGGGTTAGGGTTCGGGTTAGGGTTCGGGTTAGGGTTAGGTTTAGGGTTAGGGTCCGGGTTCGGGGTTAGGGTTAGGGTTAGGGTTCGGGTTAGGTTTAGGGTTCGGGTTAGGGTAAGGGTTAGGGTTCGGGTTCGTGTTAGGATTAGGGTTAGGGTTCGGGTTCGGGTTCGGGTTATGGTTAGGGTTCGAGTTAGGATTCGGGTTAGTGTTTGGGTTAGAGTTAGGGTTAGGGTTAGGGTTCGGGTTCGGGTTATTGTTCGGGTTCGGGTTAGGGTTCGGGTTAGGGTTAGGGTTAGGGTTAGGGTTAGGGTTCGGGTTAGGGTTAGGGTTTGGGTTCGGTTTAGGGTTAGGTTTCTGGTTAGGGTTAGGGTTAGGGGTTAGGGTTAGGGTCGAGTTATAGTTCGGGTTAGTGTTCGGGTTAGGGTTAGGGTTAGGGTTAGGGTTCGGGTTAGGTTTCAAGTTAGGGTTAGGGTTATGGTTACTGTTAGGGTTTCAGTTAGGGTTAGGGTTAGGGTTCGGTTTAGGTTTAGGGTTCGGTTTAGGTTTAGGGGTTAGGGTTATGGTTAGGGTTAGGGTTCGGGTTAGGGTTAGGGTTCGAGTTAGGATTAGGGTTAGTGTTCGGGTTAGGGTTAATGTTAGGGTTAGGGTTAGGGTTAGGTTTTAGGGTTAGGGTTAGGGTTAGGGTTAGGGTTAGGGTTAGGGTTAGTGTTAGGGTTAGGGTTCGGGTTAGCGTTAGGGTTCGGATTAGGGTTAGGGTTAGGTTTAGGGTTAGGGTTATGGTTCGGGTTAGGGT
>JAVLSZ010000034.1:7320000-7325000 GCA_032313775.1 Urocyon cinereoargenteus
GGTTAGGGTTAGGGTTAGGGTTAGGGTTCGGGTTAGGGTTACGGTTAGGTTTAGGTTTAGGGTTCGCGGTAGGCTTAGTGTTCGGGTTAGGGTTAGGGTTAGGGTTAGGGTTCGGGTTCGGGTTAGGTTTCGGGTTAAGGTTCGGGTTAGGTTTAGTGTTAGGGTTAGGTTTCGGGTTCGGGTTAGCGTTAGGGTTCGTGTTAGGGTTAGGGTTAGGGTTAGGGTTAGGGTTCTGGTTCGGGTTAGGGTTCGGGGTAGGGTTCGGGTTAGGGTTAGGGTTCGGGTTAGGGTTAGGTTTAGGGTTAGAGTTAGGGTTAGGGTTAGGGTTCGTGTTAGGGTTAGGGTTAGGATTAGGGTTAGAGTTCGGGTTAGATTAGGTTTCGGGTTAGGTTTAGGGGTTAGTGTTCAGGTTAGGTTTAGGGTTAGGGTTCGAGTTCGGGTTAGGGTTAGGGTTCGTGTTAGGGACAGGGTTAGGGTTAGGGTTAGGGTTAGGGTTCGGGTTCGGGTTAGGGTTAGGGTTCGGGTTAGGGTTAGGGTTCGGTTTAGGGTTAGGTTTAGGGTTAGGGTTAGGGTTCGGGTTAGTGTTAGGGTTCGGGTTAGGGTTAGGGGTTAGTGTTCAGGTTAGGGTTAGGGTTAGGGTTCGGGTTAGGTTTCGGGTTAGGGTTAGGGTTCGGGTTCGTGTTAGGGTTAGGGTTAGGGTTAGGGTTCGGGTTACGGTTAGGGTTCGGGTTAGGGTTAGGGTTACGGTTCGAGTTAGGGTTAGGGTTCGGCTTAGGGTTAGGGTTCGGTTTAGGGTTAGGGTTAGGGTTCGGGTTAGGGTTCGGGTTAGGTTTAGGGTTATGGTTCGGGTTAGGTTTAGGTTTCGGGTTAGGGTTAAGGTTAGGGTTAGGGATCGGGTTAGGGTTAGGGTTCGGGTTAGGGTTGGGTTCGGTTTAGTTTTCGGGTTAAGGTTAGGGTTCGAGTTCGGTTTAGGGTAAGGGTTCGGGTTAGGGTTAGGGTTAGGGTTCGGGTTAGGGTTAGGGTTCCGGCTAGGGGTCAGGTTAGGTTTCGGGTTAGGATTAGGGTTAGGGTTAGGGTTAGGGTTCGTGTTAGGTTTCGGTTTAGGTTTCGGGTTAGGGTTAGGGTTAGGGTTCGGTTTAGGGTTAGGGTTAGGGTCGGGTTAGGGTTCGGGTTAGGGTTAGGGTTCGGGTTCGGGTTAGGGTTAGGGTTGGGGTTCGGGTTAGGGTTCGGGTTAGGTTTCGGGTTAGGGTTAGGTTTAGGGTTAGGATCCAGGTTCGGGGTTAGGGTTAGGGTTACGGTTCGGGTTAGGGTTAGGGTTCGGGTTAGGGTTAGGGTTAGGGTTCGGGTTCGTGTTCGGGTTAGGGTTAGAGTTAGGGTTCGGGTTCGTGTTTGGGTTAGGGTTCGGGTTCGGGTTAGAGTTAGGTTTAGGGTTAGGGTTCGGGTTCGGGTTATTGTTCGGGTTCGGGTTAGGTTTCGGGTTAGGATTAAGGTTAGGGTTAGGGTTCGGTTTAGGGTTAGGGTTCGGTTTCGGTTTAGGGTTAGGTTTCAGATTAGGGTTAGGTTTAGGGGTTAGGCTTAGGGTCGAGTTAGAGTTCGGGGTAGGGTTCATGTTAGGGTTAGGTTTAGGGTAGGGTTCGGTTTAGGGTTCGAGTTAGGGTTAGGGTTAGGGTTAGGGTTAGGGTTCGGGTTAGGTTTAGGGTTAGGGTTCGGGCTAGGTTTAGGGTTCGGGTTAGGGTTAGGGGTTAGGGTTATGGTTAGGTTTAGGGTTCGGGTTAAGGTTAGGGTTAGGGTTAGGGTTAGGGTTAGCGTTCGGTTTACGGTTAGGGTTAGGGTTAGGGTTAGGTTTTAGGGTTACGGTTAGGGTTAGGGTTAGGGTTAGGGTTAGGGTTAGGGGTTAGGGTTAGGGTTAGGGTTAGGGTTAGGTTTAGGGTTAGCGTTAGGGTTAGGATTAGGGTTAGGTTTAGGTTTAGGGTTAGGGTTAGGGTTCGGGTTAGGGTTAGGGTTATGGTTAGGGTTCGGGTTAGGGTTAGGGTTCGGGTTCGGGTTAGGGTTTGAGTTAGGGTTAGGGTTAGGGTTAGGTTTCGGGTTAGATTTAGGGTTAGGGTTCGGGTTAGCGTTAGGGTTTGGGTTAGGGTTAGGGTTAGGGTTAGGTTTCGGGTTAGGGTTAGGGTTAGGGTTAGGGTTAGGGTTCGGGTTAGGGTAAGGGTTAGGGTTCGGGTTCGTGTTAGGGTTAGGGTTAGGGTTCGGGTTCGGGTTCGGGTTATGGTTAGGGTTCGAGTTAGGATTCGGTTTAGTGTTTGGGTTAGAGTTAGGGTTAGGGTTAGGGTTCGGGTTCGGGTTATTGTTCGGGTTCTGGTTAGGGTTCGGGTTAGGGTTGGGGTTATGGTTAGGGTTCGGGTTAGGTTTAGGGTTTGGGTTCGGTTTAGGGTTAGGTTTCTGGTTAGGGTTAAGGTTAGGGGTTAGGGTTAGGGTCGAAGTATAGTTCGGGTTAGGGTTCGGTTTAGGGTTAGGGTTAGGGTTAGGGTTCGGGTTAGGTTTCAAATTAGGTTTAGGGTTAGGGTTAGGGTTAGCGTTTGGGTTAGGGTTCGGGTTAGGTTTAGGGTTCGGGTTAGGTTTAGGGGTTAGGCTTATTGTTAGGGTTAGGGTTAGGGTTAGGGTTAGGGTTAGGGTTAGGGTTCGAGTTAGGATTAGGGTTAGTGTTCGGGTTAGGGTTAAGTTTAGGGTTAGGGTTAGGGTTAGGTTTTAGAGTTAGGGTTAGGGTTAGGGTTAGGGTTAGGGGTTAGGGTTAGGGTTAGGGTTAGTGTTAGGGTTAGGGTTCGCGTTAGCGTTAGGGTTCGGATTAGGGTTAGGGTTAGGTTTAGGGTTAGTGTTAGGGTTCGGGTTAGGGTTAGGGTTTGGGTTAGGGTTAGGGTTCGGGTTAGGGTTAGGGTTCGGGTTCGGGTTAGGGTTAGGGTTAGGGTTAGGGTTAGGGTTAGGGTTAGGGTTTGGGTTAGGGTTAGGGTTAGGGTTAGGGTTCGGGTTAGGGTTAGGTTTAGGGTTCGGGTTAGGGTTAGGGTTAGGGTTAGGGTTTGGGTTCGGTTAGGGTTAGGGTTCGGGTTAGGGTTAGGTTTAGGGTTCGGGTTAGGGTTAGGGTTAGGGTTCGGGTTAGGGTTAGGGTTCGGGTTCGGGTAATGGTTAGGGTTCGGGTTCGGGTTAGGGTTAGGGGTTAGGATTAATGTTAGGTTTCGGTTTCGGGTTAGGATTAGTGTTAGTGTTAGGGGTTAGGGTTAGGGTTCACGTTAGGGTTAGGGTTAGGGTTCGGGTTAGGGTTCGGTTTGGTTTAGGGTTAGGGTTCGGGTTAGGTTTAGGTTTCGGTTTAGGTTTAGGGTTAGGGTTAGGGTTCGGGTTAGGGTTAGGGTTCGGGTTAGGGTTGGGTTCGGGTTAGGTTTCGGGTTAGGGTTAGGGTTCGGGTTCGGGTTAGGGTTAGGGTACGGGTTAGGGTTAGGGTTAGGGTTCGGGTTAGGGTTAGGGTTAGGGTTCGGGTTAGGGTTATGGTTAGGGTTAGGTTTAGGGTTCGTGTTAGCGTTCGGGTTAGGGGTCGGTTTAGGCTTAGGGTTAGGGTTCGGGTTAGGGTTAGGGATAGGGTTCGGGTTAGGGTTAGGGTTCGGGTTAGGGTTAGGGTCGGGTTCGGGTTAGGGTTAGGGTTGGGGTTCGGGTTAGGGTTCGGGTTAGGGTTCAGGTTAGGGTTAGGGATAGGGTTAGGGTTCGGGTTCGGGGTTAGGTTAAGGTTTAGGGTTCGGGTTAGGGTTCTGGTTAGGGTTAGGATTCGGGTAAAGCGTTAGGGTACGGGTTCGGGTTCGGGTTAGGGTTAGGGTTCCGGTTAGGGTTAGGTTTAGGTTTTGGTTTAGGGTTAGTGTTAGTGTTAGTGTTCGGGTTAGGGTTCGGGTGAGGGTTAGGGTTAGGATTTGGGTTAGGGTTAGGGTTAGGGTTCGGGTTAGGGTTCGTGTTAGGGTTAGGGTTAGGGTTCGGGTTAGGGTTAGTGTTAGGGTTCGGGTTAGGGTTCGGGTTAGGGTTCGGGTTAGGGTTACGGTTCGGGTTAGGGTTAGGGTTAGGGTTATGGTTCGGTTGAGGCTTCGGATTAGGGTTCGGGTTAGTGTTAGGGTTTGGGATAGGGTTAGGGTTAGGGTTAGGGTTAGGGTTCGGGTTAGGGTTAGGGTTAGGGTTAGGTTTCGGGTTCAGGTTAGGGTTAGGGTTAGGGTTCGGGTTCGGATTAGGGTTAGGGTTAGGGTTCGAGTTAGGGTTCGGGTTCGGGTTAGGGTTAGGGTTTAGTGTTCAGGTTAGGGTTAGGTTTAGGGTTCGGGTTCGGGTTAGGGTTAGGGGTTAGGGTTCGTGTTCGGATAAGGGTTAGGTTTAGGTTTCGTGTTAGGGTTAGGGGTTAGTGTTAGGGTTAGTGTTAGGGTTAAGGTTAGGGTTAGGGTTCAGATTAGGGTTGGTTAGGGTAAGGGTTAGGGTTCGGGTTAGGGTTAGGGTTAGGTTTAGGTTTAGGGTTCGCGGTAGGGTTAGTGTTCGGGTTAGGGTTAGGGTTAGGGTTCGTGTTAGGGTTAGGGTTAGGGTTAGGGTTCGGGTTAGGGTTAGGGTTCGGGTTCGGTTTATGGTTAGGGTTCGGGTTCGCGTTAGGGTTCGGGTTTTGGTTAGGTTTCGGGTTAGGGTTAGGTTTAGGGTTAGGGTTCTGGTTAGGGTTAGGGTTCGGGTTCGGGTTCGGGTTAGGGTTAGGGTTCGGTTTAGGGTTAGGTTTCGTGTTAGGGTTAGGGTTAGGGTTCGGGTTGGTGTTAGGGTTAGGGTTCGGGTTAGGGTTAGGGTTCGGGTTAGGGTTAGGTTTCGGGTTAGGGTTCGGGTTAGGGTTAGGTTTCGGGTAGGGTTAGGGTTCGGGTTAGGGTTAGGGTTCGGGTTAGGGTTAGGGTTCGGATTCGGGTTAGGGTTAGGGTTAGAGTTCAGGTTCGGGTAGGGTTAGGTTTAGGGTT
>JAVLSZ010000034.1:7330000-7332500 GCA_032313775.1 Urocyon cinereoargenteus
TTAGGGGTTAGGGTTAGGGTTAGGGTTAGTGTTAGGGTTAGGGTTCGGGTTAGCATTAGGGTTCGGATTAGGGTTAGGGTTAGGTTTAGGGTTAGGGTTAGGGTTCGGGTTAGGGTTAGGGTTTGGGTTAGGGTTAGGGTTCGGGTTAGGGTTAGGGTTCGGGTTCGGGTTAGGGTTAGCGTTAGGGTTAGGGTAGGGTTAGGGTTTGGGTTAGGGTTAGGGTTAGGGTTCGGGTTAGGGTTCGGGTTAGGTTTAGGGTTAGGATTCGGGTTAGGGTTAGGGTTTGGGTTCGGGTTAGGGTTAGGGTTCGGGTTAGGGTTAGGTTTAGGGTTCGGGTTAGGGTTAGGGTTAGGGTTCGGGTTAGGGTTAGTGTTCGGGTTTGGGTAATGGTTAGGGTTCAGGTTCGGTTTAGGGTTAGGGGTTAGGGTTAGTGTTAGGTTTCGGTTTCGGGTTAGGATTAGGGTTAGTGTTAGGGTTTAGGGTTAGGGTTCGCGTTAGGGTTAGGGTTAGGGTTCGGGTTAGGGTTCGGTTTGGTTTAGGGTTAGGGTTCGGGTTAGGTTTAGGTTTCGGGTTAGGTTTAGGGTTAGGGTTAGTGTTCGGGTTAGGGTTAGGGTTCGGGTTAGTGTTGGGTTCGGGTTAGGTTTCGGGTTAGTGTTCGGGTTCGGGTTCGGGTTAGGGTTAGGGTACGGGTTCGGGTTAGGGTTAGGGTTCGGGTTAGGGTTAGGGTTCGGGTTAGGGTTAGGGTTCGGGTTAGGGTTCTGGTTAGGGTTAGGTTTAGGTTTCGTGTTAGCGTTCGGGTTAGGGGTCGGGTTAGGGTTAGGGTTAGGGTTCGGGTTAGGGTTAGGGTTAGGGTTCGGGTTAGGGTTAGGGTTCGGGTTAGGGTTAGGGTCGGGTTCGGGTTAGGGTTAGGGTTGGGGTTTGGGTTAGGGTTCGGGTTAGGGTTCAGGTTAGGGTTAGGGATAGGGTTAGGGTTCGGGTTCGGGGTTAGGTTAAGGGTTAGGGTTCGGGTTAGGGTTCTGGTTAGGGTTAGGATCGGGTAAAGGGTTCGGGTTCGGGTTCGAGTTAGGGTTAGGGTTAGGGTTCCGGTTAGGGTTAGGTTTAGGTTTCGGGTTAGGGTTAGGGTTAGTGTTAGGGTTCGGGTTAGGGTTCGGGTGAAGGTTAGGGTTAGGGTTCGGGTTAGGGTTAGGGTTAGGGTTCGGGTTAGGGTTCGTGTTAGGGTTAGGGTTAGGGTTCGGGTTAGGGTTAGTGTTAGGGTTCGGGTTAGGGTTCGGGTTAGGGTTCGGGTTAGGGTTAGGGTTAGGGTTAGGGTTCGGGTTAGAGTTACGGTTCGGGTTAGGGTTAGGGTTAGGGTTAGGGTTCGGTTGAGGGTTCGGTTTAGGGTTCGGGTTAGTGTTAGGGTTCGGGATAGGGTTAGGGTTAGGGTTAGGGTTCGGGTTAGGGTTAGGGTTAGGGTTAGGTTTCGGGTTCAGTTTAGGATTAGGGTTAGGGTTCGGGTTCGGATTAGGGTTAGGGTTAGGGTTCGAGTTAGGGTTCGGGTTCGGGTTAGGGTTAGGGGTTAGTGTTCAGGTTAGGGTTAGGGGTAGGGTTCGGGTTAGGGTTCGGATTAGGGTTAGTGTTAGGGTTCGGTTTAGGGTTCGGGTTAGGGTTAGGGTTAGGGTTAGGGTTCGGGTTAGGTTTCGGGTTAGGTTTAGGGTTAGGGTTCGGGTTAGGTTTAAGGTTAGATTTAGGGTTCGGGTTCGGGTTAGGGTTAGGGTTCGTGTTAGGTTTAGGGTTCGTGTTAGGGTTTGGGTTCGGGTTAGGTTTAGGGTTAGGGTTCGGGTTAGGGTTCGGTTTCGGTTTCGGGTTAGGGTCAGGGTTAAGGTTCGGGTTAGGGTTAGGGTTCGGGTTCGGGTTAGGGTTAGGGTTAGGGTTAGGGTTAGGGTTAGGTTTAGGGTTCGGGTTCGGGTTAGGGTTAGGGGTTAGGGTTCGGTTTCGGATAAGGGTTAGGTTTAGGTTTCCGGTTAGGGTTAGGGGTTAGTGTTAGGGTTAGTGTTAGGTTTAAGGTTAGGGTTAGGGTTCGGATTAGGGTTAGGTTAGGGTTAGGGTTAGGGTTCGGGTTAGGGTTAGGGTTAGGTTTAGGTTTAGGGTTCGCGGTAGGGTTAGTGTTCGGGTTAGGGTTAGGGTTAGGGTTAGGGTTCGGTTTTGGGTTAGGGTTCGGGTTAAGGTTCGGGTTAGGTTAGTGTTAGGGTTAGGTTTCGGGTTCGGGTTAGGGTTAGGGTTCGTGTTAGGGTTAGGGTTAGGGTTAGTGTTCGGGTTAGGTTTCGGGTTAGGTTTAGGGTTTGGGTTAGGGTTAGGGTTCGGGTTAGGGTTAGGGTTAGGGTTCGGGTTAGGCTTAGGGTTAGGGTTAGGGTTAGGGTTAGTGTTCCTGTTAGGTTTCGGGTTAGGGTTCGGGTTAGGGTTAGGGTTAGGTTTCGGGTTAGGGTTAGGGTTAGGGTTAGGGTCGGGTTAGGGTTAGGGTTCG
>JAVLSZ010000034.1:7342500-7345000 GCA_032313775.1 Urocyon cinereoargenteus
GTTAGGGTTAGGGTTCGGGTTCGGGTTCGGGTTATGGTTAGGGTTCGAGTTAGGATTCGGGTTAGTGTTTGGGTTAGAGTTAGGGTTAGGGTTAGGTTTCGGGTTCGGGTTATTGTTCGGGTTCGGGTTAGGGTTCGGGTTAGGGTCAGGGTTAGGGTTAGGGTTCGGGTTAGGTTTAGGGTTTGGGTTCGGTTTAGGGTTAGGTCTCTGGTTAGGGTTAAGTTTAGGGGTTAGGGTTAGGGTCGAAGTATAGTTCGGGTTAGGGTTCGGTTTAGGGTTAGGGTTAGGGTTAGGGTTCGGGTTAGGTTTCAAATTAGGTTTAGGGTTAGGGTTAGGGTTAGGGTTTGGGTTAGGGTTAGGGTTAGGGTTCGGGTTAGGTTTAGGGTTCGGGTTAGGTTTAGGGGTTAGGCTTATTGTTAGGGTTAGTGTTAGGGTTAGGGTTAGGGTTAGGGTTCGAGTTAGGATTAGGGTTAGTGTTCGGGTTAGGGTTAAGGTTAGGGTTAGGGTTAGGGTTAGGTTTTAGAGTTAGGGTTAGGGTTAGGGCTAGGGTTAGGGGTTAGGGTTAGGGTTAGGGTTAGTGTTAGGGTTAGGGTTCGGGTTAGCGTTAGGGTTCGGATTAGGGTTAGGGTTAGGTTTAGGGTTAGTGTTAGGGTCCGGGTTAGGGTTAGTGTTAGGGTTAGGGTTTGGGTTAGGGTTAGGGTTAGGGTTAGGGTTCGGGTTAGGGTTCGGATTAGGGTTAGGTTTAGGATTCGGGTTAGGGTTAGGGTTTGGGTTCGGTTAGGGTTAGGGTTCGGGTTAGGGTTAGGTTTAGGGTTCGGGTTAGGGTTAGGGTTAGGGTTCGGGTTAGGGTTAGGGTTCGGGTTCGGGTAATGGTTAGGGTTCGGGTTCGGGTTAGGGTTAGGGGTTAGGATTAATGTTAGGTTTCGGTTTCGGGTTAGGATTAGTGTTAGTGTTAGGGGTTAGGGTTAGGGTTCACGTTAGGGTTAGGGTTAGGGTTCGGGTTAGGGTTCGGTTTGGTTTAGGGTTAGGGTTCGGGTTAGGTTTAGGTTTCGGTTTAGGTTTAGGTTTAGGGTTAGGGTTCGGGTTAGGGTTAGGGTTCGGGTTAGGGTTGGGTTCGGGTTAGGTTTCGGGTTAGGGTTAGGGTTCGGGTTCGGGTTAGGGTTAGGGTACGGGTTAGGGTTAGGGTTAGAGTTCGGGTTAGGGTTATGGTTAGGGTTAGGTTTAGGGTTCGTGTTAGCGTTCGGTTTAGGGGTCGGGTTAGGGTTAGGGTTAGGGTTCGGGTTAGGGTTAGGGTTAGGGTTCGGGTTAGGGTTAGGGTTCGGGTTAGGGTTAGGGTCGGGTTCGGGTTAGGGTTAGGGTTGGGGTTCGCGTTAGGGTTCGGGTTAGGGTTCAGGTTAGGGTTAGGGATAGGGTTAGGGTTCGGGTTCGGGGTTAGGTTAAGGGTTAGGGTTCGGGTTAGGGTTCTGGTTAGGGTTAGGATTCGGGTAAAGCGTTAGGGTTCGGGTTCGGGTTCGGGTTAGGGTTAGGGTTCCGGTTAGGGTTAGGTTTAGGTTTTGGTTTAGGGTTAGTGTTAGTGTTAGGGTTCGGGTTAGGGTTCGGGTGAGGGTTAGGGTTAGGGTATGGGTTAGGGTTAGGGTTAGGGTTCGGGTTAGGGTTCGTGTTAGGGTTAGGGTTAGGGTTCGGGTTAGGGTTAGTGTTAGGTTTCGGGTTAGGGTTCGGGTTAGGGTTCGGGTTAGGGTTACGGTTCGGGTTAGGGTTAGGGTTAGGGTTATGGTTCGGTTGAGGGTTCGGATTAGGGTTCGGGTTAGAGTTAGGGTTCGGGATAGGGTTAGGGTTAGGGTTAGGGTTAGGGTTCGGGTTAGGGTTAGGGTTAGGGTTAGGTTTCGGGTTCAGGTTAGGGTTAGGGTTAGGGTTCGGGTTCGGATTAGGGTTAGGGTTAGGGTTCGAGTTAGGGTTCGGGTTCGGGTTAGGGTTAGGTTTTAGTGTTCAGGTTAGGGTTAGGTTTAGGGTTCGGGTTCGGGTTAGGGTTAGGGGTTAGGGTTCGTGTTCGGATAAGGGTTAGGTTTAGGTTTCGTGTTAGGGTTAGGGGTTAGTGTTAGGGTTAGTGTTAGGGTTAAGGTTAGGGTTAGGGTTCGGATTAGGGTTGGTTAGGGTAAGGGTTAGGGTTCGGGTTAGGGTTAGGGTTAGGTTTAGGTTTAGGGTTCGCGGTAGGGTTAGTGTTCGGGTTAGGGTTAGGGTTAGGGTTAGGGTTCGGGTTCGGGATAGGGTTCGGGTTAAGGTTCGGGTTAGGTTTAGTGTTAGGGTTAGGTTTCGGGTTCGGGTTAGCGTTAGGGTTCGTGTTAGGGTTAGGGTTAGGGTTAGGGTTAGGGTTAGGGTTCGGGTTAGTTTTAGGGTTCGGGTTCGGGTTAGGGTTAGGGTTCAGGTTCGTGTTAGGGTTACGGTTCGTGTTAGGGTTAGGCGTAGGTTTAGGGTTAGGGTTAGTGTTAGGGTTCGGGTTCGG
>JAVLSZ010000034.1:7350000-7352500 GCA_032313775.1 Urocyon cinereoargenteus
GGTTAGGGTTAGGGTTCGGGTTCGTGTTAGGGTTAGGGTTAGGGTTAGGGTTCGGGTTCGGGTTAGGGTTAGGGGTTAGGATTAATGTTAGGTTTCGGTTTCGGGTTAGGATTAGTGTTAGTGTTAGGGGTTAGGGTTAGGGTTCACGTTAGGGTTAGGGTTAGGGTTCGGGTTAGGGTTCGGTTTGGTTTAGGGTTAGGGTTCGGGTTAGGTTTAGGTTTCGGTTTAGGTTTAGGGTTAGGGTTAGGGTTCGGGTTAGGGTTAGGGTTCGGGTTAGGGTTGGGTTCGGGTTAGGTTTCGGGTTAGGGTTAGGGTTCGGGTTCGGGTTAGGGTTAGGGTATGAGTTAGGGTTAGGGTTAGGGTTCGGGTTAGGGTTAGGGTTCGGGTTAGGGTTAGGGTTAGGGTTCGGGTTAGGGTTATGGTTAGGGTTAGGTTTAGGGTTCGTGTTAGCGTTCGGGTTAGGGGTCGGGTTAGGGTTAGGGTTAGGGTTCGGGTTAGGGTTAGGGTTAGGGTTCGGGTTAGGGTTCGGGTTCGGGTTAGGGTTAGGGTCGGGTTCGGGTTAGGGTTAGGGTTGGGTTTCGGGTTAGGGTTCGGGTTAGGGTTCAGGTTAGGGTTAGGGATAGGGTTAGGGTTCGGGTTCGGGGTTAGGTTAAGGGTTAGGGTTCGGGTTAGGGTTCTGGTTAGGGTTAGGATTCGGGTAAAGCATTAGGGTTCAGGTTCGGGTTAGGGTTAGGGTTCCGGTTAGGGTTAGGTTTAGATTTTGGGTTAGGGTTAGTGTTAGTGTTAGGGTTCGGGTTAGGGTTCGGGTGAGGGTTAGGGTTAGGGTTTGGGTTAGGGTTAGGGTTAGGGTTCGGGTTAGGGTTCGTGTTAGGGTTAGGGTTAGGGTTCGGGTTAGGGTTAGTGTTAGGGTTCGGGTTAGGGTTCGGGTTAGGGTTCGGGTTAGGGTTACGGTTCGGGTTAGGGTTAGGGTTAGGGTTATGGTTCGGTTGAGGGTTCGGATTAGGGTTCGGGTTAGAGTTAGGGTTCGGGATAGGGTTAGGGTTAGGGTTAGGGTTAGGGTTCGGGTTAGGGTTAGGGTTAGGGTTAGGTTTCGGGTTCAGTTTAGGGTTAGGGTTAGGGTTCGGGTTCGGATTAGGGTTAGGGTTAGGGTTCGAGTTAGGGTTCGGGTTCGGGTTAGGGTTAGGGTTTAGTGTTCAGGTTAGGGTTAGGTTTAGGGTTCGGGTTCGGGTTAGGGTTAGGGGTTAGGGTTCGTGTTCGGATAAGGGTTAGGTTTAGGTTTCGTGTTAGGGTTAGGGGTTAGTGTTAGGGTTAGTGTTAGGGTTAAGGTTAGGGTTAGGGTTCGGATTAGGGTTGGTTAGGGTAAGGGTTAGGGTTCGGGTTAGGGTTAGGGTTAGGTTTAGGTTTAGGGTTCGCGGTAGGGTTAGTGTTCGGGTTAGGGTTAGGGTTAGGGTTAGGGTTCGGGTTCGGGATAGGGTTCGGGTTAAGGTTCGGGTTAGGTTTAGTGTTAGGGTTAGGTTTCGGGTTCGGGTTAGCGTTAGGGTTCGTGTTAGGGTTAGGGTTAGGGTTAGGGTTAGGGTTAGGGTTCGGGTTAGTGTTAGGGTTCGGGTTCGGGTTAGGGTTAGGGTTCAGGTTCGTGTTAGGGTTACGGTTCGTGTTAGGGTTAGGCGTAGGTTTAGGGTTAGGGTTAGTGTTAGGGTTCGGGTTCGGGTTAGGGTTCGGGGTAGGGTTCGGGTTAGGGTTAGGGTTCAGGTTAGGGTTAGGTTTAGGGTTAGAGTTAGGGTTAGGGTTAGGGTTCGGGTTAGGGTTAGGGTTAGGGTTAGGGTTAGGGTTAGGGTTCGGGTTAGATTAGGTTTCGGGTTAGGATTAGTTGTTAGTGTTCAGGTTAGGTTTAGGGTTAGGGTTCGAGTTCGGGTTAGGGTTAGGGTTCGTGTTAGGGACAGGGTTAGGGTTAGGGTTAGGGTTAGGGTTCGGGTTCGGGTTAGGGTTAGGGTTCGGGTTAGGGTTCGGGTTAGGGTTAGGGTTCGGGTTAGGGTTAGGTTTAGGGTTAGAGTTAGGGTTAGGTTTAGGGTTCGGGTTAGTGTTAGGGTTCGGGTTAGGGTTAGAGGTTAGTGTTCAGGTTAGGGTTAGGGTTAGGGTTCGGGTTAGGTTTCGGGTTAGGGTTAGGGTTCGGGTTCGGGTTAGGGTTCGGGTTAGGGTTAGGGGTTAGTGTTCAGGTTAGGGTTAGGGTTAGGGTTCGGGTTAGGTTTCGGGTTAGGGTTAGGGTTCGGGTTCGTGTTAGGGTTAGTGTTAGGGTTAGGGTTCGGGTTACGGTTAGGGTTCGGGTTAGGGTTAGGGTTAGGGTTCGAGTTAGGGTTAGGGTTCCGGCTAGGGGTCAGGTTAGGGTTCGGGTTAGGATAAGGGTTAGGGTTAGGGTTAGGGTTCGTGTTAGGTTTCGGTTTAGGTTTCGGGTTAGGGTTAGGGTTAGGGTTCGGGTTAGGGTTAGGGTTAGGGTCGGGTTAGG
>JAVLSZ010000034.1:7355000-7412500 GCA_032313775.1 Urocyon cinereoargenteus
GGTTCGGGTTAGGGTTAGGGTCGGGTTCGGGTTAGGGTTAGGGTTGGGGTTCGGGTTAGGGTTCGGGTTAGGGTTCAGGTTAGGGTTAGGGATAGGGTTAGGGTTCGGGTTCGGGGTTAGGTTAAGGGTTAGGGTTCGGGTTAGGGTTCTGGTTAGGGTTAGGATTCGGGTAAAGCGTTAGGGTTCGGGTTCGGGTTCGGGTTAGGGTTAGGGTTCCGGTTAGGGTTAGGTTTAGGTTTTGGGTTAGGGTTAGGGTTAGTGTTAGGGTTCGGGTTAGGGTTCGGGTGAGGGTTAGGGTTAGGGTTTGGGTTAGGGTTAGGGTTAGGGTTAGGGTTCGGGTTAGGGTTCGTGTTAGGGTTAGGGTTAGGGTTCGGGTTAGGGTTAGTGTTAGGGTTCGGGTTAGGGTTCGGGTTAGGGTTCGGGTTAGGGTTACGGTTCGGGTTAGGGTTAGGGTTAGGGTTATGGTTCGGTTGAGGGTTCGGATTAGGGTTCGGGTTAGAGTTAGGGTTCGGGATAGGGTTAGGGTTAGGGTTAGGTTTCGGGTTCAGGTTAGGGTTAGGGTTAGGGTTAGGGTTCGGGTTCGGATTAGGGTTAGGGTTAGGGTTCGAGTTAGGGTTCGGGTTCGGGTTAGGGTTAGGGTTTAGTGTTCAGGTTAGGGTTAGGTTTAGGGTTCGGGTTCGGGTTAGGGTTAGGGGTTAGGGTTCGTGTTCGGATAAGGGTTAGGTTTAGGTTTCGTGTTAGGGTTAGAGGTTAGTGTTAGGGTTAGTGTTAGGGTTAAGGTTAGGGTTAGGGTTCGGATTAGGGTTGGTTAGGGTAAGGGTTAGGGTTCGGGTTAGGGTTAGGGTTAGGTTTAGGTTTAGGGTTCGCGGTAGGGTTAGTGTTCGGGTTAGGGTTAGGGTTAGGGTTAGGGTTCGGGTTCGGGATAGGGTTCGGGTTAAGGTTCGGGTTAGGTTTAGTTTTAGGGTTAGGTTTCGGGTTCGGGTTAGCGTTAGGGTTCGTGTTAGGGTTAGGGTTAGGGTTAGGGTTAGGGTTAGGGTTAGGGTTCGGGTTAGTGTTAGGGTTCGGGTTCGGGTTAGGGTTAGGGTTCAGGTTCGTGTTAGGGTTACGGTTCGTGTTAGGGTTAGGCGTAGGTTTAGGGTTAGGGTTAGTGTTAGGGTTCGGGTTCGGGTTAGGGTTCGGGGTAGGGTTCCGGTTAGGGTTAGGGTTCAGGTTAGGGTTAGGTTTAGGGTTAGAGTTAGGGTTAGGGTTAGGGTTCGAGTTAGGGTTAGGGTTAGGGTTAGGTTTAGGGTTAGGGTTCGGGTTAGATTAGGTTTCGGGTTAGGATTAGTTGTTAGTGTTCAGGTTAGGTTTAGGGTTAGGGTTCGAGTTCGGGTTAGGGTTAGGGTTCGTGTTAGGGACAGGGTTAGGGTTAGGGTTAGGGTTAGGGTTCGGGTTCGGGTTAGGGTTAGGGTTCGGGTTAGGGTTCGGGTTAGGGTTAGGGTTCGGGTTAGGGTTAGGTTTAGGGTTAGAGTTAGGGTTAGGTTTAGGGTTCGGGTTAGTGTTAGGGTTCGGGTTAGGGTTAGGGGTTAGTGTTCAGGTTAGGGTTAGGGTTAGGGTTCGGGTTAGGTTTCGGGTTAGGGTTAGGGATCGGGTTCGGGTTAGGGTTCGGGTTAGGGTTAGTGGTTAGTGTTCAGGTTAGGGTTAGGGTTAGGGTTCGGGTTAGGTTTCGGGTTAGGGTTAGGGTTCGGGTTCGTGTTAGGGTTAGGGTTAGGGTTAGGGTTCGGGTTCGGGTTAGGGTTAGGGGTTAGGATTAATGTTAGGTTTCGGTTTCGGGTTAGGATTAGTGTTAGTGTTAGGGGTTAGGGTTAGGGTTCACGTTAGGGTTAGGGTTAGGGTTCGGGTTAGGGTTCGGTTTGGTTTAGGGTTAGGGTTCGGGTTAGGTTTAGGTTTCGGTTTAGGTTTAGGGTTAGGGTTAGGGTTCGGGTTAGGGTTAGGGTTCGGGTTAGGGTTGGGTTCGGGTTAGGTTTCGGGTTAGGGTTAGGGTTCGGGTTCGGGTTAGGGTTAGGGTATGGGTTAGGGTTAGGGTTAGGGTTCGGGTTAGGGTTAGGGTTCGGGTTAGGGTTAGGGTTAGGGTTCGGGTTAGGGTTATGGTTAGGGTTAGGTTTAGGGTTCGTGTTAGCGTTCGGGTTAGGGGTCGGGTTAGGGTTAGGGTTAGGGTTCGGGTTAGGGTTAGGGTTAGGGTTCGGGTTAGGGTTCGGGTTCGGGTTAGGGTTAGGGTCGGGTTCGGGTTAGGGTTAGGGTTGGGGTTCGGGTTAGGGTTCGGGTTAGGGTTCAGGTTAGGGTTAGGGATAGGGTTAGGGTTCGGGTTCGGGGTTAGGTTAAGGGTTAGGGTTCGGGTTAGGGTTCTGGTTAGGGTTAGGATTCGGGTAAAGCATTAGGGTTCGGGTTCGGGTTCGGGTTAGGGTTAGGGTTCCGGTTAGGGTTAGGTTTAGATTTTGGGTTAGGGTTAGTGTTAGTGTTAGGGTTCGGGTTAGGGTTCGGGTGAGGGTTAGGGTTAGGGTTTGGGTTAGGGTTAGGGTTAGGGTTCGGGTTAGGGTTCGTGTTAGGGTTAGGGTTAGGGTTCGGTTTAGGTTTAGTGTTAGGGTTCGGGTTAGGGTTCGGGTTAGGGTTCGGGTTAGGGTTACGGTTCGGGTTAGGGTTAGGGTTAGGGTTATGGTTCGGTTGAGGGTTCGGATTAGGGTTCGGGTTAGAGTTAGGGTTCGGGATAGGGTTAGGGTTAGGGTTAGGGTTAGGGTTCGGGTTAGGGTTAGGGTTAGGGTTAGGTTTCGGGTTCAGGTTAGGGTTAGGGTTAGGGTTCGGGTTCGGATTAGGGTTAGGGTTAGGGTTCGAGTTAGGGTTCGGGTTCGGGTTAGGGTTAGGGTTTAGTGTTCAGGTTAGGGTTAGGTTTAGGGTTCGGGTTCGGGTTCGGGTTAGGGGTTAGGGTTCGTGTTCGGATAAGGGTTAGGTTTAGGTTTCGTGTTAGGGTTAGGGGTTAGTGTTAGGGTTAGTGTTAGGGTTAAGGTTAGGGTTAGGGTTCGGATTAGGGTTGGTTAGGGTAAGGGTTAGGGTTCGGGTTAGGGTTAGGGTTAGGTTTAGGTTTAGGGTTCGCGGTAGGGTTAGTGTTCGGGTTAGGGTTAGGGTTAGGGTTAGGGTTCGGGTTCGGGATAGGGTTCGGGTTAAGGTTCGGGTTAGGTTTAGTGTTAGGGTTAGGTTTCGGGTTCGGGTTAGCGTTAGGGTTCGTGTTAGGGTTAGGGTTAGGGTTAGGGTTAGGGTTAGGGTTCGGGTTAGTGTTAGGGTTCGGGTTCGGGTTAGGGTTAGGGTTCAGGTTCGTGTTAGGGTTACGGTTCGTGTTAGGGTTAGGCGTAGGTTTAGGGTTAGGGTTAGTGTTAGGGTTCGGGTTCGGGTTAGGGTTCGGGGTAGGGTTCGGGTTAGGGTTAGGGTTCAGGTTAGGGTTAGGTTTAGGGTTAGAGTTAGGGTTAGGGTTAGGGTTCGGGTTAGGGTTAGGGTTAGGGTTAGGGTTAGGGTTAGGGTTAGGGTTCGGGTTAGATTAGGTTTCGGGTTAGGATTAGTTGTTAGTGTTCAGGTTAGGTTTAGGGTTAGGGTTCGAGTTCGGGTTAGGGTTAGGGTTCGTGTTAGGGACAGGGTTAGGGTTAGGGTTAGGGTTAGGGTTCGGGTTCGGGTTAGGGTTAGGGTTCGGGTTAGGGTTCGGGTTAGGGTTAGGGTTCGGGTTAGGGTTAGGTTTAGGGTTAGAGTTAGGGTTAGGTTTAGGGTTCGGGTTAGTGTTAGGGTTCGGGTTAGGGTTAGAGGTTAGTGTTCAGGTTAGGGTTAGGGTTAGGGTTCGGGTTAGGTTTCGGGTTAGGGTTAGGGTTCGGGTTCGGGTTAGGGTTCGGGTTAGGGTTAGGGGTTAGTGTTCAGGTTAGGGTTAGGGTTAGGGTTCGGGTTAGGTTTCGGGTTAGGGTTAGGGTTCGGGTTCGTGTTAGGGTTAGTGTTAGGGTTAGGGTTCGGGTTACGGTTAGGGTTCGGGTTAGGGTTAGGGTTAGGGTTCGAGTTAGGGTTAGGGTTCCGGCTAGGGGTCAGGTTAGGGTTCGGGTTAGGATAAGGGTTAGGGTTAGGGTTAGGGTTCGTGTTAGGTTTCGGTTTAGGTTTCGGGTTAGGGTTAGGGTTAGGGTTCGGGTTAGGGTTAGGGTTAGGGTCGGGTTAGGGTTCGGGTTAGGGTTAGGGTTCGGGTTCGGGTTAGGGTTAGGGTTGGGGTTCGGGTTAGGGTTCGGGTTAGGTTTCGGGTTAGGGTTAGGTTTAGGGTTAGGATCCGGGTTCGGGGTTAGGGTTAGGGTTACGGTTCGGGTTAGGGTTAGGGTTCGGGTTAGGGTTAGGGTTAGGGTTCGGGTTCGTGTTCGGGTTAGGGTTAGGGTTAGGGTTCGGGTTCGTGTTTGGGTTAGGGTTAGGGTTCGGGTTAGAGTTAGGTTTAGGGTTAGGGTTCGGGTTCGGGTTATTGTTCGGGTTCGGGTTAGGTTTCGGGTTAGGATTAAGGTTAGGGTTAGGGTTCGGTTTAGGGTTAGGGTTCGGTTTCGGTTTAGGGTTAGGTTTCAGATTAGGGTTAGGTTTAGGGGTTAGGCTTAGGGTCGAGTTAGAGTTCGGGGTAGGGTTCATGTTAGGGTTAGGTTTAGGGTAGGGTTCGGTTTAGGGTTCGAGTTAGGGTTAGGGTTAGGGTTAGGGTTAGGGTTCGGGTTAGGTTTAGGGTTAGGGTTCGGGCTAGGTTTAGGGTTCAGGTTAGGGTTAGGGGTTAGGGTTATGGTTAGGTTTAGGGTTCGGGTTAAGGTTAGGGTTAGGGTTAGGGTTAGTGTTAGTGTTCGGTTTAGGGTTAGGGTTAGGGTTAGGGTTAGGTTTTAGGGTTATGGTTAGGGTTAGGGTTAGGGTTAGGGTTAGGGTTAGGGGTTAGGGTTAGGGTTAGGGTTAGGGTTAGGTTTAGGGTTAGCGTTAGGGTTAGGATTAGGGTTAGGTTTAGGTTTAGGGTTAGGGTTAGGGTTCGGGTTAGGGTTAGGGTTATGGTTAGGGTTCGGGTTAGGGTTAGGGTTCGGGTTCGGGTTAGGGTTAGAGTTAGGGTTAGGGTTAGGGTTAGGTTTCGGGTTAGATTTAGGGTTAGGGTTCTGGTTAGGGTTAGGGTTTGGGTTAGGGTTAGGGTTAGGGTTAGGTTTCGGGTTAGAGTTAGGGTTCGGGTTAGGGTTAGGGTTAGGGTTCGGGTTAGGGTAAGGGTTAGGGTTCGGGTTCGTGTTAGGGTTAGGGTTAGGGTTCGGGTTCGGGTTCGGGTTATGGTTAGGGTTCGAGTTAGGATTCGGGTTAGTGTTTGGGTTAGAGTTAGGGTTAGGGTTAGGGTTCGGGTTCGGGTTATTGTTCGGGTTCGGGTTAGGGTTCGGGTTAGGGTTAGGGTTAGGGTTAGGGTTCGGGTTAGGTTTAGGGTTTGGGTTCGGTTTAGGGTTAGGTTTCTGGTTAGGGTTAGGGTTAGGGGTTAGGGTTAGGGTCGAAGTATAGTTCGGGTTAGGGTTCGGTTTAGGGTTAGGGTTAGGGTTAGGGTTCGGGTTAGGTTTCAAATTAGGTTTAGGGTTAGGGTTAGGGTTAGGGTTTGGGTTAGGGTTAGGTTTAGGGTTCGGGTTAGGTTTAGGGTTCGGGTTAGGTTTAGGGGTTAGGGTTATTGTTAGGGTTAGGGTTAGGGTTAGGGTTAGGGTTAGGGTTAGGGTTCGAGTTAGGATTAGGGTTAGTGTTCGGGTTAGGGTTAAGGTTAGGGTTAGGGTTAGGGTTAGGTTTTAGAGTTAGGGTTAGGGTTAGGGTTAGGGTTAGGGGTTAGGGTTAGGGTTAGGGTTAGTGTTAGGGTTAGGGTTCGGGTTAGCGTTAGGGTTCGGATTAGGGTTAGGGTTAGGTTTAGGGTTAGTGTTAGGGTTCGGGTTAGGGTTAGGGTTTGGGTTAGGGTTAGGGTTCGGGTTAGGGTTAGGGTTCGGGTTCGGGTTAGGGTTAGGGTTAGGGTTAGGGTTAGGGTTAGGGTTTGGGTTAGGGTTAGGGTTAGGGTTAGGGTTCGGGTTAGGGTTCGGATTAGGGTTAGGTTTAGGATTCGGGTTAGGGTTAGGGTTTGGGTTCGGTTAGGGTTAGGGTTCGGGTTAGGGTTAGGTTTAGGGTTCGGGTTAGGGTTAGGGTTAGGGTTCTGGTTAGGGTTAGGGTTCGGGTTCGGGTAATGGTTAGGGTTCGGGTTCGGGTTAGGGTTAGGGGTTAGGATTAATGTTAGGTTTCGGTTTCGGGTTAGGATTAGTGTTAGTGTTAGGGGTTAGGGTTAGGGTTCACGTTAGGGTTAGGGTTAGGGTTCGGGTTAGGGTTCGGTTTGGTTTAGGGTTAGGGTTCGGGTTAGGTTTAGGTTTCGGTTTAGGTTTAGGGTTAGGGTTAGGGTTCGGGTTAGGGTTAGGGTTCGGGTTAGGGTTGGGTTCGGGTTAGGTTTCGGGTTAGGGTTAGGGTTCGGGTTCGGGTTAGGGTTAGGGTATGGGTTAGGGTTAGGGTTAGGGTTCGGGTTAGGGTTAGGGTTCGGGTTAGGGTTAGGGTTAGGGTTCGGGTTAGGGTTATGGTTAGGGTTAGGTTTAGGGTTCGTGTTAGCGTTCGGGTTAGGGGTCGGGTTAGGGTTAGGGTTAGGGTTCGGGTTAGGGTTAGGGTTAGGGTTCGGGTTAGGGTTCGGTTTCGGGTTAGGGTTAGGGTCGGGTTCGGGTTAGGGTTAGGGTTGGGGTTCGGGTTAGGGTTCGGGTTAGGGTTCAGGTTAGGGTTAGGGATAGGGTTAGGGTTCGGGTTCGGGGTTAGGTTAAGGGTTAGGGTTCGGGTTAGGGTTCTGGTTAGGGTTAGGATTCGGGTAAAGCGTTAGGGTTCGGGTTCGGGTTCGGGTTAGGGTTAGGGTTCCGGTTAGGGTTAGGTTTAGGTTTTGGGTTAGGGTTAGGGTTAGTGTTAGGGTTCGGGTTAGGGTTCGGGTGAGGGTTAGGGTTAGGGTTTGGGTTAGGGTTAGGGTTAGGGTTCGGGTTAGGGTTCGTGTTAGGGTTAGGGTTAGGGTTCGGGTTAGGGTTAGTGTTAGGGTTCGGGTTAGGGTTCGGGTTAGGGTTCGGGTTAGGGTTACGGTTCGGGTTAGGGTTAGGGTTAGGGTTATGGTTCGGTTGAGGGTTCGGATTAGGGTTCGGGTTAGAGTTAGGGTTCGGGATAGGGTTAGGGTTGGGGTTAGGGTTAGGGTTAGGGTTCGGGTTAGGGTTAGGGTTAGGGTTAGGTTTCGGGTTCAGGTTAGGGTTAGGGTTAGGGTTCGGGTTCGGATTAGGTTTAGGGTTAGGGTTCGAGTTAGGGTTCGGGTTCGGGTTAGGGTTAGGGTTTAGTGTTCAGGTTAGGGTTAGGTTTAGGGTTCGGGTTCGGGTTAGGGTTAGGGGTTAGGGTTCGTGTTCGGATAAGGGTTAGGTTTAGGTTTCGTGTTAGGGTTAGGGGTTAGTGTTAGGGTTAGTGTTAGGGTTAAGGTTAGGGTTAGGGTTCGGATTAGGGTTGGTTAGGGTAAGGGTTATGGTTCGGGTTAGGGTTAGGGTTAGGTTTAGGTTTAGGGTTCGCGGTAGGGTTAGTGTTCGGGTTAGGGTTAGGGTTAGGGTTAGGGTTCGGGTTCGGGATAGGGTTCGGGTTAAGGTTCGGGTTAGGTTTAGTGTTAGGGTTAGGTTTCGGGTTCGGGTTAGCGTTAGGGTTCGTGTTAGGGTTAGGGTTAGTGTTAGGGTTAGGGTTAGGGTTCGGGTTAGTGTTAGGGTTCGGGTTCGGGTTAGGGTTAGGGTTCAGGTTCGTGTTAGGGTTACGGTTCGTGTTAGGGTTAGGCGTAGGTTTAGGGTTAGGGTTAGTGTTAGGGTTCGGGTTCGGGTTAGGGTTCGGGGTAGGGTTCGGGTTAGGGTTAGGGTTCGGGTTAGGGTTAGGTTTAGGGTTAGAGTTAGGGTTAGGGTTAGGGTTCGGGTTAGGGTTAGGGTTAGGGTTAGGGTTAGGGTTAGGGTTCGGGTTAGATTAGGTTTCGGGTTAGGATTAGTTGTTAGTGTTCAGGTTAGGTTTAGGGTTAGGGTTCGAGTCGGGTTAGGGTTAGGGTTCGTGTTAGGGACAGGGTTAGGGTTAGGGTTAGGGTTAGGGTTCGGGTTCGGGTTAGGGTTAGGGTTCGGGTTAGGGTTCGGGTTAGGGTTAGAGTTCGGGTTAGGGTTAGGTTTAGGGTTAGAGTTAGGGTTAGGTTTAGGGTTCGGGTTAGTGTTAGGGTTCGGGTTAGGGTAGGGGTTAGTGTTCAGGTTAGGGTTAGGGTTAGGGTTCGGGTTAGGTTTCGGGTTAGGGTTAGGGTTCGGGTTCGGGTTAGGGTTCGGGTTTGGGTTAGGGGTTAGTGTTCAGGTTAGGGTTAGGGTTAGGGTTCGGGTTAGGTTTCGGGTTAGGGTTAGGGTTCGGGTTCGTGTTAGGGTTAGGGTTAGGGTTAGGGTTCGGGTTACGGTTAGGGTTCGGGTTAGGGTTAGGGTTAGGTTTCGAGTTAGGGTTAGGGTTCGGGTTAGGGTTAGGGTTCGGTTTAAGTTTAGGGTTAGGGTTAGGGTTAGGGTTCGAGTTAGGTTTAGGGTTAGGGTTCGGGTTAGGTTTAGGTTTCGGGTTAGGGTTAGGGTTAGGGTTAGGGATCGGGTTAGGGTTAGGGATCGGGTTAGGGTTGGGTTCGGTTTAGTTTTCGGGTTAAGGTTAGGGTTCGAGTTCGGTTTAGGGTAAGGGTTCGGGTTAGGGTCAGGGTTCGGGTTTGGGTTATTGTTTGGGTTCGGGTTTGGGTTTAGGGTTAGGGGTAGGGTTAGGGTTAGGGTTCGGGTTAGCGTTAGGGTTAGGATTAGGTTTAGGGTTAGGTTTAGGGTTAGGGTTAGGTTTAGGGGTTAGGGTTAGGGTTAGGGTTCGGTTTCGGGTTAGGGTTAGGTTTAGGGTTAGGGTTAGGCTTAGGATTCGCGTTAGGGTTACGGTTTGGGTTCGGGTTAGGGTTCGGGTTATGGTTAGGGTTCGGGTTAGGGTTTGGGTTAGGGTTAGGGTTAGGTTTTAGGGTTAGGGTTAGGGTTAGGGTTAGGGTTAGGGTTAGGGTTAGGGGTTAGGGTTAGGGTTAGTGTTAGGGTTAGGGTTAGGGTTCGTGTTAGCGTTAGGGTTAGGATTAGGGTTAGGGTTAGGTTTAGGGTTAGGGTTCGTGTTTTGGTTAGGGTTAGGGTTAGGGTTAGGGTTAGGGTTCGGGTTAGGGTTAGGGTTCGGGTTAGGGTTAGGGTTCCGGCTAGGGGTCAGGTTAGGGTTCGGGTTAGCATTAGGGTTAGGGTTAGGGTTAGCGTTCGTGTTAGGGTTCGGGTTAGTGTTCGGGTTAGGGTTAGGGTTAGGGTTAGGGTTAGGGTTCGGGTTAGGGTTCGGGTTAGGGTTGGGGTTCGGGTTAGGGTTCGGGTTAGGGTTAGGGTTGGGGTTCGGGTTAGGGTTCGGGTTAGGGTTAGGGTTAGGTTTCGAGTTAGGGTTAGGGTTCGGGTTAGGGTTAGGGTTCGGTTTAAGTTTAGGGTTAGGGTTAGGGTTAGGGTTCGAGTTAGGTTTAGGGTTAGGGTTCGGGTTAGGTTTAGGTTTCGGGTTAGGGTTAGGGTTAGGGTTAGGGTTCGGGTTAGGGTTAGGGATCGGGTTAGGGTTGGGTTCGGTTTAGTTTTCGGGTTAAGGTTAGGGTTCGAGTTCGGTTTAGGGTAAGGGTTCGGGTTAGGGTTAGGGTTCGGGTTTGGGTTATTGTTTGGGTTCGGGTTTGGGTTTAGGGTTAGGGGTAGGGTTAGGGTTAGGGTTCGGGTTAGCGTTAGGGTTAGGATTAGGTTTAGGGTTAGGTTTAGGGTTAGGGTTAGGTTTAGGGGTTAGGGTTAGGGTTAGGGTTCGGTTTCGGGTTAGGGTTAGGTTTAGGGTTAGGGTTAGGCTTAGGATTCGGGTTAGGGTTACGGTTTGGGTTCGGGTTAGGGTTCGGGTTATGGTTAGGGTTCGGGTTAGGGTTTGGGTTAGGGTTAGGGTTAGGTTTTAGGGTTAGGGTTAGGGTTAGGGTTAGGGTTAGGGTTAGGGTTAGGGGTTAGGGTTAGGGTTAGTGTTAGGGTTAGGGTTAGGGTTCGTGTTAGCGTTAGGGTTAGGATTAGGGTTAGGGTTAGGTTTAGGGTTAGGGTTCGTGTTTTGGTTAGGGTTAGGGTTAGGGTTAGGGTTAGGGTTCGGGTTAGGGTTAGGGTTCGGTTTAGGGTTAGGGTTCCGGCTAGGGGTCAGGTTAGGGTTCGGGTTAGCATTAGGGTTAGGGTTAGGGTTAGCGTTCGTGTTAGGGTTCGGGTTAGTGTTCGGGTTAGGGTTAGGGTTAGGGTTAGGGTTCGGGTTAGGGTTCGGGTTAGGGTTGGGGTTCGGGTTAGGGTTCGGGTTAGGGTTAGGGTTGGGGTTCGGGTTAGGGTTCGGGTTAGGGTTCGGGTTAGGGTTAGGTTTAGGGTTAGGATCCGGGTTCGGGGTTAGGGTTAGAGTTACGGTTCGGGTTAGGGTTAGGGTTCGGGTTAGGGTTAGGGTTAGGGTTCGGGTTCGTGTTTGGGTTAGGGTTAGGGTTCGGGTTCGGGTACGGGTTAGGGTTAGGGTTCGATTTAGGGTTCGGGTTAGGGTTCGGGTTAGAGTTAGGTTTAGGGTTAGGGTTCGGGTTTGGGTTATTGTTCGGGTTCGGGTTAGGTTTCGGGTTAGGATTAAGGTTAGGGTTAGGATTTGGTTTAGGGTTAGGGTTCGGATTCGGTTTAGGGTTAGGTTCAGGTTAGGGTTAGGTTTAGGGGTTAGGGTAAGGGTCGAGTTAGAGTTCGGGTTAGGGTTCATGTTAGGGTTAGGGTTAGGGTAGGGTTCGGTTTAGGGTTCGAGTTAGGGTTAGGGTTATGGTTAGGGTTAGGGTTCGGGTTAGGGTTAGGGTTAGGGTTCGGGCTAGGTTTAGGGTTCGGGTTAGGGTTAGGGGTTAGGGTTATGGTTAGGTTTAGGGTTCGGGTTAAGGTTAGTGTTAGGGTTAGGGTTAGTGTTCGGGTTAGGGTTAGGGTTAGGGTTAGGGTTAGGTTTTAGGGTTATGGTTATGGTTAGGGTTAGGGTTAGGGTTAGGGGTTAGGGTTAGGGTTAGGGTTAGGGTTAGGGTTAGCGTTAGGGTTAGGATTAGGGTTAGGTTTAGGTTTAGGGTTAGGGTTAGGGTTCGGGTTAGGGTTAGGGTTAGGGTTAGGGTTAGGGTTCGGGTTAGGGTTAGGGTTCGGTTTCGGGTTAGGGTTAGGGTTAGGGTTAGGGTTAGGGTTAGGGTTCGGGTTAGATTTAGGGTTAGGGTTCGGGTTAGGGTTAGGGTTTGGGTTAGGGTTAGGGTTAGGGTTAGGGTTCGGGTTAGGGTTAGGGTTCGGGTTCGGGTTAGGGTTAGGGTTCGGGTTAGGGTTAGGGTTCGGGTTCGGGTTCGGGTTAGGGTTAGGGTTCGGGTTAGGGTTAGGTTTCGGGTTAGGTTAGGGTTAGGTTTCGGGTTAGGGTTAGGGTTAGGTTTCGGGTTAGGTTTAGGGTTCGGGTTAGGGATAGGTTTAGGGTTCGGGTTCGGGTTCGGGTTAGGGTTAGGGTTAGGGTTAGGGTTAGGGATCGGGTTCGGGTTAGGGTTAGGGTGCGGGTTAGGTTTAGGGTTAGGGTTAGGGTTCAGGTTCGGGTTAGGGTTATTGTTTGTGTTAGGGTTTGGGTTCGGGTTAGGTTTAGGGTTAGGGTTCGGGTTAGGGTTCGGGTTCGGTTTAGGGTTAGGGTTAGGGTTCGGGTTAGGTTTAGGGTTCGGGTTCGGGTTAGGGTTAGGTTTAGGGTTCGGGTTAGTGTTCGGGTTAGGGTTAGGGTTAGAATTCGGGTTAGGTTTAGGGTTTGGTTTCGGGTTAGCGTTAGGGTTCGGGTTAGGGTGAGGTTTAGGGTTCGGGTTAGGGTTAGGGTTAGGTTATAGGGTTAGGGTTAGGGTTAGGGTTAGGGTTAGGGTTTAGGGTTAGGGTTAGGGTTAGGGTTAGGGTTCGGGTTAGCGTTAGGGTTAGGATTAGGTTTAGGGTTAGGTTTAGGGTTAGGGTTCGGGTTCGGGTTCGGTTTAGGGTTAGGGTTAGGGTTCGGTTTCGGGTTAGGGTTAGGTTTAGGGTTAGGGTTAGGGTTAGGATTCGGGTTAGGGTTACGGTTTGGGTTCGGGTTAGGGTTCGGGTTATGGTTAGGGTTCGGGTTAGGGTTTGGGTTAGGGTTAGGGTTAGGTTTTAGGGTTAGGGTTAGGGTTAGGGTTAGGGTTAGGGGTTAGGGTTAGGGTTAGTGTTAGGGTTAGGGTTAGGGTTCGTGTTAGCGTTAGGGTTAGGATTAGGGTTAGGGTTAGGTTTAGGGTTAGGGTTCGTGTTCGGGTTAGGGTTAGGGTTAGGGTTAGGGTTCGGGTTAGGGTTAGGGTTCGGGTTCGGGTTCGGGTTAGGGTTAGGGTTAGGGTTAGGTTTCGGGTTAGATTTAGTGTTAGGGTTCGTGTTAGTGTTAGGGTTAGGGTTTGGGTTAGGGTTAGGTTTAGGGTTAGGGTTCTGGTTAGGGTTCGGGTTAGGGTTAGGGTTAGGTTTCGGGTAGGTTTAGGGTTAGGGTTCGGTTTAGGTTAGGTTTCGGGTTCGGGTTATGGTTAGGGTTCGGGTTCGGGTTAGGGTTCGGGTTTGCGTTAGGGTTCGGGTTAGGGTTAGGGTTAGGGTTAGGGTTCGGGTTAGGGTTAGGTTTCGGGTTCGGCATCGGATTAGAGTTAGGGTTTGGGTTAGGGTTAGGTTTCGGGTTAGGGTTAGGGTTAGGGTTCGGGTTAGGGTTAGGGTCAGGGTTCGGGTTAGGGTTAGGGTTCGGGTTAGGGATAGGGTTAGGGTTCGGGTTCGGGTTCGGGTTAGGGTTAGGGTTAGGTTTAGGGTTAGGGATCGGGTTCGGGTTAGGGTTAGGGTGAGGGTTAGTTTTAGGGTTAGGGTTAGGTTTCGGGTTCGGGTTAGGTTTAGGGTTCGTGTTAGGGTTTTGTTTCGGATTAGGTTTAGGTTTAGGGTTCGGGTTAGGGTTCGGGTTCGGGTTAGGGTTAGGGTTAGGTTTCGGCTTAGGGTTAGGGTTCGAGTTCGGGTTAGGGTTAGGGTTAGGGTTAGGTTTAGGGTTCGGGTTCGGGTTAGGGTTAGGGGTTAGGGTTCGTGTTCGGGTAAGGGTTAGGGTTAGGTTTCGGGTTAGGGTTAGGGGTTAGTGTTCGGGTTAGGGTTAGGGTTAGGGTTAGGGTTAGGGTTAGGGTTCAGATTAGGGTTAGGTTAGGGTTAGGGTTAGGGTTCGGGTTAGTGTTAGGGTTAGGTTTAGGTTTAGGGTTCGGTTTAGGGTTAGTGTTAGGGTTAGGGTTAGGGTTAGGGTTCGGATTAGGGTTAGGGTTCGGTTTAAGGTTCGGGTTAGGCTTAGGGTTAGGGTTAGGGTTAGGGTTCGGATTAGGGTTAGGGTTCGTTTTAGGGTTAGGGTTAGGGTTAGGGTTCGTTTTAGGGTTAGGGTTTGGGTTAGGGTTCGGGATCGGGTTAGGGTTAGGGTTCGGGTTAGGGTTCGGGTAAGGGTTCGGGTTAGGGTTAGTGTTAGGGTTAGGGATAGGGTTCGGGTTAGGTTTAAGTTTCGGTTTAGGGTTAGGGTTAGGGTTAGGGTTCGGGTTAGGGTTCGGGTTAGGGTTAGGGATCGGGTTAGGGTTAGGGGTCGGGTTAAGGTTGGGTTCGGTTTAGGTTTCGGGTAGGGTTAGGGTTCGGGTTCGGGTTAGGTTTAGGGTTCGGGTTAGTGTTAGGTTTAGGGGGACAGGTTAGGGTTAGGGTTCGGGCTAGGTTTAGGGTTAGGGTTCGTGTTAGGGTTAGGGTTAGGGTTCGTGTTAGGGTTCGGGTTAGGGGTCGGATTAGGGTTAGGGTTAGGATTCGGGTTAGGGTTATGGTTAGGGTTAGTGTCGGGTTAGGGTTAGGGTTTGGGTTAGGGTTAGGGTTCGGTTTCGGGTTCGGATTAGGGTTAGGGTTGGGGTTCGGGTTAGGGTTCGGGTTAGGGTTTGGTTTAGGGTTAGGTTTAGGGTTAGTGTCCGGGTTCGGGGTTAGGGTTAGGGTTAGGGTTCGTGTTAGGGTTAGGGTTCTCGTTAGGGTAAGGGTTAGGGTTCGGTTTCGTGTTAGGGTTAGGGTTAGGGTTCGGGTTCGGGTTCGGGTTATGGTTAGGGTTCGAGTTAGGATTCGGGTTAGTGTTTGGGTTAGAGTTAGGTTTAGGTTTAGGGTTCGGGTTCGGGTTATTGTTCGGGTTCCGGGTAGGGTTCGGGTTAGGGTTAGGGTTCGGGTTAGGGTTAGGGTTTGGGTTAGGGTTAGGGTCGAGTTAGAGTTCGGGTTAGGGTTCGGGTTAGGGTTAGGGTTAGGGTTAGGGTTCGGGTTAGGGTTCAAGATAGGGTTAGGGTTAGGGTTAAGGTTAGGGTTTGGGTTAGGTTTAGGGTTAGGGTTCGGGTTAGGTTTAGGGTTCGGGTTAGGTTTAGGTGTTAGTGTTAGGGTTAGTGTTAGGGATAGGGTTCGGGTTCGGGTTAGGGTTAGTGTTAGGGTTCGGGTTAGGGTTCGGGTTAGGGTTCGGGTTAGGGTTAGGGTTCGGGTTAGGGTTAGGGTTAGGGTTCAGGTTAGGGTTCGGGTTAGGGTTAAGGTTAGGGTTAGGGTTCGGATTAGGGTTAGGGTTATTGTTAGGGTTCGGGTTAGGGTTAGGTTTCGGGTTCGGGTGAGGGTTAGGGTTAGGGTTAGGGTTCGGATTATGGTTAGTGTTAGGGTTCGGGTTAGGGTTCGGGTTCGGGTTAGGTTTAGGGTTAGGGTTTGGGTTAGGATTAGGGTTCGGGTTCCGGTTAGGGTTCGGGTTAGGGGTTAGGGTTAGGGTTTGTCTGCCTGTTAGGGTTAGGTTTAGGGTTAGGGTTAGGGTTGGGGTTAGGGTTAGGGTTAGTGTTAGGGTTAGGTTTAGGGTTAGGGCTCGGGTTAGGGTTAGGGGTTAGGGTTAGGGTTAGGGTTAGGGTTAGGCTTTAGGGTTAGGGTTAGTGTTAGGGTTCGGGTTAGGTTTAGGGTTAGGGTTCGGGTTAGGGTTAGGGTTAGGGTTAGGGTTAGGGTTCGGGTTAGGATTAGCGTTAGGGTTAGGGTTAGGTTCAGGGTTAGGGTTAGGGTCAGGGTTAGGGTTAGGGTTAGGCTTTAGGGTTAGGGTTAGTGTTATGGTTCGGGTTAGGGTTAGGGTTAGGGTTCGGGTTAGGGTTAGGGTTAGGGTTAGGGTTCGGGTTAGGGTTAGGGTTAGGGTTAGGGTTAGGGTTCGGGTTAGGGTTTAAGGTTAGGGTTAGGGTTAGGTTCAGGGTTAGGGTAGGGTCAGGGTTAGGGTTAGGGTCAGGGTTAGGGTTAGAGTTAGGGTCAGGGTTAGGGTTAGGGTCAGGGTTAGGGTCAGGGTCAGGGTTAGGGTTAGGGTCAGGGTTAGGGTTAGGGTTAGGGGTTAGTGTTAGGGTTAGGGTGAGGGTTAGTGTTAGGGTTAGGGTTCGGATTAGGGTTAGGTTAGGGTTCGGGTTAGGGTTAGGGTTCGGGTTAGTGTTAGGGTTCCGGTTAGGGTTAGGTTTCGGGTTAGCGGTTAGTGTTAGGGTTCGGGTTCGGGTTAGGGTTAGGTTTAGGGTTAGGGTTAGGGTTAGGGTTCGGGTTAGGGTTAGGGTTAGTGTTAGGGTTAGGGTTGGGGTTAGGGTTAGAGTTAGGTTTAGGGTTAGGTTTCGGTTTCGGGTTAGGGTTAGGGTTCGGGTTAGTGTTAGGTTTAGTGTTAGGGTTCGGGTTAGGGTTAGGTTTAGGGTTCGGGTTCGGGTTAGGTTTAGTGTTAGTGTTAGGGTTAGGGTTAGGGCACGGGTTAGGGTTAGGGGTTAGGGTTAGGGTTAGGGTTCGGGTTCGTGTTTGGGTTAGGGTTAGGTTTCGGGTTAGAGTTAGGTTTAGGGTTAGGGTTCGGGTTCGGGTTATTGTTCGGGTTCGGGTTAGGTTTCGGGTTAGGATTAAGGTTAGGGTTAGGGTTCGGTTTAGGGTTAGGGTTCGGTTTCGGTTTAGGGTTAGGTTTCAGATTAGGGTTAGGTTTAGGCGTTAGGCTTAGGGTCGAGTTAGAGTTCGGGTTAGGGTTCATGTTAGGGTTAGGTTTAGGGTAGGGTTCGGTTTAGGGTTCGAGTTAGGGTTAGGGTTAGGGTTCGGGTTAGTGTTAGGGTTAGGGTTCGGGCTAGGTTTAGGGTTCGGGTTAGGGTTAGGGGTTAGGGTTATGGTTAGGTTTAGGGTTCGGGTTAAGGTTAGGGTTAGGGTTAGGGTTAGGGTTAGTGTTCGGTTTAGGGTTAGGGTTAGGGTTAGGGTTAGGGTTAGGGTTAGTTTAGGGGTTAGGGTTAGGGTTAGGGTTAGGGTTAGGGTTAGGGTTAGGGTTAGCGTTAGGGTTAGGGTTATGGTTAGGGTTCGGGTTCGGGTTAGGGTTCGGGTTCGGGTTAGGGTTAGGGTTAGGGTTAGGGTTAGGGTTAGGTTTCGGGTTAGATTTAGGGTTAGGGTTAGGGTTTGGGTTAGGGTTAGGGTTAGGGTTAGGTTTCGGGTTAGGGTTAGGGTTCGGGTTAGGGTTAGGTTTAGGGTTCGGGTTAGGGTAAGGGTTAGGGTTCGGGTTCGTGTTAGGGTTAGGGTTAGGGTTCGGGTTCGGGTTCGGGTTATGGTTAGGGTTCGAGTTAGGATTCGGGTTAGTGTTTGGGTTAGAGTTAGGGTTAGGTTTAGGGTTAGGGTTCGGGTTAGGTTTAGGGTTTGGGTTCGGTTTAGGGTTAGGTTTCTGGTTAGGGTTAGGGTTAGGGGTTAGGGTTAGGGTCGAGGTATATTTCGGGTTAGGGTTCGGTTTAGGGTTAGGGTTAGGGTTAGGGTTCGGGTTAGGTTTCAAATTAGGTTTAGGGTTAGGGTTAGGGTTTGGGTTAGGGTTAGGGTTAGGGTTCGGGTTAGGTTTAGGGTTCGGGTTAGGTTTAGGGGTTAGGGTTATTGTTAGGGTTAGGGTTAGGGTTAGGGTTAGGGTTCGAGTTAGGATTAGGGTTAGTGTTCGGGTTAGCGTTAACTTTAGGGTTAGGGTTAGGGTTAGGTTTTAGAGTTAGGGTTAGGGTTAGGGTTAGGGTTAGGGTTAGGGGTTAGGGTTAGTGTTAGGGTTAGTGTTAGGGTTAGGGTTCGGGTTAGCGTTAGGGTTCGGATTAGGGTTAGGTTTAGGTTTAGGGTTAGTGTTAGGGTTCGGGTTAGGGTTAGGGTTTGGGTTAGGGTTAGGGTTCGGGTTAGGGTTAGGGTTCGGGTTCGGGTTAGGGTTAGGGTTAGGGTTAGGGTTAGGGTTAGGGTTCGGGTTCGGGTTAGGGTTAGGGTCGGGTTCGGGTTAGGGTTAGGGTTGGGGTTCGGGTTAGGGTTCGGGTTAGGGTTCAGGTTAGGGTTAGGGATAGGGTTAGGGTTCGGGTTCGGGGTTAGGTTAAGGGTTAGGGTTCGGGTTAGGGTTCTGGTTAGGGTTAGGATTCGGGTAAAGCGTTAGGGTTCGGGTTCGGGTTCGGGTTAGGGTTAGGGTTCCGGTTAGGGTTAGGTTTAGGTTTTGGGTTAGGGTTAGGGTTAGGGTTAGGGTTCGGGTTAGGGTTCGGGTGAGGGTTAGGGTTAGGGTTTGTGTTAGGGTTAGGGTTAGGGTTCGGGTTAGGGTTCGTGTTAGGGTTAGGGTTAGGGTTCGGGTTAGGGTTAGTGTTAGGGTTCGGGTTAGGGTTCGGGTTAGGGTTCGGGTTAGGGTTACGGTTCGGGTTAGGGTTAGGGTTAGGGTTATGGTTCGGTTGAGGGTTCGGATTAGGGTTCGGGTTAGAGTTAGGGTTCGGGATAGGGTTAGGGTTAGGGTTAGGGTAAGGGTTCGGGTTAGGGTTAGGGTTAGGGTTAGGTTTCGGGTTCAGGTTAGGGTTAGGGTTAGGGTTCGGGTTCGGATTAGGTTTAGGGTTAGGGTTCGAGTTAGGGTTCGGGTTCGGGTTAGGGTTAGGGTTTAGTGTTCAGGTTAGGGTTAGGTTTAGGGTTCGGGTTCGGGTTAGGGTTAGGGGTTAGGGTTCGTGTTCGGATAAGGGTTAGGTTTAGGTTTCGTGTTAGGGTTAGGGGTTAGTGTTAGGGTTAGTGTTAGGGTTAAGGTTAGGGTTAGGGTTCGGATTAGGGTTGGTTAGGGTAAGGGTTATGGTTCGGGTTAGGGTTAGGGTTAGGTTTAGGTTTAGGGTTCGCGGTAGGGTTAGTGTTCGGGTTAGGGTTAGGGTTAGGGTTAGGGTTCGGGTTCGGGATAGGGTTCGGGTTAAGGTTCGGGTTAGGTTTAGTGTTAGGGTTAGGTTTCGGGTTCGGGTTAGCGTTAGGGTTCGTGTTAGGGTTAGGGTTAGTGTTAGGGTTAGGGTTAGGGTTCGGGTTAGTGTTAGGGTTCGGGTTCGGGTTAGGGTTAGGGTTCAGGTTCGTGTTAGGGTTACGGTTCGTGTTAGGGTTAGGCGTAGGTTTAGGGTTAGGGTTAGTGTTAGGGTTCGGGTTCGGGTTAGGGTTCGGGGTAGGGTTCGGGTTAGGGTTAGGGTTCGGGTTAGGGTTAGGTTTAGGGTTAGAGTTAGGGTTAGGGTTAGGGTTCGGGTTAGGGTTAGGGTTAGGGTTAGGGTTAGGGTTAGGGTTAGGGTTCGGGTTAGATTAGGTTTCGGGTTAGGATTAGTTGTTAGTGTTCAGGTTAGGTTTAGGGTTAGGGTTCGAGTCGGGTTAGGGTTAGGGTTCGTGTTAGGGACAGGGTTAGGGTTAGGGTTAGGGTTAGGGTTCGGGTTCGGGTTAGGGTTAGGGTTCGGGTTAGGGTTCGGGTTAGGGTTAGAGTTCGGGTTAGGGTTAGGTTTAGGGTTAGAGTTAGGGTTAGGTTTAGGGTTCGGGTTAGTGTTAGGGTTCGGGTTAGGGTAGGGGTTAGTGTTCAGGTTAGGGTTAGGGTTAGGGTTCGGGTTAGGTTTCGGGTTAGGGTTAGGGTTCGGGTTCGGGTTAGGGTTCGGGTTTGGGTTAGGGG
Source organism: Urocyon cinereoargenteus (assembly GCA_032313775.1). Lineage (NCBI taxonomy): Eukaryota > Metazoa > Chordata > Mammalia > Carnivora > Canidae > Urocyon > Urocyon cinereoargenteus. The sequence goes on from JAVLSZ010000034.1 coordinate 7,374,081, forward strand.
TTAGTGTTCAGGTTAGGGTTAGGGTTAGGGTTCGGGTTAGGTTTCGGGTTAGGGTTAGGGTTCGGGTTCGTGTTAGGGTTAGGGTTAGGGTTAGGGTTCGGGTTACGGTTAGGGTTCGGGTTAGGGTTAGGGTTAGGTTTCGAGTTAGGGTTAGGGTTCGGGTTAGGGTTAGGGTTCGGTTTAAGTTTAGGGTTAGGGTTAGGGTTAGGGTTCGAGTTAGGTTTAGGGTTAGGGTTCGGGTTAGGTTTAGGTTTCGGGTTAGGGTTAGGGTTAGGGTTAGGGATCGGGTTAGGGTTAGGGTTCGGGTTAGGGTTGGGTTCGGTTTAGTTTTCGGGTTAAGGTTAGGGTTCGAGTTCGGTTTAGGGTAAGGGTTCGGGTTAGGGTTAGGGTTCGGGTTTGGGTTATTGTTTGGGTTCGGGTTTGGGTTTAGGGTTAGGGGTAGGGTTAGGGTTAGGGTTCGGGTTAGCGTTATGGTTAGGATTAGGTTTAGGGTTAGGTTTAGGGTTAGGGTTAGGTTTAGGGGTTAGGGTTAGGGTTAGGGTTCGGTTTCGGGTTAGGGTTAGGTTTAGGGTTAGGGTTAGGCTTAGGATTCGGGTTAGGGTTACGGTTTGGGTTCGGGTTAGGTTTCGGGTTATGGTTAGGGTTCGGGTTAGGGTTTGGGTTAGGGTTAGGGTTAGGTTTTAGGGTTAGGGTTAGGGTTAGGGTTAGGGTTAGGGTTAGGGGTTAGGGTTAGGGTTAGGGTTAGGGTTAGGGTTAGGGTTAGGGTTAGGGGTTAGGGTTAGGGTTAGGGTTAGGGTTAGGGTTAGGGTTAGGGGTTAGGGTTAGGGTTAGTGTTAGGGTTAGGGTTAGGGTTCGTGTTAGCGTTAGGGTTAGGATTAGGGTTAGGGTTAGGGTTAGGGTTAGGGTTAGGGTTCGTGTTTTGGTTAGGGTTAGGGTTAGGGTTAGGGTTAGGGTTCGGGTTAGGGTTAGGGTTCGGGTTAGGGTTAGGGTTCCGGCTAGGGGTCAGGTTAGGGTTCGGGTTAGCATTAGGGTTAGGGTTAGGGTTAGCGTTCGTGTTAGGGTTCGGGTTAGTGTTCGGGTTAGGGTTAGGGTTAGGGTTAGGGTTCGGGTTAGGGTTCGGGTTAGGGTTGGGGTTCGGGTTAGGGTTCGGGTTAGGGTTAGGGTTGGGGTTCGGGTTAGGGTTCGGGTTAGGGTTCGGGTTAGGGTTAGGTTTAGGGTTAGGATCCGGGTTCGGGGTTAGGGTTAGAGTTACGGTTCGGGTTAGGGTTAGGGTTCGGGTTAGGGTTAGGGTTAGGGTTCGGGTTCGTGTTTGGGTTAGGGTTAGGGTTCGGGTTCGGGTACGGGTTAGGGTTAGGGTTCGATTTAGGGTTCGGGTTAGGGTTCGGGTTAGAGTTAGGTTTAGGGTTAGGGTTCGGGTTTGGGTTATTGTTCGGGTTCGGGTTAGGTTTCGGGTTAGGATTAAGGTTAGGGTTAGGATTTGGTTTAGGGTTAGGATTCGGATTCGGTTTAGGGTTAGGTTCAGGTTAGGGTTAGGTTTAGGGGTTAGGGTTAGGGTCGAGTTAGAGTTCGGGTTAGGGTTCATGTTAGGGTTAGGGTTAGGGTAGGGTTCGGTTTAGGGTTCGAGTTAGGGTTAGGGTTAGGGTTAGGGTTAGGGTTCGGGTTAGGGTTAGGGTTAGGGTTCGGGCTAGGTTTAGGGTTCGGGTTAGGGTTAGGGGTTAGGGTTATGGTTAGGTTTAGGGTTCGGGTTAAGGTTAGTGTTAGGGTTAGGGTTAGTGTTCGGGTTAGGGTTAGGGTTAGGGTTAGGGTTAGGTTTTAGGGTTATGGTTATGGTTAGGGTTAGGGTTAGGGTTAGGGGTTAGGGTTAGGGTTAGGGTTAGGGTTAGGGTTAGCGTTAGGGTTAGGATTAGGGTTAGGTTTAGGTTTAGGGTTAGGGTTAGGGTTCGGGTTAGGGTTAGGGTTAGGGTTAGGGTTAGGGTTCGGGTTAGGGTTAGGGTTCGGTTTCGGGTTAGGGTTAGGGTTAGGGTTAGGGTTAGGGTTAGGGTTCGGGTTAGATTTAGGGTTAGGGTTCGGGTTAGGGTTAGGGTTTGGGTTAGGGTTAGGGTTAGGGTTAGGGTTCGGGTTAGGGTTAGGGTTCGGGTTCGGGTTAGGGTTAGGGTTCGGGTTAGGGTTAGGGTTCGGTTTCGGGTTCGGGTTAGGGTTAGGGTTCGGGTTAGGGTTAGGTTTCGGGTTAGGTTAGGGTTAGGTTTCGGGTTAGGGTTAGGGTTAGGTTTCGGGTTAGGTTTAGGGTTCGGGTTAGGGATAGGTTTAGGGTTCGGGTTCGGGTTCGGGTTAGGGTTAGGGTTAGGGTTAGGGTTAGGGATCGGGTTCGGGTTAGGGTTAGGGTGCGGGTTAGGTTTAGGGTTAGGGTTAGGGTTCAGGTTCGGGTTAGGGTTATTGTTTGTGTTAGGGTTTGGGTTCGGGTTAGGTTTAGGGTTAGGGTTCGGGTTAGGGTTCGGGTTCGGTTTAGGGTTAGGGTTAGGGTTCGGGTTAGGTTTAGGGTTCGGGTTCGGGTTAGGGTTAGGTTTAGGGTTCGGGTTAGTGTTCGGGTTAGGGTTAGGGTTAGAATTCGGGTTAGGTTTAGGGTTTGGTTTCGGGTTAGCGTTAGGGTTCGGGTTAGGGTGAGGTTTAGGGTTCGGGTTAGGGTTAGGGTTAGGTTTTAGGGTTAGGGTTAGGGTTAGGGTTAGGGTTAGGGTTTAGGGTTAGGGTTAGGGTTAGGGTTAGGGTTCGGGTTAGCGTTAGGGTTAGGATTAGGTTTAGGGTTAGGTTTAGGGTTAGGGTTCGGGTTCGGGTTCGGTTTAGGGTTAGGGTTAGGGTTCGGTTTCGGGTTAGGGTTAGGTTTAGGGTTAGGGTTAGGGTTAGGATTCGGGTTAGGGTTACGGTTTGGGTTCGGGTTAGGGTTCGGGTTATGGTTAGGGTTCGGGTTAGGGTTTGGGTTAGGGTTAGGGTTAGGTTTTAGGGTTAGGGTTAGGGTTAGGGTTAGGGTTAGGGTTAGGGGTTAGGGTTAGGGTTAGTGTTAGTGTTAGGGTTAGGGTTCGTGTTAGCGTTAGGGTTAGGATTAGGGTTAGGGTTAGGTTTAGGGTTAGGGTTCGTGTTCGGGTTAGGGTTAGGGTTAGGGTTAGGGTTCGGGTTAGGGTTAGGGTTCGGGTTCGGGTTCGGGTTAGGGTTAGGGTTAGGGTTAGGTTTCGGGTTAGATTTAGTGTTAGGGTTCGTGTTAGTGTTAGGGTTAGGGTTTGGGTTAGGGTTAGGTTTAGGGTTAGGGTTCTGGTTAGGGTTCGGGTTAGGGTTAGGGTTAGGTTTCGGGTAGGTTTAGGGTTAGGGTTCGGTTTAGGTTAGGTTTCGGGTTCGGGTTATGGTTAGGGTTCGGGTTCGGGTTAGGGTTCGGGTTTGCGTTAGGGTTCGGGTTAGGGTTAGGGTTAGGGTTAGGGTTCGGGTTAGGGTTAGGTTTCGGGTTCGGCATCGGATTAGAGTTAGGGTTTGGGTTAGGGTTAGGTTTCGGGTTAGGGTTAGGGTTAGGGTTCGGGTTAGGGTTAGGGTCAGGGTTCGGGTTAGGGTTAGGGTTCGGGTTAGGGATAGGGTTAGGGTTCGGGTTCGGGTTCGGGTTAGGGTTAGGGTTAGGTTTAGGGTTAAGGACCGGGTTCGGGTTAGGGTTAGGGTGAGGGTTAGTTTTAGGGTTAGGGTTAGGTTTCGGGTTCGGGTTAGGTTTAGGGTTCGTGTTAGGGTTTTGTTTCGGATTAGGTTTAGGTTTAGGGTTCGGGTTAGGGTTCGGGTTCGGGTTAGGGTTAGGGTTAGGTTTCGGCTTAGGGTTAGGGTTCGAGTTCGGGTTAGGGTTAGGGTTAGGGTTAGGTTTAGGGTTCGGGTTCGGGTTAGGGTTAGGGGTTAGGGTTCGTGTTCGGGTAAGGGTTAGGGTTAGGTTTCGGGTTAGGGTTAGGGGTTAGTGTTCGGGTTAGGGTTAGGGTTAGGGTTAGGGTTAGGGTTAGGGTTCAGATTAGGGTTAGGTTAGGGTTAGGGTTAGGGTTCGGGTTAGTGTTAGGGTTAGGTTTAGGTTTAGGGTTCGGTTTAGGGTTAGTGTTAGGGTTAGGGTTAGGGTTAGGGTTCGGATTAGGGTTAGGGTTCGGTTTAAGGTTCGGGTTAGGCTTAGGTTTAGGGTTAGGGTTAGGGTTCGGATTAGGGTTAGGGTTCGTTTTAGGGTTAGGGTTAGGGTTAGGGTTCGTTTTAGGGTTAGGGTTTGGGTTAGGGTTCGGGATCGGGTTAGGGTTAGGGTTAGGGTTCGGTTTAGGGTTAGGTTTAGGGTTCGGGTTAGGGTTCGAGTTAGGGTTAGGGTTAGTGTTCGGGTTAGGGTTCGGGTAAGGGTTCGGGTTAGGGTTAGTGTTAGGGTTAGTTATAGGGTTCGGGTTAGGTTTAAGTTTCGGTTTAGGGTTAGGGTTAGGGTTAGGGTTCGGGTTAGGGTTCGGGTTAGGGTTAGGGATCGGGTTAGGGTTAGGGGTCGGGTTAAGGTTGGGTTCGGTTTAGGTTTCGGGTAGGGTTAGGGTTCGGGTTCGGGTTAGGTTTAGGGTTCGGGTTAGTGTTAGGTTTAGGGGGACAGGTTAGGGTTAGGGTTCGGGCTAGGGTTAGGGTTAGGGTTCGTGTTAGGGTTAGGGTTAGGGTTCGTGTTAGGGTTCGGGTTAGGGGTCGGATTAGGGTTAGGGTTAGGATTCGGGTTAGGGTTATGGTTAGGGTTAGTGTCGGGTTAGGGTTAGGGTTCGGGTTAGGGTTAGGGTTCGGTTTCGGGTTCGGATTAGGGTTAGGGTTGGGGTTCGGGTTAGGGTTCGGGTTAGGGTTTGGTTTAGGGTTAGGTTTAGGGTTAGTGTCCGGGTTCGGGGTTAGGGTTAGGGTTAGGGTTCGGGTTAGGGTTAGGGTTCTCGTTAGGGTAAGGGTTAGGGTTCGGGTTCGTGTTAGGGTTAGGGTTAGGGTTCGGGTTCGGGTTCGGGTTATGGTTAGGGTTCGAGTTAGGATTCGGGTTAGTGTTTGGGTTAGAGTTAGGTTTAGGTTTAGGGTTCGGGTTCGGGTTATTGTTCGGGTTCGGGGTAGGGTTCGGGTTAGGGTTAGGGTTCGGGTTAGGGTTAGGGTTTGGGTTAGGGTTAGGGTCGAGTTAGAGTTCGGGTTAGGGTTCGGGTTAGGGTTAGGGTTAGGGTTAGGGTTCGGGTTAGGGTTCAAGATAGGGTTAGGGTTAGGGTTAAGGTTAGGGTTTGGGTTAGGGTTAGGGTTAGGGTTCGGGTTAGGTTTAGGGTTCGGGTTAGGTTTAGGTGTTAGTGTTAGGGTTAGTGTTAGGGTTAGGGTTCGGGTTCGGGTTAGGGTTAGTGTTAGGGTTCGGGTTAGGGTTCGGGTTAGGGTTCGGGTTAGGGTTAGGGTTCGGGTTAGGGTTAGGGTTAGGGTTCAGGTTAGGGTTCGGGTTAGGGTTAAGGTTAGGGTTAGGGTTCGGGTTAGGGTTAGGGTTATTGTTAGGGTTCGGGTTAGGGTTAGGTTTCGGGTTCGGGTGAGGGTTAGGGTTAGGGTTCGGATTATGGTTAGTGTTAGGGTTCGGGTTAGGGTTCGGGTTCGGGTTAGGTTTAGGGTTAGGGTTTGGGTTAGGATTAGGGTTCGGGTTCCGGTTAGGGTTCGGGTTAGGGGTTAAGGTTAGGGTTTGTCTGCCTGTTAGGGTTAGGGTTAGGGTTAGGGTTAGGGTTGGGGTTAGGGTTAGGGTTAGTGTTAGGGTTAGGTTTAGGGTTAGGGCTCGGGTTAGGGTTAGGGGTTAGGGTTAGGGTTAGGGTTAGGGTTAGGCTTTAGGGTTAGGGTTAGTGTTAGGGTTCGGGTTAGGGTTAGGGTTAGGGTTCGGGTTAGGGTTAGGGTTAGGGTTAGGGTTAGGGTTCGGGTTAGGATTAGCGTTAGGGTTAGGGTTAGGTTCAGGGTTAGGGTTAGGGTCAGGGTTAGGGTTAGGGTTAGGCTTTAGGGTTAGGGTTAGTGTTAGGGTTCGGGTTAGGGTTAGGGTTAGGGTTCGGGTTAGGGTTAGGGTTAGGGTTAGGGTTCGGGTTAGGGTTAGGGTTAGGGTTAGGTTTAGGGTTCGGGTTAGGGTTTAAGGTTAGGGTTAGGGTTAGGTTCAGGGTTAGGGTAGGGTCAGGGTTAGGGTTAGGGTCAGGGTTAGGGTTAGAGTTAGGGTCAGGGTTAGGGTTAGGGTCAGGGTTAGGGTCAGGGTCAGGGTTAGGGTTAGGGTCAGGGTTAGGGTTAGGGTTAGGGGTTAGTGTTAGGGTTAGGGTGAGGGTTAGTGTTAGGGTTAGGGTTCGGATTAGGGTTAGGTTAGGGTTCGGGTTAGGGTTAGGGTTCGGGTTAGTGTTAGGGTTCCGGTTAGGGTTAGGTTTCGGGTTAGCGGTTAGTGTTAGGGTTCGGGTTCGGGTTAGGGTTAGGTTTAGGGTTAGGGTTAGGGTTAGGGTTCGGGTTAGGGTTAGGGTTAGTGTTAGGGTTAGGGTTGGGGTTAGGGTTAGAGTTAGGTTTAGGGTTAGGTTTCGGTTTCGGGTTAGGGTTAGGGTTCGGGTTAGTGTTAGGTTTAGTGTTAGGTTTCGGGTTAGGGTTAGGTTTAGGGTTCGGGTTCGGGTTAGGTTTAGTGTTAGTGTTAGGGTTAGGGTTAGGGCACGGGTTAGGGTTAGGGGTTAGGGTTAGGGTTAGGGTTCGGGTTCGTGTTTGGGTTAGGGTTAGGTTTCGGGTTAGAGTTAGGTTTAGGGTTAGGGTTCGGGTTCGGGTTATTGTTCGGGTTCGGGTTAGGTTTCGGGTTAGGATTAAGGTTAGGGTTAGGGTTCGGTTTAGGGTTAGGGTTCGGTTTCGGTTTAGGGTTAGGTTTCAGATTAGGGTTAGGTTTAGGCGTTAGGCTTAGGGTCGAGTTAGAGTTCGGGTTAGGGTTCATGTTAGGGTTAGGTTTAGGGTAGGGTTCGGTTTAGGGTTCGAGTTAGGGTTAGGGTTAGGGTTAGGGTTCGGGTTAGTGTTAGGGTTAGGGTTCGGGCTAGGTTTAGGGTTCGGGTTAGGGTTAGGGGTTAGGGTTATGGTTAGGTTTAGGGTTCGGGTTAAGGTTAGGGTTAGGGTTAGGGTTAGGGTTAGTGTTCGGTTTAGGGTTAGGGTTAGGGTTAGGGTTAGGGTTAGGGTTAGTTTAGGGGTTAGGGTTAGGGTTAGGGTTAGGGTTAGGGTTAGGGTTAGGGTTAGCGTTAGGGTTAGGGTTATGGTTAGGGTTCGGGTTAGGGTTAGGGTTCGGGTTCGGGTTAGGGTTAGGGTTAGGGTTAGGGTTAGGGTTAGGTTTCGGGTTAGATTTAGGGTTAGGGTTAGGGTTTGGGTTAGGGTTAGGGTTAGGGTTAGGTTTCGGGTTAGGGTTAGGGTTCGGTTTAGGGTTAGGTTTAGGGTTCGGGTTAGGGTAAGGGTTAGGGTTCGGGTTCGTGTTAGGGTTAGGGTTAGGGTTCGGGTTCGGGTTCGGGTTATGGTTAGGGTTCGAGTTAGGATTCGGGTTAGTGTTTGGGTTAGAGTTAGGGTTAGGTTTAGGGTTAGGGTTCGGGTTAAGTTTAGGGTTTGGGTTCGGTTTAGGGTTAGGTTTCTGGTTAGGGTTAGGGTTAGGGGTTAGGGTTAGGGTCGAGGTATATTTCGGGTTAGGGTTCGGTTTAGGGTTAGGGTTAGGGTTAGGGTTCGTGTTAGGTTTCAAATTAGGTTTAGGGTTAGGGTTAGGGTTTGGGTTAGGGTTAGGGTTAGGGTTCGGGTTAGGTTTAGGGTTCGGGTTAGGTTTAGGGGTTAGGGTTATTGTTAGGGTTAGGGTTAGGGTTAGGGTTAGGGTTCGAGTTAGGATTAGGGTTAGTGTTCGGGTTAGCGTTAACTTTAGGGTTAGGGTTAGGGTTAGGTTTTAGAGTTAGGGTTAGGGTTAGGGTTAGGGTTAGGGTTAGGGGTTAGGGTTAGGGTTAGGGTTAGTGTTAGGGTTAGGGTTCGGGTTAGCGTTAGGGTTCGGATTAGGGTTAGGTTTAGGTTTAGGGTTAGTGTTAGGGTTCGGGTTAGGGTTAGGGTTTGGGTTAGGGTTAGGGTTCGGGTTAGGGTTAGGGTTCGGGTTCGGGTTAGGGTTAGGGTTAGGGTTAGGGTTAGGGTTAGGGTTAGGGTTTGGGTTAGGGTTAGGGTTAGGGTTAGGGTTCGGGTTAGGGTTCGGATTAGGGTTAGGTTTAGGATTCGGGTTAGGGTTAGGGTTTGGGTTCGGTTACGGTTAGGGTTCGGGTTAGGGTTAGGTTTAGGGTTCGGGTTAGGGTTAGGGTTAGGGTTCGGGTTAGGGTTAGGGTTCGGGTTCGGGTAATGGTTAGGGTTCGGTTTCGGGTTAGGGTTAGGGGTTAGGATTAATGTTAGGTTTCGGTTTCGGGTTAGGATTAGTGTTAGTGTTAGGGGTTAGGGTTAGTGTTCACGTTAGGGTTAGGGTTAGGGTTCGGGTTAGGGTTCGGTTTGGTTTAGGGTTAGGGTTCGAGTTGGTTTAGGTTTCGGTTTAGGTTTAGGGTTAGGGTTAGGGTTCGGGTTAGGGTTAGGGTTCGGGTTAGGGTTGGGTTCGGGTTAGGTTTCGGGTTAGGGTTAGGGTTCGGGTTCGGGTTAGGGTTAGGGTACGGGTTAGGGTTAGGGTTAGGGTTCGGGTTAGGGTTATGGTTAGGGTTAGGTTTAGGGTTCGTGTTAGCGTTCGGGTTAGGGGTCGGGTTAGGTTTAGGTTTAGGGTTCGGGTTAGGGTTAGGGTTAGGGTTCGGGTTAGGGTTAGGGTTCGGGTTAGGTTTAGTGTCGGGTTCGGGTTAGGGTTAGGGTTGGGGTTCGGGTTAGGGTTCGGGTTAGGGTTCAGGTTAGGGTTAGGGATAGGGTTAGGGTTCGGGTTCGGGGTTAGGTTAAGGGTTAGGGTTCGGGTTAGGGTTCTGGTTAGGGTTAGGATTCGGGTAAAGGGTTAGGGTTCGGTTTCGGGTTAGGGTTAGGTTTAGGGTTCCGGTTAGGGTTAGGTTTAGGTTTTGGGTTAGGGTTAGGGTTAGTGTTAGGGTTCGGGTTAGGGTTCGGGTGAGGGTTAGGGTTAGGGTTCGGGTTAGGGTTAGGGTTAGGTTTCGGGTTAGGGTTCGTTTTAGGGTTAGGGTTAGGGTTCGGGATAGGGTTAGTGTTAGGGTTCGGGTTAGGTTTCGGGTTAGGTTTCGGGTTAGGGTTACGGTTCGGGTTAGGGTTAGGGTTAGGGTTATGGTTCGGTTGAGGGTTCGGATTAGGGTTCGGGTTAGAGTTAGTGTTCGGGATAGGGTTAGGGTTAGGGTTAGGGTTAGGGATCGGGTTAGGGTTAGGGTTAGGGTTAGGTTTCGGGTTCAGGTTCATGTTAGGGTTAGGGTTAGGGTTCGGGTTCGGATTAGGGTTAGGGTTAGGGTTCGAGTTAGGGTTCGGGTTCGGGTTAGGGTTAGGGTTTAGTGTTCAGGTTAGGGTTAGGTTAGGGTTCGGGTTCGGGTTAGGGTTAGGGGTTAGGGTTCGTGTTCGGATAAGGGTTAGGTTTAGGTTTCGTGTTAGGGTTAGGGGTTAGTGTTAGGGTTAGTGTTAGGGTTAAGGTTAGGGTTAGGGTTCGGATTAGGGTTGGTTAGGGTAAGGGTTAGGGTTCGGGTTAGGGTTAGGGTTAGGTTTAGGTTTAGGGTTCGCGGTAGGGTTAGTGTTCGGGTTAGGGTTAGGGTTAGGGTTAGGGTTCGGGTTCGGGATAGGGTTCGGGTTAAGTTTCGGGTTAGGTTTAGTGTTAGGGTTAGGTTTCGGGTTCGGGTTAGCGTTAGGGTTCGTGTTAGGGTTAGGGTTATGGTTAGGGTTCGGGTTCGTGTTAGGGTTCGGGTTCGGGTTAGGGTTAGGGTTCAGGTTCGTGTTAGGGTTACGGTTCGTGTTAGGGTTAGGCGTAGGTTTAGGGTTAGGGTTAGGGTTAGGTTTCGGGTTCGGGTTAGGGTTCGGGGTAGGGTTCGGGTTAGGGTTAGGGTTCGGGTTAGGGTTAGGTTTAGGGTTAGAGTTAGGGTTAGGGTTAGGGTTCGGGTTAGGGTTAGGGTTAGGGTTAGGGTTAGGGTTAGGGTTCGGGTTAGGTTAGGTTTCGGGTTAGGTTTAGTTGTTAGTGTTCATGTTAGGTTTAGGGTTAGGGTTCGAGTTCGGGTTAGGGTTAGGGTTCGTGTTAGGGACAGGGTTAGGGTTAGGGTTAGGGTTAGGGTTCGGGTTCGGGTTAGGTTTAGGGTTCGGGTTAGGGTTCGGGTTAGGGTTAGGGTTCGGGTTAGGGTTAGGTTTAGGATTAGAGTTAGGGTTAGGTTTAGGGTTCGGGTTAGTGTTAGGGTTCGGGTTAGGGTTAGGGGTTAGTGTTCAGGTTAGGGTTAGGGTTAGGGTTCGGGTTAGGTTTCGGGTTAGGGTTAGGGTTCGGGTTCGGGTTAGGGTTAGGGTTAGGGTTAGGGTTCGGGTTACGGTTAGGGTTCGGGTTAGGGTTAGGGTTAGGTTTCGAGTTAGGGTTAGTGTTCGGGTTAGGGTTAGGGTTCGGTTTAGGTTTAGGGTTAGGGTTCGGGTTAGGGTTCGAGTTAGGTTTAGGGTTAGGGTTCGGGTTAGGTTTAGGTTTCGGGTTAGGGTTAGGGTTAGGGTTAGGGATCGGGTTAGGGTTAGGGTTCGGGTTAGGGTTGGGTTCGGTTTAGTTTTCGGGTTAATGTTAGGGTTCGAGTTCGGTTTAGGGTAAGGGTTCGGGTTAGGGTTAGGGTTAGGTTTCGGGTTAGGGTTAGGTTTAGGGTTAGGATCCGGGTTCGGGGTTAGGGTTAGAGTTACGGTTCGGGTTAGGGTTAGGGTTCGGGTTAGGGTTAGGGTTAAGGTTCGGGTTCGTGTTTGGTTTAGGGTTAGGGTTGGGTTCGGGTTCGGGTTAGGGTTAGGGTTCGATTTAGGGTTCGGGTTAGGGTTCGGGTTAGAGTTAGGTTTAGGGTTAGGGTTCGGGTTTGAGTTATTGTTCGGGTTCGGGTTAGGTTTCGGGTTAGGATTAAGGTTAGGGTTAGGATTTGGTTTAGGGTTAGGGTTCGGATTCGGTTTAGGGTTAGGTTTCAGGTTAGGGTTAGGTTTAGGCGTTAGGGTTAGGGTCGAGTTAGAGTTTGGGTTAGGGTTCATGTTAGGGTTAGGGTTAGGGTAGGGTTCGGTTTAGGGTTCGAGTTAGGGTTAGGGTTAGGGTTAGGGTTAGGGTTCGGGTTAGGGTTAGGGTTAGGGTTCGGGCTAGGTTTAGGGTTCGGGTTAGGGTTAGGGGTTAGGGTTATGGTTAGGTTTAGGGTTCGGGTTAAGGTTAGTGTTAGGGTTAGGGTTAGTGTTCGGGTTAGGGTTAGGGTTAGGGTTAGGGTTAGGTTTTAGGGTTATGGTTATGGTTAGGGTTAGGGTTAGGGTTAGGGGTTAGGGTTAGGGTTAGGGTTAGGGTTAGCGTTAGGGTTAGGATTAGGGTTAGGTTTACGTTTAGGGTTAGGGTTAGGGTTCGGGTTAGGGTTAGGGTTAGGGTTAGGGTTAGGGTTCGGGTTAGGGTTAGGGTTCGGTTTCGGGTTAGGGTTAGGGTTAGGGTTAGGGTTCGGGTTAGATTTAGGGTTAGGGTTCGGGTTAGGGTTAGGGTTTGGGTTAGGGTTAGGGTTAGGTTTAGGGTTCGGGTTAGGGTTAGGGTTCGGGTTCGGGTTAGGGTTAGGGTTCGGGTTAGGGTTAGGGTTTGGGTTCGGGTTCGGGTTAGGGTTAGGGTTCGGGTTAGGGTTAGGTTTCGGGTTAGGTTAGGGTTAGGTTTCGGGTTAGGGTTAGGGTTAGGTTTCGGGTTAGGGTTAGGGTTCGGTTTAGGGATAGGTTTAGGGTTCGGGTTCGGGTTCGGGTTCGGGTTAGGGTTAGGGTTAGGGTTAGGGATCGGGTTCGGGTTAGGGTTAGGGTGCGGGTTAGGTTTAGGGTTAGGGTTAGGGTTCGGGTTCGGGTTAGGGTTAGGGTTTGTGTTAGGGTTTGGGTTCGGGTTAGGTTTAGGGTTAGGGTTCGGGTTAGGGTTCGGGTTCGGTTTAGGGTTAGGGTTAGGGTTCAGGTTAGGTTTAGGGTTCGGGTTCGGGTTAGGGTTAGGTTTAGGGTTCGGGTTAGTGTTCGGGTTAGGGTTAGGGTTAGGATTCGGGTTAGGGTTAGGGTTTGGTTTCGGGTTAGCGTTAGGGTTCGGGTTAGGGTGAGGTTTAGGGTTCGGGTTAGGGTTAGGGTTAGGTTTTAGGGTTAGGGTTAGGGTTAGGGTTAGGGTTAGGGTTTAGGGTTAGGGTTAGGGTTAGGGTTAGGGTTCGGGTTAGCGTTAGGGTTAGGATTAGGTTTAGGGTTAGGTTTAGGGTTAGGGTTCGGGTTCGGGTTCGGTTTAGGGTTAGGGTTAGGTTTCGGTTTCGGTTAGGGTTAGGTTTAGGGTTAGGGTTAGGGTTAGGATTCGGGTTAGGGTTACGGTTTGGGTTCGGGTTAGGGTTCGGGTTATGGTTAGGGTTCGGGTTAGGGTTTGGGTTAGGGTTAGGGTTAGGTTTTAGGGTTAGGGTTAGGGTTAGGGTTAGGGTTAGGGTTAGGGGTTAGGGTTAGGGTTAGTGTTAGGGTTAGGGTTAGGGTTCGTGTTAGCGTTAGGGTTAGGAATAGGGTTAGGGTTAGGTTTAGGGTTAGGGTTCGTGTTCGGGTTAGGGTTAGGGTTAGGGTTAGGGTTCGGGTTAGGGTTAGGCTTCGGTTTCGGGTTAGGGTTAGGGTTAGGGTTAGGGTTACGTTTCGGGTTAGATTTAGTGTTAGGGTTCGTGTTAGGGTTAGGGTTAGGGTTTGGGTTAGGGTTAGGTTTAGGGTTAGGGTTCTGGTTAGGGTTCGGGTTAGGGTTAGGGTTAGGATTCGGGTAGGGTTAGGGTTAGGGTTCGGGTTCGGGTTAGGGTTCGGGTTAGGGTTAGGTTAGGGTTCGGGTTAGGGTTAGGGTTAGGGTTCGGTTTAGGTTAGGTTTCGGGTTCGGGTTATGGTTAGGGTTCGGGTTCGGGTTAGGGTTCGGGTTTGCGTTAGGGTTCGGGTTAGGGTTAGGGTTAGGGTTAGGGTTCGGGTTAGGGTTAGGTTTCGGGTTCGGGATCGGATTAGAGTTAGGGTTTGGGTTAGGGTTAGGTTTCGGGTTAGGGTTAGGGTTAGGGTTCGGGTTAGGGTTAGGGTCAGGGTTCGGGTTACGGTTAGGGTTCGGGTTAGGGATAGGGTTAGGGTTCGGGTTCGGGTTCGGTTTAGGGTTAGGGTTAGGTTTAGGGTTAGGGATCGGGTTCGGGTTAGGGTTAGGGTGAGGGTTAGTTTTAGGGTTAGGGTTAGGTTTCGGGTTCGGGTTAGGGTTAGGGTTCGTGTTAGGGTTTTGTTTCGGATTAGGTTTAGGTTTAGGGTTCGGGTTAGGGTTCGGGTTCGGGTTAGGGTAGGGTTAGGTTTCGGGTTAGGGTTAGGGTTCGAGTTCGGGTTAGGGTTAGGGTTAGGGTTAGGTTTAGGGTTCGGGTTCGGGTTAGGGTTAGGGGTTAGGGTTCGTGTTCGGGTAAGGGTTAGGGTTAGGTTTCGGGTTAGGGTTAGGGGTTAGTGTTCGGGTTCGGGTTAGGGTTATGGTTAGGGTTAGGGTTAGGGTTCAGATTAGGGTTAGGTTAGGGTTAGGGTTAGGGTTCGGGTTAGTGTTAGGGTGAGGTTTAGGTTTAGGGTTCGGTTTAGGGTTAGTGTTAGGGTTAGGGTTAGGGTTAGGGTTAGGGTTCGGATTAGGGTTAGGGTTCGGTTTAAGGTTCGGGTTAGGGTTAGGGTTAGGGTTAGGGTTAGGGTTCGGATTAGGGTTAGGGTTCGTTTTAGGGTTAGGTTTAGGGTTAGGGTTCGTTTTAGGGTTAGGGTTTGGGTTAGGGTTCGGGATCGGGTTAGGGTTAGGGTTAGGGTTCGGTTTAGGGTTAGGTTTAGGGTTCGGGTTAGGGTTCGAGTTAGGGTTCGGGTTAGAGTTCGGGTTAGGGTTCGGGTTAGGGTTAGTGTTAGGGTTAGGGATAGGGTTCGGGTTAGGTTTAAGTTTCGGTTTAGGGTTAGGGTTAGGGGTAGGGTTCGGGTTAGGGTTCGGGTTAGGGTTAGGGATCGGGTTAGGGTTAGGTTTCGGGTTAAGGTTGGGTTCGGTTTAGGTTTCGGGTAGGGTTAGGGTTCGGGTTCGGGTTAGGTTTAGGGTTCGGGTTAGGGTTAGGTTTAGGGGGACAGGTTAGGGTTAGGGTTCGGGCTAGGGTTAGGGTTAGGGTTCGGGTTAGGGTTAGGGTTAGGGTTAGGGTTCGTGTTAGGGTTCGGATTACGGTTAGGGTTGGGATTCGGGTTAGGGTTATGGTTAGGGTTAGGGTCGGGTTAGGGTTAGGGTTCGGGTTAGGGTTAGGGTTCGGTTTCGGGTTCGGATTAGGGTTAGGGTTGGGGTTCGGGTTAGGGTTCGGGTTCGGGTTTGGTTTAGGGTTAGGTTTAGGGTTAGTGTCCGGGTTCGGGGTTAGGGTTAGGGTTAGGGTTCGGGTTAGGGTTAGGGTTCTCGTTAGGGTAAGGGTTAGGGTTCGGGTTCGTGTTAGGGTTAGGGTTAGGGTTCGGGTTCGGGTTCGGGTTATGGTTAGGGTTCGAGTTAGGATTCGGGTTAGTGTTTGGGTTAGAGTTAGGTTTAGGTTTAGGGTTCGGGTTCGGGTTATTGTTCGGGTTCGGGTTAGGGTTCGGGTTAGGGTTAGGGTTCGGGTTAGGGTTAGGGTTTGTGTTAGGGTTAGGGTCGAGTTAGAGTTCGGGTTAGGGTTCGGGTTAGGGTTAGGGTTAGGGTTAGGGTTCGGGTTAGGGTTCAAGTTAGGGTTAGGGTTAGGGTTAAGGTTAGGGTTTGGGTTAGGGTTAGGGTTAGGGTTCGGGTTAGGTTTAGGGTTCGGGTTAGGTTTAGGTGTTAGTGTTAGGGTTAGTGTTAGGGTTAGGGTTCGGGTTCGGGTTAGGGTTAGGTTTAGGGTTAGGGTTCGGGTTAGGGTTAGGGTTCGGGTTCGGGTTAGGGTTAGGGTTAGGGTTAGGGTTAGGGTTCGGGTTAGATTTAGGGTTAGGGTTCGGGTTAGGTTTAGGGGTAGGGTTTGGGTTAGGGTTAGGGTTAGGGTTAGGGTTCGGGTTAGGGTTCTGGTTAGGGTTAGGGTTATGATTTGGGTAGGGTTAGGGTTAGGGTTCGGGTTAGGGTTAGGGTTGGGTTTAGGGTTAGGGTTGGGGTTAGGGTTAGGGTTCGGGTTAGGTTTCGGTTTAGGGTTAGGGTTGGGGTTCGGGTTAGGGTTCGGGTTAGGTTTCGTGTTAGGCTTAGGGTTAGGGTTAGGTTTTGGGTTAGGGTTAGGATTCGGGTAAAGGGTTAGGGTTCGGGTTCGTGTTAGGGTTAGGGTTAGAGTTCCGGTTAGGGTTAGGGTTAGGGTTCGGGTTAGGGTTAGGGTTAGGGTTAGGGTTAGGTTTCGGGTTAGGGTTCGGGTTAGGGTTAGGGTTAGAGTTCGGGTTAGGGTTAGGGTTAGGGTTCGGGTTAGGGATTGGGTTAGGTTTAGGGTTCGGTTTCCGGTTAGGGTTCGGGTTAGGGGTTAGGGTTAGGGTTCGGGTGCGGGTTAGGGTTAGGGTTAGTGTTCGGGTTAGGGTTAGGGTTGGGGTTCGGGTTAGGGTTCGGGTTAGGTTTAGGGTTAGGGTTAGGGTTCGGGTTAGGGTTCGGGTTAGGATTAGGATTCGGGTAAAGTGTTAGGGTTCGGGTTCGTGTTAGGGTTAGGGTTAGGGTTCCGGTTAGGGTTAGGGTTAGGGTTCGGGTTAGGGTTAGGGTTAGGGTTAGGGTTAGGTTTCGGGTTAGGGTTCGGGTTAGGGTTAGGTTAGAGTTCGGGTTAGGGTTAGGGTTAGGGTTCGGGTTAGGGTTCGGGTTAGGGTTAGGGTTAGGGTTAGGGTTCGGGTTAGGGTTAGGGTTAGGGTTCGGGTTAGGGTTCGGGTTAGGGTTAAGGTTAGGGTTAGGGTTCGGGTTAGGGTTAGGGTTATTGTTAGGGTTCGGGTTAGGGTTAGGTTTCGGGTTCGGGTGAGGGTTAGGTTTAGGGTTAGGGTTCGGATTATGGTTAGTGTTAGGGTTCGGGTTAGGGTTCGGGTTAGGGTTAGGGTTAGGGTTTGGGTTAGGATTAGGGTTCGGGTTCCGGTTAGGGTTCGGGTTAAGGGTTAGGGTTAGGGTTTGTCTGCCTGTTAGGGTTAGGGTTAGGGTTAGGGTTAGGGTTGGGGTTAGGGTTAGGGTTAGTGTTAGGGTTAGGTTTAGGGTTAGGGCTCGGGTTAGGGTTAGGGGTTAGGGTTAGGGTTAGGGTTAGGGTTAGGCTTTAGGGTTAGGGTTAGTGTTAGGGTTCGGGTTAGGGTTAGGGTTAGGGTTAGGGTTAGGGTTCGGGTTAGGGTTTAAGGTTAGGGTTAGGGTTAGGTTCAGGGTTAGGGTTAGGGTCAGGGTTAGGGTTAGGGTCAGGGATAGGGTTAGAGTTAGGGTCAGGGTTAGGGTTAGGGTCATGGTTAGGGTCAGGGTCAGGGTTAGGGTTAGGGTCAGGGTTAGGGTTAGGGTTAGGGGTTAGTGTTAGGGTTAGTGTGAGGGTTAGTGTTAGGGTTAGGGTTCGGATTAGGGTTAGGTTAGGGTTCGGGTTAGGGTTAGGGTTCGGGTTAGTGTTAGGGTTCCGGTTAGTGTTAGGTTTCGGGTTAGCGGTTAGTGTTAGGGTTCGGGTTCGGGTTAGGGTTAGGTTTAGGGTTAGGGTTAGGGTTAGGGTTCGGGTTAGGGTTAGGGTTAGTGTTAGGTTTAGGGTTGGGGTTAGGGTTAGTGTTAGGTTTAGGGTTAGGTTTCGGTTTCGGGTTAGGGTTAGGGTTCGGGTTAGTGTTAGGTTTAGTGTTAGGGTTCGGGTTAGGGTTAGGTTTAGGGTTCGGGTTCGGGTTAGGTTTAGTGTTAGTGTTAGGGTTAGGGTTAGGGCACGGGTTAGGGTTAGGGGTTAGGGTTAGGGTTAGGGTTCGGGTTCGTGTTTGGGTTAGGGTTAGGGTTCGGGTTAGAGTTAGGTTTAGGGTTAGGGTTCGGGTTCGGGTTATTGTTCGGGTTCCGGTTAGGTTTCGGGTTAGGATTAAGGTTAGGGTTAGGGTTCGGTTTAGGGTTAGGGTTCGGTTTCGGTTTAGGGTTAGGTTTCAGATTAGGGTTAGGTTTAGGCGTTAGGCTTAGGGTCGAGTTAGAGTTCGGGTTAGGGTTCATGTTAGGGTTAGGTTTAGGCTATGGTTCGGTTTAGGGTTCGAGTTAGGGTTAGGGTTAGGGTTAGGGTTAGGGTTCGGGTTAGGGTTAGGGTTAGGGTTCGGGCTAGGTTTAGGGTTCGGGTTAGGGTTAGGGGTTAGGGTTATGGTTAGGTTTAGGGTTCGGGTTAAGGTTAGGGTTAGGGTTAGGGTTAGGGTTAGTGTTCGGTTTAGGGTTAGGGTTAGGGTTAGGGTTAGGTTTTAGGGTTATGGTTAGGGTTAGGGTTAGGGTTAGGGTTAGGGTTAGGGGTTAGGGTTAGGGTTAGGGTTAGGGTTAGGGTTAGGGTTAGCGTTAGGGTTAGGATTAGGGTTAGGTTTAGGTTTAGGGTTAGGGTTAGGGTTCGGGTTAGGGTTAGGGTTATGGTTAGGGTTCGGGTTAGGGTTAGGGTTCGGGTTCGGGTTAGGGTTAGGGTTAGGGTTAGGGTTAGGGTTAGGTTTCGGGTTAGATTTAGGGTTAGGGTTCGGGTTAGGGTTAGGGTTTGGGTTAGGGTTAGGGTTAGGGTTAGGTTTCGGATTAGGGTTAGGGTTCGGGTTAGGGTTAGGTTTAGGGTTCGGGTTAGGGTAAAGGTTAGGGTTCGGGTTCGTGTTAGGGTTAGGGTTAGGGTTCGATTTAGGTTTCGGGTTAGGTTTAGGGTTCGGGTTCGGGTTAGGGTTAGGTTTAGGGTTCGGGTTAGTGTTCGAGTTAGGATTAGGGTTAGGGTTAGTTTTAGGGTTCGGGTTAGGGTTAGGGTTCGGGTTAGGGTTAGGGTTCGGGTTCGGGTTAGGTTTAGGGTTCGGGTTAGGGTTAGGGTTAGTGTTCGGGTTAGGGTTAGGGTTCGGGTTCGGGTTAGGGTTAGGGTTAGGTTTCGGGTTAGGTTTCGGGTTAGGGTTAGTGTTAGGGTTCGGTTTAGGGTTAGGGTTAGGGTTAGGGTTAGGGTTCGGGTTACGGTTAGGTTTAGGTTTCGGATTAGGGTTAGGTTAGGGTTAGGGTTAGGGTTCGGGTTAGGGTTCGGGTTAGGTTTCGGGTTACGTTAGGTTTAGGGTTAGGGTTCGGGTTACGGTTCGGGTTAGGGTTCGGGTTAGGGTTAGGGTTCGGGTTAGGGTTAGGTTTAGGGTTAGAGGTAGGTTTAGGGTTAGGGTTCGGGTTAGGGTGAGGGTTAGGGTTAGGGTTCGGGTTAGGGTTAGGGTTAGCGTTCGTGTTAGGGTTCGGGTTCGGGTTAGGGTTAGGTGTTAGTGTTCAGGTTAGGGTTAGGGTTAGGGTTCGGGTTAGTGTTCGGGTTAGGGTTAGCGTTAGGTTTCGGGTTAGGATTAGGGTTAGGGTTAGGGTTCGGGTTACGGTTAGGGTTCGGGTTAGGTTTAGGGCTAGTTTTCGGGTTAGGGTTAGGGTTAGGGTTCGGGTTAGTGTTAGAGTTCGGATTAGGGTTAGGGTTAGGGTTCGGGTTAGTGTTCGGGGTAGGTTTAGGGTTAGGGTTCGGGTTAGGGTTCGGGTTAGGGTTAGGGTTAGGTATAGGGTTGGGTTCGGGTTAGGTTTCGGGTTAGGGTTAGGGTTCGGGTTCGGTTTAGGGTTAGGGTTCGGGTTAGGGTTAGGGTTCGGGTTCTGGTTAGGGATAGGGTTCGGGTTAGGGTTAGGGTTAGGGTTCGGGTTAGGGTTAGGGTTAGGGTTAGGATTAGGGTTCGTGTTAGTTTTCGGGTTAGGGGTCCGGTTAGGGTTAGGGTTAGGGTTCGGGTTAGGGTTAGTGTTAGGGTTAGGGTTCGGATTAGGGTTAGGGTTCGGGTTAGGGTTAGGGTTAGGGTCAGGGTCGGGTTAGTGTTAGGGTTGGGGTTCGGGTTAGGGTTCGGGTTAGGGTTCGGGTTAGGGTTAGGGTTAGGGTTAGGGTTCGGGTTCGGGTTAGGGGTCGGGTTAGGGTTCGGGTTAGGGTTCGGTTTAGGGTTAGGATTCGGGTAAAAGGTTTGGGTTCGGGTTCGGGTTAGGGTTAGGGTTAGGGTTCCGGTTAGGGTTAGGTTTAGGGTTCAGGTTAGGGTTAGGGTTAGGGTTAGGGTTAGGGTTAGGGTTCGGGTTAGGGTTCGGGGTAGGGTTACGGTTAGGTTTCGGGTTAGGGTTAGGTTTAGGGTTCGGGTTAGGGTTAGGGTTAGTGTTCGGTTTAGGGTTCGGGTTAGTGTTATGGTTCGGGTTAGTGTTAGGGTTATGGTTCGGGTTAGGGTTCGGTTTAGGGTTCGGGTTAGAGATAGGGTTCGGGTTAGGTTTAGGGTTAGGGTTAGGGTTCGGGTTAGGGTTAGGGTTAGTGTTGGTGTTAGGGTTCGGGTTAGGGTTAGGGTTAGGGTTATGGTTCGGGTTAGTGTTAGGGTTAGGGTTCGGGTTAGGTTTCGGTTTAGGGTTCGGGTTAGAGTTAGGGTTCGGGTTAGGGTTAGGGTTAGGGTTAGGGTTCGGGTTAGGGTTAGGGTTAGTGTTGGTGTTAGGGTTCGGGTTAGGGTTAGGGTTAGGGTTCGGGTTCGGGTTAGGGTTAGGGTTAGGTTTCGGGTTAGGGTTCGGGTTCGGGTTAGGGTTAGGGGTTAGTGTTCAGGTTAGGGTTAGGGTTAGGGTTCGGTTTAGAGTTCCGGTTAGGGTTAGGGTTAGGTTTCGTGTTAGGGTTCGGGTATGGTTAGGGTTAGGGTTCGGGTTAGGATTAGGTTTAGGGTTCGGGTTAGGGTTCGGGTTAGGGTTAGGGTTAGGGTTAGGGGTTAATGTTAGGGTTAGGGTTAGGGTTAGGGTTAGGGTTACGGTTCAGATTAGGCTTAGGTTAGGGTTCGGGTTAGGGTTAGGGTTCGGGATAGGTTTAGGGTTCGGGTTAGGGTTAGTTTTCGGGTTAGGGGTTAGCGTTAGAGTTCGGTTTCGGGTTCGGGTTCGGGTTACGGTTAGGGTTAGGGTTCGGTTTAGGGTTATGGTTAGTGTTAGGTTAGGTTTGGTGTTAGGGTTAGGCTTAGGGTTAGGGTTAGGGTTAGGTTTCGGGTTCGGGTTAGGGTTAGGGTTCGGGTTAGGGTTAGGTTTAGGGTTAGTGTTAGTGTTAGGGATCGGGTTCGTGTTAGGGTTAGGGTGCGGGTTAGGTTTAGGGTTAGGGTTAGGGTTCGGGTTAGTCTTAGGGTTCGTGTTAGGGTTTATGTTCGGGTTAGGTTTAGGGTTAGGGTTCAGGTTAGTTTTAGTGTACGGGTTAGGGTTAGGGTTAGGGTTCGGGTTAGGGTTAGGGTTCGGGTTCGGGTTAGGGTTAGGGTTAGTGTTAGGGTTAGGTTTAGGGTTCGGGTTCGGGTTAGGGTTAGGGTTCTGGTTAGGGTTAGGGTTCGTTTTAGGGTTAGGTTAGGGTTAGGGTTAGGGTTTGGGTTAGGGTTAGGGTTAGGGTTAGGGTTAGGGTTAGGGTTAGGGTTCGGGGTAGGGTTAGTGTTCGGGTTAGCGTTAGGGTTAGGGTTAAGGTTCGGGTTAGGGTTAGGGTTCGGGTTAAGGTTCGCGTTAGGGTTAGGGTTAGGGTTAGGGTTAGGGTTCGGGTTCGGGTTAGGGTTAGGGTTCGGTTTAGGGTTAGGGTTAGGTTTAGGGTTAGGATTCGGATTAGGGTTAGGGTTAGGGTTCGGGTTAGGGTACGTGTTCGGGTTAGGGTTAGGGTTAGGGTTCGGTTTAGGGTTAGGGTTAGGTTTCGGGTTAGGGTTGGGTTTAGGGTTAAGTTTAGGGTTCGGGTTAGGGTTAGGGTTAGGGTTCGGGTTAGGGTTCGAGTAAGGGTTAGGGTTAGGGTTCGGGTTAGGTTTCGGGTTAGGGTTAGGGTTCGGGTTCGGGTTAGGGTTAGGGTTAGGGGTCGGGTAGGGTTAGGTGTTAGTGTTCAGGTTAGGGTTAGGGTAGGTTGCGGGTTAGGGTTAAGGTTAGTGTTAGGGTTCGGGTTCGGTTTAGGGTTAGGTTTAGGGTTAGGGTTCGGGTTAGGTTTCGGGTTAGGGTTAGGGTTCGGGTTCGGGTTAGGGTTAGGTTTACGGTTTGGGTTAGTGTTCGAGTTAGGATTAGGGTTAGGGTTAGGTTTAGGGTTCGGGTTAGGGTTAGGGTTCGGGTTAGGTTTAGGGTTAGGGTTAGGGTTCGGTTTGGGTTCGGGTTAGGGTTCGGGTTTGGGTTAGGGTTCGGGTTAGGGTTAGGTTTAGGGTTAGAGTTAGGGTTAGGGTTAGGGTTCGGGTTAGGTTAGGGTTAGGGTTAGGGTTAGGGTTCCGGTTAGGGTTAGGGTTAGGGTTCGGGTTAGGGTTAGGGTTCGGGTTAGGGTTAGGTGTTAGTGTTCAGGTTAGGGTTAGTGTTAGGTTTCGGGATAGGGTTCGGGTTAGTGTTAGGGTTAGGGTTCGGTTTACTGTTAGGGTTAGGGTTAGGGTTAGGGTTCGGGTTACGGTTAGGGTTCGGGTTAGGTTTAGGGTTAGGTTTCGGGTTAGGGTTAGGGTTCGGGTTAGTGTTAGGGTTAGGTTTCGGGTTAGGGTTCGGGATATGTTTAGGGTTAAGGTTCGGGTTAGGTTTAGGTTTCGGGTTAGGGTTAGTGTTAGTGTTAGGGATCGGGTTAAGGGTTAGGGTCCGGGTTAGGGTTGGGTTCTGTTTAGGTTTCGGGTTAGGGTTAGGGTTCGGGTTCGAGTTAGGGTTAGGGTTCGGGTTAGGGTTAGGGTTAGGGTTCGGTTTAGGGTTAGGATTCGGGTTAGGGTTAGGTGTTTGTGTTCAGGTTAGGGTTAGGTTTAGGTTTCGGGTTAGGGTTCGGGTTAGGGTTAGGGTTAGGGTTCAGTTTAGGGTTAGGGTTAGGGTTAGGGTTAGGGTTAGGGTTCGTGTTAGGGTTCGGGTTAGGGGTCCGGTTAGGGTTAGGGTTAGGGTTCGGGTTAGGGTTTGGGTTAGGGTTAGGGTTCGGATTAGGGTTAGGGTTCGGGTTAGGGTTAGGGTTAGGGTCGTGGTCGGGTTAGGGTTAGGGTTGGGTTTCGGGTTAGGGTTCGGGTTAGGGTTCGGGTTAGGGTTAGGGTTAGGGTTAGGGTTCGCGTTCGGGGTTAGGTTTAGGGTTAGGGTTCGGGTTAGGGTTCGGGTTAGGGTTAGGATTCGGGTAAAAGGTTAGGGTTCGGGTTCGGGTTCGGATTAGGGTTAGGGTTAGGGTTAGGATTAGGGTTCGTGTTAGGGTTCGGGTTAGGGGTCGGGTTAGTGTTAGGGTTAGGGTTCAGGTTCGGGTTAGTGTTAGGGTTAGGGTCGGGTTAGGGTTTGGGTTCGGGTTAGGTTTAGGGTTCGGGATCGGGTTTGGGTTAGGGTTAGGGTTGGAGTTCGGGTTAGGGTTCGTTTTAGGGTTCGGGTTAGGGTTAAGTTTAGGGATAGGGTCCGGGTTCGGGGTTAGGGTTAGGGTTAGGGTTCAGGTTAGGGTTAGGGTTCGGATTAGGGTTAGGGTTAGGGTTCGGGTTCGTGTTAGGGTTAGGTTTAGGTTTCGGGTTCGGGTTCGGGTTAGTTTTAGGGTTCGAGTTAGGGTTCGGTTTAGGGTTTGGGTTAGAGTTAGTGTTAGGGTTTGGGTTCGGGTTCGGGTTATTTTTCGGGTTCGGGTTAGGGTTCGGGTTAGGGTTAGGGTTTAGTGTTAGGATTAGGGTTCGGGTTAAGGTTAGTGTTCGGGTTAGGGGTTAGAGTTAGAGTTCGGGTTCGGTTTCGGGTTAGGGTTAGGGTTAGGGTTAGGGTTCGGTTTAGGGTTAGGGTTAGTGTTAGTGTTAGGTTTGGTGTTAGGGTTAGGGTTAGGGTTAGGGTTAGGGTTAGGTTTCGGGTTCGGGTTAGGTTTAGGGTTCAGGTTAGGGTTAGGTTTAGGGTTAGGGTTAGGGTTAGGGATCAGGTTCGGGTTAGGGTTAGGGTGCGGGTTAGGTTTAGGGTTAGGGTTAGGGTTCGGGTTCGGTTTGGTGTTAGGGTTCGTGTTAGGGTTTGGGTTCGGGTTAGGTTTAGGGTTAGGGTTCGGGTTAGTTTTAGTGTACGGGTTAGGGTTAGGGTTAGGGTTCGGGTTCGGGTTAGGGTGCGGGTTCGGGTTAGGGTTAGGGTTAGGGTTAGTGTTAGGGTTAGGTTTAGGGTTGGGGTTCGGGTTAGGGTTAGGTGTTAGGGTTCGGGTTCGGGTAAGGGTTAGGGTTATGTTTCAGGTTAGGGTTAGGGGTTAGTGTTAGGGTTAGAGTTAGGGTTCGGGTTAGGGTTAGGGTTCGTTTAAGGTTAGGTTAGGTTTAGGGTTAGGGTTCGGGTTAGGGTTAGGTTTAGGGTTAGGGTTAGGGTTCGGGTTAGGTTTAGTGTTCGGGTTAGGGTTAGGGTTAGGGTTAGGGTTCGGGTTAGGGTTAGGGTTCGGGTTAAGGTTCGGGTTAGGGTTAGGGTTAGGGTTCGGGTTAGGGTTAGGGTTAGGGTTCGGGTTAGGGTTAGGGTTCGGGTTAGGGTTAGGTGTTAGTGTTCAGGTTAGGATTAGGGTTAGGTTTCGGGTTAGGGTTCGGGTTAGGTTTAGGGTTAGGGTTCGGTATAGGGTTAGGGTTAGGGTTAGGTTTAGGGTTCGGGTTACGGTTAGGGTTCGGGTTAGGTTTAGGGTTAGGGTTCGGGTTAGGGTTAGGGTTAGGTTTCGGGTTAGGGTTAGGGTTCGGGTTAG
Organism: Urocyon cinereoargenteus; assembly: GCA_032313775.1. Lineage (NCBI taxonomy): Eukaryota > Metazoa > Chordata > Mammalia > Carnivora > Canidae > Urocyon > Urocyon cinereoargenteus. The sequence goes on from JAVLSZ010000034.1 coordinate 7,397,948, forward strand.
TGTTAGGTTTAGGTTTCGGGTTAGGGTTCGAGTTATGTTTAGGGTTAAGGTTCGGGTTAGGTTTAGGTTTCGGGTTAGGTTTAGTGTTAGGGTTAGGGTTCGGGTTAGGGTTATGGTCCGGGTTAGTGTTGGGTTCTGTTTAGGTTTCGGTTTAGGGTTAGGGTTCGGGTTAGAGTTAGGGTTAGGGTTCGGGTTTGGGTTAGGGTTAGGGTTCGGGTTAGGGTTAGGGTACGGGTTAGGGTTAGGGTTAGGGTTAGGATTAGGGTTCGTGTTAGGGTTCGGGTTAGCGGTCGGGTTAGGGTTAGGGTTAGGGTTCGGGTTCGGGTTAGTATTAGGGTTAGGGTCGGGTTAGGGTTAGGGTTCGGGTTAGGTTTAGGGTTCGGGTTCGGGTTCGGGTTAGGGTTAGGGTTGGTGTTCGTGTTAGGGTTCGGTTTAGGGTTCGGATTAGGGTTAAGTTTAGGGTTAGGTTCCGGGTTCTGGGTTAAGGTTAGGGTTAGGGTTCGCGTTAGGGTTAGGGTTCGGATTAGGGTTAGTGTTAGGGTTCGGGTTCGTGTTAGGGTTAGTGTTAGTTTTCGAGTTCGGGTTCAGGTTAGGTTTAGGGTTCGAGTTAGGGTTCGGTTTAGGGTTTGGTTTAGAGTTAGGGTTAGGGTTAGGGTTCGGGTTCGGGTTATTGTTCGGGTTCGGGTTAGGGTTCGGGTTAGGGTTAGGGTTCGGTTAGGGTTATCTTTCGGTTTAGGGTTCGGGTGAAGGTTTGGTTTCGGGTAGGGTTAGGGTTCGGGTTAGTGTTAGGGATCGGGTTAGTGTTAGGGTCCGGGTTCGGGTTAGGGTTAGGGTTAGGGTTCGGGTTCGGGTTAGGGTTAGGTTTAGGGTTACGGTTAGGGTTCGGATTAGGGTTAGGGGTACGGTTCGGGTTAGGGTTTGGGTTCGGGTTAGGGTTAGGTTTAGGGTTAGGGTTAGGGTTCGGGTTAGGTTTAGGGTTAGGGTTCGGGTTAGGGTTAGGGGTTAGGGTTAGGGTTAGGTTTCGGTTTCGGGTTAGGGTTAGGGTTAGGGTTAGGGGTTAGGGTTAGGGTTCGCGTTAGGGTTAGGGTTCGGGTTAGGGTTAGGGTTAGGGTTAGGGTTAGGGTTCGGGTTAGGTTTAGTGTTCGGGTTAGGTTTAGGGTTAGGGTTAGGGTTCGGGTTAGGGTTCGGTTTAGGTTTTGGGTTAGAGTTAGGGTTCGGGTTCGGGTTAGGGTTAGGGTTAGGGACAGGTTTAGGGTTCGGGATCGGGTTTGGTTTAGGGTTAGGGTTGGAGTTCGGGTTAGGGTTCGTTTTAGTGTTCGGGTTAGGGTTAAGTTTAGGGATAGGGTCCGGGTCCGGGTTTAGGGTTAGGGTTAGGGTTCGGGTTAGGGTTAGGGTTCGGATTAGGGTTAGGGTTAGGGTTCGGGTTCGTGTTAGGGTTAGGTTTAGGTTTCGGGTTCGGGTTCGGGTTAGTTTTAGGGTTCGAGTTAGGGTTCGGTTTAGGGTTTGGGTTAGAGTTAGTGTTAGGGTTTGGGTTCGGGTTCGGGTTATTTTTCGGGTTCGGGTTAGGGTTCGGGTTAGGGTTAGGGTTCGGGTTAGGGTTAGGGTTAGGGTTAGGGGTCGGGTTAGTGTTAGGGTTCGGGTTAGGGTTACGGTTCGGGTTAGGGTTAGGGTTGGGGTTAGGGTTCGGGTTAGGGTTCGGTTTAGGTTTCGGGTTAGAGTTAGGGTTCGGGTTCGGGTTAGGGTTAGGGTTCGGGTTCGGGTTAGGGTTAGGGTTAGGATTCGTGTTAGGGTTAGGGTTAGGGTTCGGGTTTGGGTTAGGGTTTGGGTTCGGGTTCGGGTTAGGGTTAGGGTTCGGGTTAGGGTTAGGGTTCGGGTTAGGGTTAGGGTTAGGGTTCGGGTTAGGGTTAGGGTTAGGGTTAGGTTTAGGGATCGTGTTAGGGTTCGGGTTAGGGGTCCGGTTAGGGTTAGGGTTTGGGTTCGGGTTAGGGTTAGGGTTAGGGTTGGTTTCGGGTTAGGATTAGGGTTAGGGTTAGGGTTAGGTTTCGGGTTCGGGTTAAGGTTAGGGGTTATTGTTCAGGTTAGGGTTAGGGTTAGGGTTCGGGTTAGGGTTCGGTTTAGGGTTAGGGTTAGGTTTCGGGTTACGGTTCGGGTTATGGTTAGGGTTAGGGTTCGGGTTAGGGATAGGGTTAGGGTTCGGGTTAGGGTTCGGGTTAGGGTTTGGTTAGGGTTAGGGGTTAGTGTTAGTGTTAGGGTTAGGGTTAGGGTTAGGGTTCGGATTAGGGTTAGGTTAGGGTTCGGGTTATGGTTAGGGTTTGGGTTAAGGTTAGGGTTCGGGTTAGGGTTAGGGTTCGGGTTAGGGGTTAGTGTTAGGGTTCGGGTTCGGGTTCGGGTTCGGGTTAGGTTTAGGGTTAGGGTTCGGTTTAGGTTTAGGGTTAGTGTTAGGGTTAGTTTTGGGGTTAGGGTTAGGGTTAGGGTTAGGGTTAGATGTAGGGTTAGGGTTAGGGTTAGTGTTAGGGTTAGGTTTCGGATTAGGGTTAGGTTAGGGTTAGGGTTAGGGTTCGGGTTAGGGTTCGGGTTAGGGTTAGGGTTCGGGTTAGGTTTAGGTTTAGGGTTAGAGGTAGGGTTAGGGTTTGGGTTCGTGTTAGGGTTAGGGTTAGGGTTAGGGTTAGGGTTCGGGTTAGGGTTAGGGTTAGGGTTCGGGTTAGGTTTCGGGTTCTGGTTAGGGTTAGGTGTTAGTGTTCAGTTTAGGGTTAGGGTTAGGGTTCGGGTTAGGGTTCGGGTTAGGGTTAGGGTTAGGGTTAGGGTTAGGATTAGGGTTAGGGTTAGGGTTAGGGTTCGGGTTACGGTTAGGGTTCGGGTTAGGGTTAGGGTTAGGGTTCGGGTTAGGGTTAGGGTTCGGGTTAGGGTTAGGGTTAGGGTTCGGGTTAGGGTTAGGGTTAGGGTTAGGTTTAGGGATCGTGTTAGGGTTCGGGTTAGGGGTCCGGTTAGGGTTAGGGTTAGGGTTCGGGTTAGGGTTAGGGTTAGGGTTAGGGTTCGGATTAGCGTTAGGGTTCGGGTTAGGGTTAGGGTCGTGGTCGGGTTAGGGTTAGGGTTGGGGTTCGGGTTAGGGTTCGGGTTAGGGTTCGGTTTAGGGTTAGGGTTAGGGTTAGGGTTCGGGTTCGGTGTTAGGTTTAAGGTTAGGGTTCGGGTTAGAGTTCGGGTTAGGGTTAGGATTCGGGTAAAAGGTTAGTGGTCGGGTTCGGGTTAGGGTTAGGGTTAGGGCTCCGGCTAGGGTTAGGTTTAGGGTTCGGGTTAGGGTTAGGGTTAGGTTTAGTGTTAGGGTTCGGGTTAGGGTTCGGGTTAGGGTTAGGGTTAGGTTTCGGGTTAGGGTTAGGGTTATGGTTCGGGTTAGGGTTCGGGTTAGGGTTAGGGTTAGGGTTCGGTTTAGGGTTAGGGTTAGGGTTCGGGTTAGGGTTCGGGTTAGGGTTCGGGTTAGGGTTAGGGTTAGGGTTCGGGTTAGGGTTACGGTTCGGGTTAGGGTTAGGGTTAGGGTTCGGGTTAGGGTTCAGTTTAGGGTTCGGGTTAGAGTTAGGGTTCGGGTTAGGGTTAGGGTTAGGGTTAGGGTTCAGATTAGGGTTAGGTTAGGGTTCGGGTTAGGGTTAGGGTTTAGTGTTAGAATTAGGGTTCGGGTTAAGGTTAGTGTTCGGGTTAGGGGTTAGAGTTAGAGTTCGGGTTCGGTTTCGGGTTAGGGTTAGGGTTAGGGTTAGGGTTCGGTTTAGGGTTAGGGTTAGTGTTAGTGTTAGGTTTGGTGTTAGGGTTAGGTTTAGGGTTAGGGTTAGGGTTAGGTTTCGGGTTCGGGTTAGGTTTAGGGTTCGGGTTAGGGTTAGGTTTAGGGTTAGGGTTAGGGTTAGGGATCAGGTTCGGTTTAGGGTTAGGGTGCGGGTTAGGTTTAGGGTTATGGTTAGGGTTCGGGTTCGGGTTAGTGTTAGGGTTCGTGTTAGGGTTTGGGTTCGGGTTAGGTTTAGGGTTAGGGTTCGGGTTAGTTTTAGTGTACGGGTTAGGGTTAGGGTTAGGGTTCGTGTTCGGGTTAGGGTGCGGGTTCGGGTTAGGGTTAGGGTTAGTGTTAGAGTTAGGTTTAGGGTTCGGGTTCGGGTTAGGGTTAGGGGTTAGGGTTCGGGTTCGGGTAAGGGTTAGGGTTAGGTTTCAGGTTAGGGTTAGGGGTTAGTGTTAGGGTTAGAGTTAGGGTTCGGGTTAGGATTAGGGTTCGGGTTCGGTTTCGGGTTACTGTTAGGGTTCGGGTTAGGGTTAGGTTTCGGTTTAGGGTTAGGGTTATGGTTCGGGTTAGGGTTAGGGTTAGGGTTCGGGTTCGGGTTAGGGTTAGGTTTAGGGTTAGGGTTAGGTTTCGGATTTGGGTTAGGGGTACGGTTCGGGTTAGGGTTCGGATTCGGGTTAGGGTTAGGGTTAGTGTTAGGTTTCGGGTTAGGGTTAGGGTTCGGTTTAGGGTTAGGTTTACGGTTAGGGTTAGGGTTCGGGTTAGGGTTAGGGTTAGTAGTCGGGTTAGGGTAGGGTTAGGTTTAGGGTTAGGTTTTAGGGTTAGGGTTAGGGTTAGGGTTAGGGTTAGGGGTTAGGGTTAGGGTGAGGGTTAGTGTTAGGGTTCGGGTTAGCGTTAGGGTTCGGGTTAGGGTTAGGGTTAGGTTTAGGGTTAGGGTTAGGGTTCGGGTTAGGGTTAGGGTTAGGGTTAGGGTTCGGGTTAGGGTTAGGGTTCGGGTTCGGGTTAGGTTTAGGGTTAGGGTTAGGGTTCGGGTTAGGGTTAGGGTTAGTAGTCGGGTTAGGGTAGGGTTAGGTTTAGGGTTAGGTTTTAGGGTTAGGGTTAGGGTTAGGGTTAGGGTTAGGGGTTAGGGTTAGGGTGAGGGTTAGTGTTAGGGTTCGGGTTAGCGTTAGGGTTCGGGTTAGGGTTAGGGTTAGGTTTAGGGTTAGGGTTAGGGTTCGGGTTAGGGTTAGGGTTAGGGTTAGGGTTCGGGTTAGGGTTAGGGTTCGGGTTCGGGTTAGGTTTAGGGTTAGGGTTAGGGTTAGGGTTAGGGTTCGGGTTAGGGTTAGGGTTCGGGTTCGGGTTCGGGTTAGGGTTAGAGTTAGTAGTCGGGTTAGGGTAGGGTTAGGTTTAGGGTTAGGTTTTCGGGTTAGGGTTAGGGTTAGGGTTAGGGTTAGGGGTTAGGGTTAGGGTTAGGGTTAGGGTTCGGGTTAGCGTTAGGGTTCGGGTTAGGGTTAGGGTTAGGTTTAGGGTTAGGGTTAGGGTTCGGGTTAGGGTTAGGGTTAGGGTTCGGGTTAGGGTTAGGGTTCGGTTTCGGGTTAGGGTTAGGGTTAGGGTTAGGGTTAGGGTTCGGGTTAGGGTTAGGGTTAGGGTTCGGGTTCGGGTTAGGGTTAGGATTAGGGTACGGGTTAGGGTTACGGTTAAGGTTAAGGTTAGGGTTAGTGTATGGGTTAGGGTTAGGTTACGGTTAAGGGTTATGTTTTGGGTTAGGGTTAGTGTTAAGTTTAGGGTGCGGGTTTGGTTTAGGGTTAGGTTTAGAGTACGGTTTTGGGTTAGTGTTAGGGTACGGGTTAAGTTTACCATTTGGGTACGGGTTAGGGTAAGGGTTCGGTTTAGGGTTAGGGTTAGGGATTAGGGTTAGATTTAGTGTTAGGCTACAGGTAGGGTTAGGGTACGGGTTAGGGTTAGGGTTAGGGTTCGGTTTCGGGTTAGGTTTAGAGTTAGGATACGGGTTAGGGTTAGGTTTAGTGTACGGGATAGGGTTAGCGTATGGGTTAAGTTTAGGATTAGGGTTAGTTTTAGGGTTAGGCTTAGGGTACGGGTTAGGGGTAGGGTTAGGTTCAGGGTTAGGGTCAGGGTTAGGGTTAGAGTTATTGTTAGGGTTAGGTTTAGGGTACGGGTTAGGGTTAGGGTTAGGGTTAGGGTTAGGGTCCGGGTTAGGTTTAGGGTACGGGTTAGGTTTAGGGTACGGGTTAGGGTTAGCGTTAGGTTATGGTATGGCTTAGGGTAGGGTTGGGGTTAGTATTAGGGTACCGGTTAGGGTTAGGTTACGTGTTAGGTCTAGGGTTATGTTTAGGTTTAGGATGCGGGTTAGGGTTAGGGTTAGGGTACGGGATTAGGTTTAGGGTTACGGTCAGGGTTAGGTTTAGGTTTAGGGTTAGGGTTAGTGTTAGGGTACGGGTTCGGGTTATGGTACGAGTTAGGGTTAGGGTTAGGGTTAGGTTTAGGGTTAGGTTTATAGTAGGGGTTTAGGGTTAGTGTTAGGGTTAGGGTTAGGGTTAGAGAAAGGGTTAGGTTTAGTGTTAGGGTTATGGTTAGTGTTAGGTTTAGGGTTAGGGTTAGAGTACGAAATAGGTTTAGGTTTAAGGTTAGGGTTAGTTTAGAGTACGGGTTAGGGTTAGTGTTAGGGTTCGTGTTAGGGTTAGGGTTAGTGTACGTTTAGGGTTAGGGTTTGGGTTAGGGTTCGGGTTAGTGTTAGTGTACGTGTTAGGGTTAGGGTTAGGGTTAGGGTTAGGGTTAGTGTTAGGTTTACGGTACGGTATAGCATTAAGTTTACGGTACGGGATAGGTTTATTGTACGTGTTAGGTCTAGGGTTAGGGTTAGGTTTAGTGTGCGGGTTAGGGTTAGGGTTAGGGTACTGGTTAGGGTTAGGGTTTGGGTACGGGTTAGGGTTACGTTTAGGGTTAGGGTACGGGTTAGGTTTATGGTTAGGGTAAGGGTTAGTGTTAGGGTACGGGTTAGTGTTAGGGTACGGGTTAGGGTTAGGGTTGGGGTTAGGGTACGGGTTAGTTTTAAGGTTAGGGTACGGGTTAGGGTTACGGTTAAGGTTAAGGTTAGGGTTAGGGTATGGGTTAGGGTTAGGTTACGGTTAAGGGTTATGTTTTGGGTTAGGGTTAGGTTTAAATGTAGGGTGCGGGTTTGGTTTAGGGTTAGGGTTAGAGTACGGTTTTGGGTTAGTGTTTGGGTACGGGTTAGGTTAACCATTTGGGTATGGGTAGGGTAAGGGTTAGGTTTAGGGTTAGGGTTAGGGATTAGGGTTAGATTTAGTGTTAGGCTACAGGTAGGGTTAGGGTGCGGGTTAGGTTTAGGGTTAGGGTTCGGTTTCGGGTTAGGTTTAGAGTTAGGATACGGGTTAGGGTTAGGTTTAGTGTACGGGATAGGGTTAGCGTATGGGTTAAGTTTAGGATTAGGGTTAGTTTTAGGGTTAGGCTTAGGGTACGGGTTAGTGGTAGGGTTAGGTTCAGGGTTAGGGTCAGGGTTAGGGTTAGAGTTATTGTTAGGGTTAGGTTTAGGGTACGGGTTAGGTTTAGGGTTAGGGTTAGGGTTAGGGTCCGTGTTAGGTTTAGGGTACGGGTTAGGTTTAGGGTACGGGTTAGTTTTAGGGTTATGGAACGGTATAGGTTTACAGTACGGGTTATGGTTAAGGTGAGGGTTAGTGTTAGGGTTAGAGTATGGTTAGGGTTAGGGTTAGGGTTAATGTACAGGTTAGGTTTAGGGTTAGGTTCAGGGTTAGGATAAGGGTTAGGGTTAGGTTTAGGGTACGGGAGAGGGTTAGCGTACGTGTTAAGTTTAGGGTTACGGTTAGGTTTAGGTTATGGTTTAGAGTTTGGGTACGGGTTAGGGTTAGGTTTAGGGTGCGGGTTAGGGTTAGGATTAGTGTAAGGGTTAGGGTTAGGTTTAGGGTCAGGGTTAGGGTTAGGGTTAGTGTTAGGGTACGTATTAAGGTTAGGGCTGGGGTTAGGGTACGGGTTAGATTTAGAGTTAGGGTACGGGTTAGGGTTATGGTTAAGGTTAGGGTTATGTTTAGGGTATGGGTTAGGGTTAGGTTACGGTAAGGTTTATGGTTTGGGTTAGGGTTAGGGTTAAGTTTAGGGTGCGGGTTAGGGTTAGGGTTAGAGTACGGGTTTGGCTTAGTGTTAGGGTACGGTTTAGGTTTACCGCCAGGGTACGGGTTAGGGTAAGGGTTAGGGTTAGTGTTAGGGTTAGGGGTTATATTTAGGGTTAGGGTTAGGAAATGGGTAGTCTTAGGGTATGGGTTAGGGTTAGGGTTAGGTACGGGTTTGGGTTAGGGTTAGGGTTAGGGTTAGGGTTAGGGTTAGTGTACCGATAGGGTTAGGGTTAGGGTTAGGGTTAGGTTACGGGTTAGGGTTAGGTTTAGGGTACAGGATAGGGTTAGCGTATGGGTTAAGTGTAGTGTTAGGTTAGTTTTAGGTTACGGGTTAGTGTTAGGGTACGGATTAGGGTTAGGTTTAGGTGAGGGTTAGCGTTAGGGTTAAGGGTAGGGTTAGGATTAGGGTACCGGTTAGGGTTAGGTTTAGGGTCAGGGTTAGCGTTTGGGATAGGGTTATGGTACAGATTAGGGTTAGGGTTGGGGTTAGGGTACAGGTTTGTTTTAGGGTTAGGATAGAGGTCAGGGTTACGGTTAAGGTTAGGGTTAGGTTTAGGGTATGTGTTAGGGTTATGGTACGGTTAAGGGATATTGTATGGGTTATGGTTAGGTTAAGTTTAGGGTGCGGGTTAGGGTTAGGCTTAGAGCCAGGGTAGGGGTTAGGGTTAGGGTAAGGGTTCGGGATAGGGTTGGGTACGGGTTAGGTCAAGGGTTAGGGTTAGGTTTTGTGTACGGGTTAGGGTTAGGGTTAGGTTTAGGGTTAGGATTAGAGTATGGGTTAGGCTTAGGGTATGGGTTAGGACTAAGATTAGGGTCAGGGTTCGGGTTAGGGTTAGGGTTCGAGTTATGGTTAGGTTTAGGTTTGGGGTACAGATTAGGGTTAGGGTTAGGGTTAGTGTACGGGTTAGGTTTAAGGTAAGGGTTAGAGTTAGGGTAAGGTCAGGGTTAGGTTTAGGGTTAGGGTTAGGGTTAGAGTATGGGAAGGGTTTGTGTTAGGGTTAGGGTTAGGTTTAGTGTACGGATAGGGTTAGGGTTAGGGTTAGGGTTAGGGTCAGGGTTAAGTTTAGGGATAGGGTTATGATACGGGTTAGGGTTAGGGTTGGGGTTAGGTTACGGGTTAGTTTTAGGGTTAGGGTATGGGTTAGGTTTAGGGTACGGGTTAGGGTTAGCGTTAGGGTTGTGTTATGGGTTAGGGTTAGGGTTGTGGTTAGTGTTAGGGTATGGGTTAGGGTTAGGGTTATGGTACGGGTTAGTGTTACAATACGGGTTAGGGTTAGGGTTAGGGTTAGGGTTAGGGATAGAGTACGGGTTAGGGTTAGTGTTAGGGTTAGGGAAAGGGTTAGGGTTAGGGTTAGGGTATGGGATAGGGTTAGGGTTAGGGTTAGGGTTAGAGTACAGGGTAGGGTTAGTGTTAGGGTTAGGGTTAGGGTTAATGTATGGGTTAGGCTTAGGATTAGGTTTAGGGTTAGGTTACGGGTTAGTGTTAGGTTTAGGGTACGGGATAGGATTAGCGTACGGGTTAAGTTTAGGGTTTGGTTTAGGTTTAGTTTACGGGTTAGGGTTAGGGTACTGGTTAGGGTTAAGTTTATGGTGCGGGTTAGGGTTAGGGTTAGGGTTAGGGTTAGTGTACCGTTTAGGGTTAGGTTTTGGGTCAGGGTAAGGTTTAGGGTTAGTGTTAGGGTATGTGTTAGGGTTAGGGTTGGGGTTAGGGTACGGGTTAGTTTTAGGGTTAGGGTATGGGTTAGTGTTACTTTTAAAGTAAGGGTTAGGTTTAGGGTGTGGGTTAGGTTTAGGGTACGGTTTAGGTCTAGGTTTAGGGTTAGGTTTAGGGTGTGGGTTAGGGTTAGTCATCGGGTTAGGGATAGGGTACGGGTTAGGTTTAGGGTACGGGTTAGGTTTAGGGTACGGGTTAGGGTTAGCGTTAGGTTATGGTATGGCTTAGGGTTAGGGTTGGGGTTAGTATTAGGGTACCGGTTAGGGTTAGGTTACGTGTTAGGTCTAGGGTTATGTTTAGGTTTAGGATGCGGGTTAGGGTTAGGGTTAGGGTACGGGATTAGGTTTAGGGTTACGGTCAGGGTTAGGTTTAGGTTTAGGGTTAGGGTTAGTGTTAGGGTACGGGTTCGGGTTACGGTACTAGTTAGGGTTAGGGTTAGGGTTAGGTTTAGGGTTAGGGTTATAGTAGGGGTTTAGGGTTAGTGTTAGGGTTAGGTTTAGGGTTAGAGAACGGGTTAGGTTTAGTGTTAGGGTTATGGTTAGTGTTAGGATTAGGGTTAGGGTTAAAGTACGAAATAGGTTTAGGTTTAAGGTTAGGGTTAGTTTAGAGTACGGGTTAGGGTTAGTGTTAGGGTTTGTGTTAGGGTTAGGGTTAGTGTACGTTTAGGGTTAGGGTTTGGGTTAGGGTTCGGGTTAGTGTTAGTGTACGTGTTAGGGTTAGGGTTAGGGTTAGGGTTAGGGTTAGGGTTAGGGTTAGTGTTAGGTTTACGGTACGGTATAGCATTAAGTTTACAGTACGGGATAGGTTTATTGTACGTGTTAGGTCTAGGGTTAGGGTTAGGTTTAGTGTGCGGGTTAGGGTTAGGGTTAGGGTACTGGTTAGGGTTAGGGTTTGGGTACGGGTTAGGGTTACGTTTAGGGTTAGGGTACGGGTTAGGTTTATGGTTAGGGTAAGGGTTAGTGTTAGGGTACGGGTTAGTGTTAGGGTACGGGTTAGGGTTAGGTTTGGGGTTAGGGTACGGGTTAGTTTTAGGGTTACGGTACGGGTTAGGGTTACGGTTAAGGTTAAGGTTAGGGTTAGGGTATGGGTTAGGGTTAGGTTACGGTTAAGGGTTATGTTTTGGGTTAGGGTTAGGTTTAAGTTTAGGGTGCGGGTTTGGTTTAGGGTTAGGGTTAGAGTACGGTTTTGGGTTAGTGTAAGGGTACAGGTTAGGTTTACCATTTGGGCACGGGTAGGGTAAGGGTTAGGTTTAGGGTTAGGGTTAGGGATTAGGGTTAGATTTAGTGTTAGGCTACAGGTAGGGTTAGGGTACGGGTTAGGGTTAGGGTTAGGGTTCGGTTTCGGGTTAGGTTTAGAGTTAGGATACGGGTTAGGGTTAGGTTTAGTGTACGGGATAGGGTTAGCGTATGGGTTAAGTTTAGGATTAGGGTTAGTTTTAGGGTTAGGCTTAAGGTACGGGTTAGGGGTAGGGTTAGGTTCAGGGTTAGGGTCAGGGTTAGGGTTAGAGTTATTGTTAGGGCTAGGTTTAGGGTATGGGTTAGGGTTAGGGTTAGGGTTAGGGTCCGGGTTAGGTTTAGGGTACGGGTTAGGTTTAGGGTTATGGTACGGTATAGGGTTACAGTACGGGTTATGGTTAAGGTGAGGGTTAGTGTTAGGGTTAGAGTATGGTTAGGGTTAGGGTTAGGGTTAATGTACAGGTTAGGCTTAGGGTTAGGTTTAGGGTTAGGATAAGGGTTAGGGTTAGGTTTAGGGTACGGGAGAGGGATAGCGTACGTGTTAAGTTTAGGGTTACGGTTAGGTTTAGGTTATGGTTTAGGGTTTGGGTACGGGTTAGGGTTAGGTTTAGGGTGCGGGTTAGGGTTAGGATTAGTGTAAGGGTTAGGGTTAGGTTTAGGGTCAGGGTTAGGGTTAGGGTTAGTGTTAGGGTACGTATTAAGGTTAGGGTTGGGTTTAGGGTACGGGTTAGATTTAGAGTTAGGGTACGGGTTAGGGTTAGGGTTAAGGTTAGGGTTATGTTTAGGGTATGGGTTAGGGTTAGGTTACGGTTAAGGTTTATGGTTTGGGTTAGGGTTAGGGTTAAGTTTAGGGTGCGGGTTAGGGTTAGGGTTAGAGTACGGGTTTGGGTTAGTGTTAGGGTACGGGTTAGGTTTACCGCCAGGGTACGGGTTAGGGTAAGGTTTAGGGTTAGTGTTAGGTACGGGTTTGGGTTAGGGTTAGGGATAGGGTTAGGGTTAGTGTACCGATAGGGTTAGGGTTAGGGTTAGGGTTACGTTACGGGTTAGGGTTAGGTTTAGGGTACAGGATAGGGTTAGCGTATGGGTTAAGTGTAATGTTAGGTTAGGTTTAGGTTACGGGTTAGTGTTAGGGTACGGGTTAGGGTTAGGTTTAGGTGAGGGTTAACGTTAGGGTTAAGGGTAGGGTTAGGATTAGGGTACGGGTTAGGGTTAGGTTTCGGGTCAGGTTTAGTGTTTGGGATAGGGTTATGGTACAGATTAGGGTTAGGGTTTGGGTTAGGGTACAGGTTAGTTTCAGGGTTAGGATACAGGTCAGGGTTACGGTTAATGTTAGGGTTAGGGTTAGGGTATGTGTTAGGGTTATGGTACGGTTAAGGGATATTGTATGGGTTAGGGTTAGGTTTAGGTTTAGGGTGCGGGTTAGGGTTAGGCTTAGAGCCAGGGTAGGGGTTAGGGTTAGGGTAAGGGTTCGGGATAGGGTTGGGTACGGGTTAGGTCAAGGGTTAGGGTTAGGTTTTGTGTACGGGTTAGGGTTAGGGTTAGGTTTAGGGTTAGGATTAGAGTATGGGTTAGGCTGAGGGTATGGGTTAGGACTAAGATTAGGGTCAGGGTTCGGGTTAGGGTTAGGGTACGAGTTATGGTTAGGTTTAGGTTTGGGGTACAGATTAGGGTTAGGGTTAGGGTTAGTGTACGGGTTAGGTTTAAGGTAAGGGTTAGAGTTAGGGTAAGGTCAGGGTTAGGTTTAGGGTTAGGGTTAGGGTTAGAGTATGGGAAGGGTTTGTGTTAGGGTTATGGTTAGGGTCAGGGTTAAGGTTAGGGATAGGGTTATGATACGGGTTAGGGTTAGGGTTGGGGTTAGGTTACGGGTTAGTTTTAGGGTTAGGGTATGGGTTAGGTTTAGGGTACGGGTTAGGGTTAGCGTTAGGGTTGTGTTATGGGTTAGGGTTAGGGTTGGGGTTAGTGTTAAGGTATGGGTTAGGGTTAGGGTTATGGTACGGGTTAGTGTTACAATGCGGGTTAGGGTTAGGATTAGGTTTAGGGTTAGGATTAGAGTATGGGTTAGGCTAGGTTATGGGTTAGGACTAGGATTAGGGTCAGGGTTCGGGTTAGTGTTAGGGTACGAGTTATGGTTAGGTTTAGGTTGGGGTTCGGATTAGGTTTAGGGTTAAGGTTAGTGTACGGGTTAGGTTTAAGGTATGGGTTAGAGTTAGGGTAAGGTCAGGGTTAGGTTTAGGGTTAGGGTTAGGGTTAGAGTATGGGAAGGGTTTGTGTTAGGGTTAGGGTTAGGTTTAGTGTACAGATAGGGTTAGGGTTAGGGTTAGGGTTAGAGTCAGGGTTAAGGTTAGGGATAGGGTTATGATATGGGTTAGGGTTAGGGTTGGGGTTAGGTTACGGGTTAGTTTTAGGGTTAGGGTATGGGTTAGGTTTAGGGTACGGGTTAGGGTTAGCGTTAGGGTTGTGTTATGGGTTAGGGTTAGGGTTGGGGTTAGTGTTAGGGTATGGGTTAGGGTAAGGGTTATGGTACGGGTTAGTGTTACAATACGGGTTAGGGTTAGGGTTAGGGTTAGGGTTAGGTTTAGGGATAGAGTACGGGTTAGGGTTAGTGTTAGGGTTAGGGAAAGGGTTAGGGTTAGGGTTAGGGTATGGGATAGGGTTAGGGTTAGGGTTAGGGTTAGGGTTAGAGTACAGGGTAGGGTTAGTGTTAGGGTTAGGGTTAGGGTTAATGTATGGGTTAGGCTTAGGATTAGGTTTAGGGTTAGGTTACGGGTTAGTGTTAGGTTTAGGGTACGGGATAGGATTAGCGTACGGGTTAAGTTTAGGGTTTGGTTTAGGTTTAGTTTACGGGTTAGGTTTAGGGTACTGGTTAGGGTTAAGTTTATGTTGCGGGTTAGGTTTAGGGTTAGGGTTAGGGTTAGTGTACCGTTTAGGGTTAGGTTTTGGGTCAGGGTAAGGGTTAGGGTTAGTGTTAGGGTATGTGTTAGGGTTAGGGTTGGGGTTAGGGTACGGGTTAGTTTTAGGGTTAGGGTATGGGTTAGGGTTACTTTTAAAGTAAGGGTTAGGTTTAGGGTGTGGGTTAGGTTTAGGGTACGGTTTAGGTCTAGGTTTAGGGTTAGGTTTAGGGTGTGGGTTAGGGTTAGTCATCGGGTTAGGGATAGGGTACGGGTTAGGTTTAGGGTACGGGTTAGGTTTAGGGTACGGGTTAGGGTTAGCGTTAGGTTATGGTATGGCTTAGGGTTAGGGTTGGGTTAGTATTAGGGTACCGGTTAGGGTTAGGTTACGTGTTAGGTCTAGGGTTATGTTTAGGTTTAGTATGCGGGTTAGGGTTAGGGTTAGGGTACGGGATTAGGTTTAGGGTTACGGTCAGGGTTAGGTTTAGGTTTAGGGTTAGGGTTAGTGTTAGGGTACGGGTTCGGGTTACGGTACGAGTTAGGGTTAGGGTTAGGGTTAGGTTTCGGGTTAGGGTTATAGTAGGGGTTTAGGGTTAGTGTTAGGGTTAGGTTTAGGGTTAGAGAACGGGTTAGGTTCAGTGTTAGGGTTATGGTTAGTGTTAGGTTTAGGGTTAGGGTTAGAGTACGAAATAGGTTTAGGTTTAAGGTTAGGGTTAGTTTAGAGTACGGGTTAGGGTTAGTGTTAGGGTTCGTGTTAGGGTTAGGGTTAGTGTACGTTTAGGGTTAGGGTTTGGGTTAGGGTTCGGGTTAGTGTTAGTGT
>JAVLSZ010000034.1:7425000-7432500 GCA_032313775.1 Urocyon cinereoargenteus
GGGTTAGGGTTAGGTTTCGGGTTCGGGTTAGGGTTAGGGTTCGTGTTAGGGTTTTGTTTCGGGTTAGGTTTAGGGTTAGGGTTCGGGTTAGGGTTCGGGTTCGGGTTAGTGTTAGGGTTAGGGTTCGGGTTAGGGTTAGGGTTCGAGTTAGGGTTAGGGTTAGGGTTAGGGTTAGGGTTAGTTTTAGGGTTCGGGTTCGGGTTAGGGTTAGGTGTTAGGGTTCGGGTTCGGGTAAGGGTTAGGGTTAGGGTTAGGGTTCGGATTAGGGTTAGGTTAGGTTTAGGGTTAGGGTTCAGGTTAGTGTTAGGGTTAGGTTTAGGTTTAGGGTTCGGTTTAGGGTTAGTGTTCGGGTTAGGGTTAGGGTTAGGGTTAGGGTTCGGGTTCGGATTAGGGTTAGGTTAGGTTTAGGGTTAGGGTTCAGGTTAGTGTTAGGGTTAGGTTTAGGTTTAGGGTTCGGTTTAGGGTTAGTGTTCGGGTTAGGGTTAGGGTTAGGGTTAGGGTTCGGGTTAGGGTTAGGGTTCGGGTTAAGGTTCAGGTTAGGGTTAGGGTTAGGTTTAGGGTTAGGGTTAGGGTTCGGATTAGAGTTAGGGTTCGTGTTAGGGTTAGGGTTAGGGTTCGGATTAGGGTTAGTGTTAGGGTTCGGGTTAGGGTTCGGGATCGGGTTAGGGTTAGGGTTAGGGTTCGGTTTCGGGTTAGGGATAGGGTTCGGGTGAGGGTTAGGGTTAGGGTTAGTGTTCGGGTTTGGGTTTGGGTTAGGGTTAGGGTTAGGTTTCGGGTTAGGGTTAGGGTTAGGGTTCGGGTTAGGGTTCGAGTTAGGGTTAGGGTTAGGGTTCGGTTTAGGGTTCGGGTTAGGGTTCGGGTTAGGGTTAGGGTTAGGGTTAGGGTTAGGGTTCGGGTTAGGTTTAAGGTTCGGTTTAGGGTTAGGGTTAGGGTTAGGGTTCGGGTTAGTGTTCGGGTTAGGGTCCGGCTTCGGGGTTAGGGTTAGGGTTAGGGTTCGGGTTAGGGTTAGGGTTCGGGTTAGGGTAAGGGTTAGGGTTCGGGTTCGTGTTAGGGTTAGGGTTAGGGTTCGGGTTCCGGTTCGGGTTATGGTTAGTGTTCGAGTTAGGATTCGGGTTAGTGTTTGGGTTAGAGTTAGGGTTAGGGTTAGGGTTCGGGTTCGGGTTATTGTTCGGGTTCGGGTTAGTGTTCGGGTTAGGGTTAGGGTTAGGGTTAGGGTTAGGGTTCGGGTTAGGGTTAGGGTTTGGGTTCGGTTTAGGGTTAGGTTTCTGGTTAGGGTTAGGGTTAGGGGTTAGGGTTAGGTTCGAGTTATAGTTCGGGTTAGGGTTCGGGTTAGGGTTAGGGTTAGGGTTCGGGTTAGGTTTCAAGTTAGGGTTAGGGTTAGGGTTAGGGTTAGGGTTAGGGTTTGGGTTAGGGTTAGGGTTAGGGTTCGGGTTAAGTTTAGGGTTCGGGTTAGGTTTAGGGGTTAGGGTTATGGTTAGTGTTAGGGTTCGGGTTAGGGTTAGGGTTAGGGTTAGGTTTCGAGTTAGGATTAGGGTTAGTGTTCTGGTTAGGGTTAAGGTTAGGGTTAGGGTTAGGGTTAGGTTTTAGGGTTAGGGTTAGGGTTAGGGTTAGGGTTAGGGGTTAGGGTTAGGGTTAGGGTTAGTGTTAGGGTTAGGTTTCGGGTTAGCATTAGGGTTCGGATTAGGGTTAGGGTTAGGTTTAGGGTTAGGGTTAGTGTTCGGGTTAGGGTTAGGGTTTGGGTTAGGGTTAGGGTTCGGGTTAGGGTTAGGGTTCGGGTTCGGGTTAGGGTTTGGGTTAGGGTTAGGGTTCGGGTTAGGGTTAGGGTTCGGGTTCGGGTTAGGGTTAGCGTTAGGGTTAGGGTAGGGTTAGGGTTTGGGTTAGGGTTAGGGTTAGGGTTCGGGTTAGGGTTCGGGTTAGGGTTAGGGTTAGGATTCGGGTTAGGGTTAGGTTTTGGGTTCGGGTTAGGGTTAGGGTTCGGGTTAGGGTTAGGTTTAGGGTTCGGGTTAGGGTTAGGGTTAGGGTTCGGGTTAGGGTTAGTGTTCGGGTTTGGGTAATGGTTAGGGTTCAGGTTCGGTTTAGGGTTAGGGGTTAGGGTTAGTGTTAGGTTTCGGTTTCGGGTTAGGATTAGGGTTAGTGTTAGGGGTTAGGGTTAGGGTTCGCGTTAGGGTTAGGGTTAGGGTTCGGGTTAGGGTTCGGTTTGGTTTAGGGTTAGGGTTCGGGTTAGGTTTAGGTTTCGGGTTAGGTTTAGGGTTAGGGTTAGTGTTCGGGTTAGGGTTAGGGTTCGGGTTAGTGTTGGGTTCGGGTTAGGTTTCGGGTTAGTGTTCGGGTTCGGGTTCGGGTTAGGGTTAGGGTTCGGGTTAGGGTTAGGGTTCGGATTCGGGTTAGGGTTAGGGTTAGAGTTCAGGTTCGGGTAGGGTTAGGTTTAGGGTTAGGGTTAGGGTTCGGATTAGTGTTAGGGGTACGGTTCGGGTTAGGGTTCGGGTTCGGGTTAGGGTTAGGGTTAGAGTTAGGGTTCGGGTTAGGGTTAGGGTTCGGGTTAGGGTTTGGGTTAGGGTTAGGGTAGGTTTTAGGGTTAGGGTTAGGGTTAGGGTTAGGGTTAGGGGTTAGGGTTAGGGTTAGGGTTAGGGTTAGGGTTAGGGTTAGTGTTCGGGTTAGCGTTAGGGTTAGGATTAGGGTTAGGGTTAGGTTTAGGGTTAGGGTTCGGTTTCGGGTTAGGGTTAGGGTTAGGTTTAGGGTTCGGGTTAGGGTTAGGGTTCGGGTTCGGGTTAGGGTTAGGGTTAGGATTAGGGTTAGGTTTAGGGTTAGAGTTAGGGTTAGGGTTAGGGTTCGTGTTAGGGTTAGGGTTAGGATTAGGGTTAGGGTTCGGTTTAGATTAGGTTTCGGGTTAGGGTTAGGGGTTAGTGTTCAGGTTAGGTTTAGGGTTAGGGTTCGAGTTCGGGTTAGGGTTAGTGTTCGTGTTAGGGACAGGGTTAGGGTTAGGGTTAGGGTTAGGGTTCGGGTTCGGGTTAGGTTTAGGGTTAGGGTTAGGGTTCGGGTTAGTGTTAGGGTTCGGGTTAGGGTTAGGGGTTAGTGTTCAGGTTAGGGTTAGGGTTAGGGTTCGGGTTAGGTTTCGGGTTAGGGTTAGGGTTCGGGTTCGTGTTAGGGTTAGGGTTAGGGTTAGGGTTCGGGTTACGGTTAGGGTTCGGGTTAGGGTTAGGGTTACGGTTCGAGTTAGGGTTAGGGTTCGGGTTAGGGTTAGGGTTCGGTTTAGGGTTAGGGTTAGGGTTCGGGTTAGGGTTCGGGTTAGGTTTAGGGTTATGGTTCGGGTTAGGTTTAGGTTTCGGGTTAGGGTTAAGGTTAGGGTTAGGGATCGGGTTAGGGTTAGGGTTCGGGTTAGGGTTGGGTTCGGTTTAGTTTTCGGGTTAAGGTTAGGGTTCGAGTTCGGTTTAGGGTAAGGGTTCGGGTTAGGGTTAGGGTTAGGGTTCGGGTTAGGGTTAGGGTTCCGGCTAGGGGTCAGGTTAGGTTTCGGGTTAGGATTAGGGTTAGGGTTAGGGTTAGGGTTCGTGTTAGGTTTCGGTTTAGGTTTCGGGTTAGGGTTAGGGTTAGGGTTCGGGTTAGGGTTAGGGTTAGGGTCGGGTTAGGGTTCGGGTTAGGGTTAGGGTTCGGGTTCGGGTTAGGGTTAGGGTTGGGGTTCGGGTTAGGGTTCGGGTTAGGTTTCGGGTTAGGGTTAGGTTTAGGGTTAGGATCCAGGTTCGGGGTTAGGGTTAGGGTTACGGTTCGGGTTAGGGTTAGGGTTCGGGTTAGGGTTAGGATTAGGGTTCGGGTTCGTGTTCGGGTTAGGGTTAGAGTTAGGGTTCGGGTTCGTGTTTGGGTTAGGGTTCGGGTTCGGGTTAGAGTTAGGTTTAGGGTTAGGGTTCGGGTTCGGGTTATTGTTCGGGTTCGGGTTAGGTTTCGGGTTAGGATTAAGGTTAGGGTTAGGGTTCGGTTTAGGGTTAGGGTTCGGTTTCGGTTTAGGGTTAGGTTTCAGATTAGGGTTAGGTTTAGGGGTTAGGCTTAGGGTCGAGTTAGAGTTCGGGGTAGGGTTCATGTTAGGGTTAGGTTTAGGGTAGGGTTCGGTTTAGGGTTCGAGTTAGGGTTAGGGTTAGGGTTAGGGTTAGGGTTCGGGTTAGGTTTAGGGTTAGGGTTCGGGATAGGTTTAGGGTTCGGGTTAGGGTTAGGGGTTAGGGTTATGGTTAGGTTTAGGGTTCGGGTTAAGGTTAGGGTTAGGGTTCGGTTTAGGGTTCGGGTTAGGGTTCGGGTTAGGGTTAGGGTTAGGGTTAGGGTTAGGGTTCGGGTTAGGTTTAAGGTTCGGTTTAGGGTTAGGGTTAGGGTTAGGGTTCGGGTTAGTGTTCGGGTTAGGGTTAGGGTCCGGCTTCGGGGTTAGGGTTAGGGTTAGGGTTCGGGTTAGGGTTAGGGTTCGGGTTAGGGTAAGGGTTAGGGTTCGGGTTCGTGTTAGGGTTAGGGTTAGGGTTCGGGTTCGGGTTCGGGTTATGGTTAGGGTTCGAGTTAGGATTCGGGTTAGTGTTTGGGTTAGAGTTAGGGTTAGGGTTAGGGTTCGGGTTCGGGTTATTGTTCGGGTTCGGGTTAGTGTTCGGGTTAGGGTTAGGGTTAGGGTTAGGGTTAGGGTTCGGGTTAGGGTTAGGGTTTGGGTTCGGTTTAGGGTTAGGTTTCTGGGTAGGGTTAGGGTTAGGGGTTAGGGATAGGTTCGAGTTATAGTTCGGGTTAGGGTTCGGGTTAGGGTTAGGGTTAGGGTTAGGTTTCGGGTTAGGTTTCAAGTTAGGGTTAGGGTTAGGGTTAGGGTTAGGGTTAGGGTTTGGGTTAGGGTTAGGGTTAGGGTTCGGGTTAAGTTTAGGGTTCGGGTTAGGTTTAGGGGTTAGGGTTATGGTTAGTGTTAGGGTTCGGGTTAGGGTTAGGGTTAGGGTTAGGTTTCGAGTTAGGATTAGGGTTAGTGTTCGGGTTAGGGTTAAGGTTAGGGTTAGGGTTAGGGTTAGGTTTTAGGGTTAGGGTTAGGGTTAGGGTTAGGGTTAGGGGTTAGGGTTAGGGTTAGGGTTAGTGTTAGGGTTAGGGTTCGGGTTAGCATTAGGGTTCGGATTAGGGTTAGGGTTAGGTTTAGGGTTAGGGTTAGGGTTCGGGTTAGGGTTAGGGTTTGGGTTAGGGTTAGGGTTCGGGTTAGGGTTAGGGTTCGGGTTCGGGTTAGGGTTAGCGTTAGGGTTAGGGTAGGGTTAGGGTTTGGGTTAGGGTTAGGGTTAGGGTTCGGGTTAGGGTTCGGGTTAGGGTTAGGGTTAGGATTCGGGTTAGGGTTAGGTTTTGGGTTCGGGTTAGGGTTAGGGTTCGGGTTAGGGTTAGGTTTAGGGTTCGGGTTAGGGTTAGGGTTAGGGTTCGGGTTAGGGTTAGTGTTCGGGTTTGGGTAATGGTTAGGGTTCAGGTTCGGTTTAGGGTTAGGGGTTAGGGTTAGTGTTAGGTTTCGGTTTCGGGTTAGGATTAGGGTTAGTGTTAGGGGTTAGGGTTAGGGTTCGCGTTAGGGTTAGGGTTAGGGTTCGGGTTAGGGTTCGGTTTGGTTTAGGGTTAGGGTTCGGGTTAGGTTTAGGTTTCGGGTTAGGTTTAGGGTTAGGGTTAGTGTTCGGGTTAGGTTTAGGGTTCGGGTTAGTGTTGGGTTCGGGTTAGGTTTCGGGTTAGTGTTCGGGTTCGGGTTCGGGTTAGGGTTAGGGTACGGGTTCGGGTTAGGGTTAGGGTTCGGGTTAGGGTTAGGGTTCGGGTTAGGGTTAGGGTTCGGGTTAGGGTTCTGTTTAGGGTTAGGTTTAGGTTTCCTGTTAGCGTTCGGGTTAGGGGTCGGGTTAGGGTTAAGGTTAGGGTTCGGGTTAGGGTTAGGGTTAGGGTTCGGGTTAGGGTTAGGGTTCGGGTTAGGGTTAGGGTCGGGTTCGGGTTAGGGTTAGGGTTGGGGTTTGGGTTAGGGTTCGGGTTAGGGTTCAGGTTAGGGTTAGGGATAGGGTTAGGGTTCGGGTTCGGGGTTAGGTTAAGGGTTAGGGTTCGGGTTAGGGTTCTGGTTAGGGTTAGGATCGGGTAAAGGGTTAGGGTTCGGGTTCGGGTTAGGGTTAGGGTTAGGGTTCCGGTTAGGGTTAGGTTTAGGTTTCGGGTTAGGGTTAGGGTTAGTGTTAGGGTTCGGGTTAGGGTTCGGGTGAGGGTTAGGGTTAGGGTTTGGGTTAGGGTTAGGGTTAGGGTTCGGGTTAGGGTTCGTGTTAGGGTTAGGGTTAGGGTTCGGGTTAGGGTTAGTGTTAGGGTTCGGGTTAGGGTTCGGGTTAGGGTTCGGGTTAGGGTTAGGGTTAGGGTTAGGGTTAGGGTTCGGGTTAGAGTTACGGTTCGGGTTAGGGTTAGGGTTAGGGTTAGGGTTCGGTTGAGGGTTCGGTTTAGGGTTCGGGTTAGAGTTAGGGTTCGGGATAGGGTTAGGGTTAGGGTTAGGGTTCGGGTTAGGGTTAGGGTTAGGGTTAGGTTTCGGGTTCAGTTTAGGATTAGGGTTAGGGTTCGGGTTCGGATTAGGTTTAGGGTTAGGGTTCGAGTTAGGGTTCGGGTTCGGGTTAGGGTTAGGGGTTAGTGTTCAGGTTAGGGTTAGGGGTAGGGTTCGGGTTAGGGTTCGGGTTAGGGTTAGTGTTAGGGTTCTGTTTAGGGTTCGGGTTAGGGTTAGGGTTAGGGTTAGGGTTCGGGTTAGGTTTCGGGTTAGGTTTAGGGTTAGGGTTCGGGTTAGGTTTAAGGTTAGATTTAGGGTTCGGGTTCGGGTTAGGGTTAGGGTTCGTGTTAGGTTTAGGGTTCGTGTTAGGGTTTGGGTTCGGGTTAGGTTTAGGGTTAGGGTTCGGGTTAGGGTTCGGTTTCGGTTTCGGGTTAGGGTCAGGGTTAAGGTTCGGGTTAGGGTTAGGGTTCGGGTTCGGGTTAGGGTTAGGGTTAGGGTTAGGGTTAGGGTTAGGTTTAGGGTTCGGGTTCGGGTTAGGGTTAGGGGTTAGGGTTCGGTTTCGGATAAGGGTTAGGTTTAGGTTTCCAGTTAGGGTTAGGGGTTAGTGTTAGGGTTAGTGTTAGGGTTAAGGTTAGGGTTAGGGTTCGGATTAGGGTTAGGTTAGGGTTAGGGTTAGGGTTCGGGTTAGGGTTAGGGTTAGGTTTAGGTTTAGGGTTCGCGGTAGGGTTAGTGTTCGGGTTAGGGTTAGGGTTAGGGTTAGGGTTCGGTTTTGGGTTAGGGTTCGGGTTAAGGTTCGGGTTAGGTTAGTGTTAGGGTTAGGTTTCGGGTTCGGGTTAGGGTTAGGGTTCGTGTTAGGGTTAGGGTTAGGGTTAGGGTTCGGGTTAGGTTTCGGGTTAGGTTTAGGGTTTGGGTTAGGGTTAGGGTTCGGGTTAGGGTTAGGGTTAGGGTTCGGGTTAGGCT
The DNA here is from genome assembly GCA_032313775.1 of Urocyon cinereoargenteus. Classification (NCBI taxonomy): domain Eukaryota; kingdom Metazoa; phylum Chordata; class Mammalia; order Carnivora; family Canidae; genus Urocyon; species Urocyon cinereoargenteus. The sequence goes on from JAVLSZ010000034.1 coordinate 7,432,421, forward strand.
TAGGGTTAGGGTTAGGGTTAGGGTTAGTGTTCGTGTTAGGTTTCGGGTTAGGGTTCGGGTTAGGGTTAGGGTTAGGTTTC
>JAVLSZ010000034.1:7437500-7440000 GCA_032313775.1 Urocyon cinereoargenteus
TTAGGGTTAGGGTTACGGTTCGAGTTAGGGTTAGGGTTCGGTTTAGGGTTAGGGTTCGGTTTAGGGTTAGGGTTAGGGTTCGGGTTAGGGTTCGGGTTAGGTTTAGGGTTATGGTTCGGGTTAGGTTTAGGTTTCGGGTTAGGGTTAAGTTTAGGGTTAGGGATCGGGTTAGGGTTAGGGTTCGGGTTAGGGTTGGGTTCGGTTTAGTTTTCGGGTTAAGGTTAGGGTTCGAGTTCGGTTTAGGGTAAGGGTTCGGGTTAGGGTTAGGGTTAGGGTTCGGGTTAGGGTTAGGGTTCCGGCTAGGGGTCAGGTTAGGTTTCGGGTTAGGATTAGGGTTAGGGTTAGGGTTAGGGTTCGTGTTAGGTTTCGGTTTAGGTTTCGGGTTAGGGTTAGGGTTAGGGTTCGGGTTAGGGTTAGGGTTAGGGTCGGGTTAGGGTTCGGGTTAGGGTTAGGGTTCGGGTTCGGGTTAGGGTTAGGGTTGGGGTTCGGGTTAGGGTTCGGGTTAGGTTTCGGGTTAGGGTTAGGTTTAGGGTTAGGATCCAGGTTCGGGGTTAGGGTTAGGGTTACGGTTCGGGTTAGGGTTAGGGTTCGGGTTAGGGTTAGGGTTAGGGTTCGGGTTCGTGTTCGGGTTAGGGTTAGAGTTAGGGTTCGGGTTCGTGTTTGGGTTAGGGTTCGGGTTCGGGTTAGAGTTAGGTTTAGGGTTAGGGTTCGGGTTCGGGTTATTGTTCGGGTTCGGGTTAGGTTTCGGGTTAGGATTAAGGTTAGGGTTAGGGTTCGGTTTAGGGTTAGGGTTCGGTTTCGGTTTAGGGTTAGGTTTCAGATTAGGGTTAGGTTTAGGGGTTAGGCTTAGGGTCGAGTTAGAGTTCGGGGTAGGGTTCATGTTAGGGTTAGGTTTAGGGTAGGGTTCGGTTTAGGGTTCGAGTTAGGGTTAGGGTTAGGGTTAGGGTTAGGGTTCGGGTTAGGTTTAGGGTTAGGGTTCGGGCTAGGTTTAGGATTCGGGTTAGGGTTAGGGGTTAGGGTTATGGTTAGGTTTAGGGTTCGGGTTAAGGTTAGGGTTAGGGTTAGGGTTAGGGTTAGCGTTCGGTTTACGGTTAGGGTTAGGGTTAGGGTTAGGTTTTAGGGTTATGGTTAGGGTTAGGGTTAGGGTTAGGGTTAGGGTTAGGGGTTAGGGTTAGGGTTAGGGTTAGGGTTAGTTTTAGGGTTAGCGTTAGGGTTAGGATTAGGGTTAGGTTTAGGTTTAGGGTTAGGGTTAGGGTTCGGGTTAGGGTTAGGGTTATGGTTAGGGTTCGGGTTAGGGTTAGGGTTCGGGTTCGGGTTAGGGTTAGAGTTAGGGTTAGGGTTAGGGTTAGGTTTCGGGTTAGATTTAGGGTTAGGGTTCGGGTTAGCGTTAGGGTTTGGGTTAGGGTTAGGGTTAGGGTTAGGTTTCGGGTTAGGGTTAGGGTTAGGGTTAGGGTTAGGGTTCGGGTTAGGGTAAGGGTTAGGGTTCGGGTTCGTGTTAGGGTTAGGGTTAGGGTTCGGGTTCGGGTTCGGGTTATGGTTAGGGTTCGAGTTAGGATTCGGGTTAGTGTTTGGGTTAGAGTTAGGGTTAGGGTTAGGGTTCGGGTTCGGGTTATTGTTCGGGTTCGGGTTAGGGTTCGGGTTAGGGTTAGGGTTAGGGTTAGGGTTCGGGTTAGGTTTAGGGTTTGGGTTCGGTTTAGGGTTAGGTTTCTGGTTAGGGTTAAGGTTAGGGGTTAGGGTTAGGGTCGAAGTATAGTTCGGGTTAGGGTTCGGTTTAGGGTTAGGGTTAGGGTTAGGGTTCGGGTTAGGTTTCAAATTAGGTTTAGGGTTAGGGTTAGGGTTAGGGTTTGGGTTAGGGTTAGGGTTAGGGTTCGGGTTAGGTTTAGGGTTCGGGTTAGGTTTAGGGGTTAGGCTTATTGTTAGGGTTAGGGTTAGGGTTAGGGTTAGGGTTAGGGTTAGGGTTCGAGTTAGGATTAGGGTTAGTGTTCGGGTTAGGGTTAAGTTTAGGGTTAGGGTTAGGGTTAGGTTTTAGAGTTAGGGTTAGGGTTAGGGTTAGGGTTAGGGGTTAGGGTTAGGGTTAGGGTTAGTGTTAGGGTTAGGGTTCGGGTTAGCGTTAGGGTTCGGATTAGGGTTAGGGTTAGGTTTAGGGTTAGTGTTAGGGTTCGGGTTAGGGTTAGGGTTTGGGTTAGGGTTAGGGTTCGGGTTAGGGTTAGGGTTCGGGTTCGGGTTAGGGTTAGGGTTAGGGTTAGGGTTAGGGTTAGGGTTAGGGTTTGGGTTAGGGTTAGGGTTAGGGTTAGTGTTCGGGTTAGGGTTCGGATTAGGGTTAGGTTTAGGATTCGGGTTAGGGTTAGGGTTTGGGTTCGGTTAGGGTTAGGGTTCGGGTTAGGGTTAGGTTTAGGGTTCGGGTTAGGGTTAGGGTTAGGGTTCGGGTTAGGGTTAGGGTTCGGGTTCGGGTAATGGTTAGGGTTCGGGTTCGGGTTAGGGTTAGGGGTTAGGATTAATG
>JAVLSZ010000034.1:7445000-7465000 GCA_032313775.1 Urocyon cinereoargenteus
GGATCGGGTTCGGGTTCGGGTTAGGTTTAGGGTTCGGGTTAGGTTTAGGTTTCGGGTTAGGGTTATGGTTAGGGTTCGGGTTAGGGTTAGGGTTAGGGTTCGGGTTAGGGTTAGGGTTCGGGTTAGGGTTCGGGTTCGGGTTAGGGTTAGGGTTCGGGTTAGGGTTAGGGTTCGAGTTCGGGTTAGGGTTAGGGTTAGGGTTAGGGTTAGTTTTAGGGTTCAGGTTCGGGTTAGGGTTAGGTGTTAGGGTTCGGGTTCGGGTAAGGGTTAGGGTTAGGTTTCGGGTTAGGGCTAGGGGTTAGTGTTCGGGTTAGGGTTAGGGTTAGGGTTAGGGTTAGGGTTCGGATTAGGGTTAGGTTAGGTTTAGGGTTAGGGTTCAGGTTAGTGTTAGGGTTAGGTTTAGGTTTAGGGTTCGGTTTAGGGTTAGTGTTCGGGTTAGGGTTAGGGTTAGGGTTAGGGTTCGGGTTAGGGTTAGGGTTCGGGTTAAGGTTCAGGTTAGGGTTAGGGTTAGGTTTAGGGTTAGGGTTAGGGTTCGGATTAGAGTTAGGGTTCGTGTTAGGGTTAGGGTTAGGGTTCGGATTAGGGTTAGTGTTAGGGTTCGGGTTAGGGTTCGGGATCGGGTTAGGGTTAGGGTTCGGTTTCGGGTTAGGGATAGGGTTCGGGTGAGGGTTAGGGTTAGGGTTAGTGTTCGGGTTTGGGTTTGGGTTAGGGTTAGGGTTAGGTTTCGGGTTAGGGTTAGGGTTAGGGTTCGGGTTAGGGTTCGAGTTAGGGTTAGGGTTAGGGTTCGGTTTAGGGTTCGGGTTAGGGTTCGGGTTAGGGTTAGGGTTAGGGTTAGGGTTAGGGTTCGGGTTAGGTTTAAGGTTCGGTTTAGGGTTAGGGTTAGGTTTAGGGTTCGGGTTAGTGTTCGGGTTAGGGTTAGGGTCCGGCTTCGGGGTTAGGGTTAGGGTTAGGGTTCGGGTTAGGGTTATGGTTAGGGTTCGAGTTAGGATTCGGGTTAGTGTTTGGGTTAGAGTTAGGGTTAGGGTTAGGGTTCGGGTTCGGGTTATTGTTCGGGTTCGGGTTAGTGTTCGGTTTAGGGTTAGGGTTAGGGTTAGGGTTAGGGTTCGGGTTAGGGTTAGGGTTTGGGTTCGGTTTAGGGTTAGGTTTCTGGTTAGGGTTAGGGTTAGGGGTTAGGGTTAGGTTCGAGTTATAGTTCGGGTTAGGGTTCGGGTTAGGGTTAGGGTTAGGGTTAGGGTTCGGGTTAGGTTTCAAGTTAGGGTTAGGGTTAGGGTTAGGGTTAGGGTTAGGGTTTGGGTTAGGGTTAGGGTTAGGGTTCGGGTTAAGTTTAGGGTTCGGGTTAGGTTTAGGGGTTAGGGTTATGGTTAGTGTTAGGGTTCGGGTTAGGGTTAGGGTTAGGGTTAGGTTTCGAGTTAGGATTAGGGTTAGTGTTCGGGTTAGGGTTAAGGTTAAGGTTAGGGTTAGGGTTAGGTTTTAGGGTTAGGGTTAGGGTTAGGGTTAGGGTTAGGGGTTAGGGTTAGGGTTAGGGTTAGTGTTAGGGTTAGGGTTCGGGTTAGCATTAGGGTTCGGATTAGGGTTAGGGTTAGGTTTAGGGTTAGGGTTAGGGTTCGGGTTAGGGTTAGGGTTTGGGTTAGGGTTAGGGTTCGGGTTAGGGTTAGGGTTCGGGTTCGGGTTAGGGTTAGCGTTAGGGTTAGGGTAGGGTTAGGGTTTGGGTTAGGGTTAGGGTTAGGGTTCGGGTTAGGGTTCGGGTTAGGTTTAGGGTTAGGATTCGGGTTAGGGTTAGGGTTTGGGTTCGGGTTAGGGTTAGGGTTCGGGTTAGGGTTAGGTTTAGGGTTCGGGTTAGGGTTAGGGTTAGGGTTCGGGTTAGGGTTAGTGTTCGGGTTTGGGTAATGGTTAGGGTTCAGGTTCGGTTTAGGGTTAGGGGTTAGGGTTAGTGTTAGGTTTCGGTTTCGGGTTAGGATTAGGGTTAGTGTTAGGGGTTAGGGTTAGGGTTCGCGTTAGGGTTAGGGTTAGGGTTCGGGTTAGGGTTCGGTTTGGTTTAGGGTTAGGGTTCGGGTTAGGTTTAGGTTTCGGGTTAGGTTTAGGGTTAGGGTTAGTGTTCGGGTTAGGGTTAGGGTTCGGGTTAGTGTTGGGTTCGGGTTAGGTTTCGGGTTAGTGTTCGGGTTCGGGTTCGGGTTAGGGTTAGGGTACGGGTTCGGGTTAGGGTTAGGGTTCGGGTTAGGGTTAGGGTTCGGGTTAGGGTTAGGGTTCGGGTTAGGGTTAGGGTTAGGTTTAGGTTTAGGGTTCGCGGTAGGGTTAGTGTTCGGGTTAGGGTTAGGGTTAGGGTTAGGGTTCGGTTTTGGGTTAGGGTTCGGGTTAAGGTTCGGGTTAGGTTAGTGTTAGGGTTAGGTTTCGGGTTCGGGTTAGGGTTAAGGTTCGTGTTAGGGTTAGGGTTAGGGTTAGGGTTCGGGTTAGGTTTCGGGTTAGGTTTAGGGTTTGGGTTAGGGTTAGGGTTCGGGTTAGGGTTAGGGTTAGGGTTCGGGTTAGGCTTAGGGTTAGGGTTAGGGTTAGGGTTAGTGTTCCTGTTAGGTTTCGGGTTAGGGTTCGGGTTAGGGTTAGGGTTAGGTTTCGGGTTAGGGTTAGGGTTAGGGTTAGGGTCGGGTTAGGGTTAGGGTTCGGGTTAGGGTTAGGGTTCGGTTTCGGGTTCGGGTAGGGTTAGGGTTGGGGTTCGGGTTAGGGTTCGGGTTAGGGTTCGGGTTAGGGTTAGGTTTAGGGTTAGGGTCCGGGTTCGGGGTTAGGGTTAGGGTTAGGGTTCGGGTTAGGGTTAGGGTTCGGGTTAGGGTAAGGGTTAGGGTTCGGGTTCGTGTTAGGGTTAGGGTTAGTGTTCGGGTTATGGTTAGGGTTAGGGTTAGGGTTAGGGTTCGTGTTAGGGTTCGGGTTAGGGGTCGGGTTAGGGTTAGGGTTAGGATTCGGGTTAGGGTTAGGGTTAGGGTTAGGGTCGGGTTAGGGTTAGGTTTCGGGTTAGGGTTAGGGTTCGGTTTCGGGTTCGGTTTAGGGTTCGGGTTGGGGTTCGGGTTAGGGTTCGGGTTAGGGTTCGGGTTAGGGTTAGGTTTAGGGTTAGGGTCCGGGTTCGGGGTTAGGGTTAGGGTTAGGGTTCGGGTTAGGGTTAGGGTTCGGGTTAGGGTAAGGGTTAGGGTTCGGGTTCGTGTTAGGATTAGGGTTAGGGTTCGGGTTCGGGTTCGGGTTATGGTTAGGGTTCGAGTTAGGATTCGGGTTAGTGTTTGGGTTAGAGTTAGGGTTAGGGTTAGGGTTCGGGTTCGGGTTATTGTTCGGGTTCGGGTTAGGGTTCGGGTTAGGGTTAGGGTTAGGGTTAGGGTTAGGGTTCGTGTTAGGGTTAGGGTTTGGGTTCGGTTTAGGGTTAGGTTTCTGGTTAGGGTTAGGGTTAGGGGTTAGGGTTAGGGTCGAGTTATAGTTCGGGTTAGGGTTCGGGTTAGGGTTAGGGTTAGGGTTAGGGTTCGGGTTAGGTTTCAAGTTAGGGTTAGGGTTATGGTTACTGTTAGGGTTTCAGTTAGGGTTAGGGTTAGGGTTCGGGTTAGGTTTAGGGTTCGGTTTAGGTTTAGGGGTTAGGGTTATGGTTAGGGTTAGGGTTCGGGTTAGGGTTAGGGTTCGAGTTAGGATTAGGGTTAGTGTTCGGGTTAGGGTTAATGTTAGGGTTAGGGTTAGGGTTAGGTTTTAGGGTTAGGGTTAGGGTTAGGGTTAGGGTTAGGGTTAGGGTTAGGGTTAGTGTTAGGGTTAGGGTTCGGGTTAGCGTTAGGGTTCGGATTAGGGTTAGGGTTAGGTTTAGGGTTAGGGTTAGGGTTATGGTTCGGGTTAGGGTTAGTGTTTGGGTTAGGGTTAGGGTTCGGGTTAGGGTTACGGTTCGGGTTCGGGTTAGGGTTAGGGTTAGGGTTAGGGTTAGGGTTTGGGTTAGGTTTAGGGTTAGGGTTCGGGTTAGGGTTCGGATTAGGGTTAGGGTTAGGATTCGGGTTAGGGTTAGGGTTTGGGTTCGGGTTAGGGTTAGGGTTCGGGTTAGGGTTAGGTTTAGGGTTCGGGTTAGGGTTAGGGTTCTGGTTAGGGTTAGGGTTCGGGTTCGGGTAATGGTTAGGGTTCGGGTTCGGGTTAGGGTTAGGGGTTAGGGTTAGTGTTAGGTTTCGGTTTCGGGTTAGGATTAGGGTTAGTGTTAGGGGTTAGGGTTAGGTTTCGCGTTAGGGTTAGGGTTAGGTTTCGGGTTAGTGTTCGGTTTGGTTTAGGGTTAGGGTTCGGGTTAGGTTTAGGTTTCGGTTTAGGTTTAGGGTTAGGGTTAGGGTTAGGGTTAGGGTTAGGGTTCGGGTTAGGGTTACGGTTCGGGTTAGGGTTAGGGTTAGGGTTAGGGTTCGGTTGAGGGTTCGGTTTAGGGTTCGGGTTAGAGTTAGGGTTCGGGATAGGGTTAGGGTTAGGGTTAGGGTTCGGGTTAGGGTTAGGGTTAGGGTTAGGTTTCGGGTTCGGGTTAGGGTTAGAGTTAGGTTTCGGGTTCGGGTTAGGGTTAGGGTTAGGGTTCGGGTTCGGATTAGGGTTAGGGTTAGGGTTCGAGTTAGGGTTCGGGTTCGGGTTAGGGTTAGGGGTTAGTGTTCAGGTTAGGGTTAGGGTTAGGGTTCGGGTTAGGGTTCGGGTTAGGGTTAGTGTTAGGGTTCGGGTTAGGGTTCGGGTTAGGGTTAGGGTTAGGGTTAGGGTTCGGGTTAGGTTTCGGGTTAGGTTTAGGGTTAGGGTTCGGGTTAGGTTTAAGGTTAGAGTTAGGGTTCGGGTTCGGGTTAGGGTTAGGGTTCGTGTTAGGTTTAGGGTTCGTGTTGGGTTTGGGTTCGGGTTAGGTTTAGGGTTAGGGTTCGGGTTAGGGTTCGGTTTCGGTTTCGGGTTAGGGTCAGGGTTAAGGTTCGGATTAGGGTTAGGGTTCGGGTTCGGATTAGGGTTAGGGTTAGGTTTAGGGTTAGGGTTAGGTTTAGGGTTCGGGTTCGGGTTAGGGTTAGGGGTTAGGGTTCGGGTTCGGATAAGGGTTAGGTTTAGGTTTCGGGTTAGGGTTAGGGGTTAGTGTTAGGGTTAGTGTTAGGGTTAAGGTTAGGGTTAGGGTTCGGATTAGGGTTAGGTTAGGGTTAGGGTTAGGGTTCGGGTTAGGGTTAGGGTTAGGTTTAGGTTTAGGGTTCGCGGTAGGGTTAGTGTTCGGGTTAGGGTTAGGGTTAGGGTTAGGGTTCGGTTTTGGGTTAGGGTTCGGGTTAAGGTTCGGGTTAGTTTTAGTGTTAGGGTTAGGTTTCGGGTTCGTGTTAGGGTTAGGGTTCGTGTTAGGGTTAGGGTTAGGGTTAGGGTTCGGGTTAGGTTTCGGGTTAGGTTTAGGGTTTGGGTTAGGGTTAGGGTTCGGGTTAGGGTTAGGGTTAGGGTTCGGGTTCGGGTTAGGGTTAGGGTTAGGGTTAGTGTTCGTGTTAGGTTTCGGGTTAGGGTTCGGGTTAGGGTTAGGGTTAGGATTCGGGTTAGGGTTAGGGTTAGGGTTAGGGTCGGGTTAGGGTTAGGGTTCGGGTTAGGGTTAGGGTTCGGTTTCGGGTTCGGGTTAGGGTTAGGGTTGGGGTTCGGGTTAGGGTTCGGGTTAGGGTTCGGGTTAGGGTTAGGTTTAGGGTTAGGGTCCGGGTTCGGGGTTAGGGTTAGGGTTAGGGTTCGGGTTAGGGTTAGGGTTCGGGTTAGGGTAAGGGTTAGGGTTCGGGTTCGTGTTAGGGTTAGGGTTAGTGTTCGGGTTAGGGTTAGGGTTAGGGTTAGGGTTAGGGTTCGTGTTAGGTTTAGGGGTTAGGGTTATGGTTAGGGTTAGGGTTCGGGTTAGGGTTAGGGTTAGGGTTAGGGTTCGAGTTAGGATTAGGGTTAGTGTTCGGGTTAGGGTTAATGTTAGGGTTAGGGTTCGGGTTCGGGTTATTGTTCGGGTTCGGGTTAGTGTTCGGTTTAGGGTTAGGTTTAGGGTTAGGGTTAGGGTTCGGGTTAGGGTTAGGGTTTGGGTTCGGTTTAGGGTTAGGTTTCTGGTTAGGGTTAGGGTTAGGGGTTAGGGTTAGGTTCGAGTTATAGTTCGGGTTAGGGTTCGGGTTAGGGTTAGGGTTAGGGTTAGGGTTCGGGTTAGGTTTCAAGTTAGGGTTAGGGTTAGGGTTAGGGTTAGGGTTAGGGTTAGGGTTTGGGTTAGGGTTAGGGTTAGGGTTCGGGTTAAGTTTAGAGTTCGGGTTAGGTTTAGGGGTTAGGGTTATGGTTAGTGTTAGGGTTCGGGTTAGGGTTAGGGTTAGGTTTCGAGTTAGGATTAGGGTTAGTGTTCGGGTTAGGGTTAAGGTTAGGGTTAGGGTTAGGGTTAGGTTTTAGGGTTAGGGTTAGGGTTAGGGTTAGGGTTAGGGGTTAGGGTTAGGGTTAGGGTTAGTGTTAGGGTTAGGGTTCGGGTTAGCATTAGTGTTCGGATTAGGGTTAGGGTTAGGTTTAGGGTTAGGGTTAGGGTTCGGGTTAGGGTTAGGGTTTGGGTTAGGGTTAGGGTTCGGGTTAGGGTTAGGGTTCGGGTTCGGGTTAGGGTTAGCGTTAGGGTTAGGGTAGGGTTAGGGTTTGGGTTAGGGTTAGGGTTAGGGTTCGGGTTAGGGTTCGGGTTAGGTTTAGGGTTAGGATTCGGGTTAGGGTTAGGGTTTGGGTTCGGGTTAGGGTTAGGGTTCGGGTTAGGGTTAGGTTTAGGGTTCGGGTTAGGGTTAGGGTTAGGGTTCGGGTTAGGGTTAGTGTTCGGGTTTGGGTAATGGTTAGGGTTCAGGTTCGGTTTAGGGTTAGGGGTTAGGGTTAGTGTTAGGTTTCGGTTTCAGGTTAGGATTAGGGTTAGTGTTAGGGGTTAGGGTTAGGGTTCGCGTTAGGGTTAGGGTTAGGTTTCGGGTTAGTGTTCGGTTTGGTTTAGGGTTAGGGTTCGGGTTAGGTTTAGGTTTCGGTTTAGGTTTAGGGTTAGGGTTAGGGTTAGGGTTAGGGTTAGGGTTCGGGTTAGGGTTACGGTTCGGGTTAGGGTTAGGGTTAGGGTTAGGGTTCGGTTGAGGGTTCGGTTTAGGGTTCGGGTTAGAGTTAGGGTTCGGGATAGGGTTAGGGTTAGGGTTAGGGTTCGGGTTAGGGTTAGGGTTAGGGTTAGGTTTCGGGTTCGGGTTAGGGTTAGAGTTAGGTTTCGGGTTCGGGTTAGGGTTAGGGTTAGGGTTCGGGTTCGGATTAGGGTTAGGGTTAGGGTTCGAGTTAGGGTTCGGGTTCGGGTTAGGGTTAGGGGTTAGTGTTCAGGTTAGGGTTAGGGTTAGGGTTCGGGTTAGGGTTCGGGTTAGGGTTAGTGTTAGGGTTCGGGTTAGGGTTCGGGTTAGGGTTAGGGTTAGGGTTAGGGTTCGGGTTAGGTTTCGGGTTAGGTTTAGGGTTAGGGTTCGGGTTAGGTTTAAGGTTAGAGTTAGGGTTCGGGTTCGGGTTAGGGTTAGGGTTCGTGTTAGGTTTAGGGTTCGTGTTGGGTTTGGGTTCGGGTTAGGTTTAGGGTTAGGGTTCAGGTTAGGGTTCGGTTTCGGTTTCGGGTTAGGGTCAGGGTTAAGGTTCGGGTTAGGGTTAGGGTTCGGGTTCGGATAAGGGTTAGGTTTAGGTTTCGGGTTAGGGTTAGGGGTTAGTGTTAGGGTTAGTGTTAGGGTTAAGGTTAGGGTTAGGGTTCGGATTAGGGTTAGGTTAGGGTTAGGGTTAGGGTTCGGGTTAGGGTTAGGGTTAGGTTTAGGTTTAGGGTTCGCGGTAGGGTTAGTGTTCGGGTTAGGGTTAGGGTTAGGGTTAGGGTTCGGTTTTGGGTTAGGGTTCGGGTTAAGGTTCGGGTTAGTTTTAGTGTTAGGGTTAGGTTTCGGGTTCGTGTTAGGGTTAGGGTTCGTGTTAGGGTTAGGGTTAGGGTTAGGGTTAGGGTTAGGGTTCGGGTTAGGTTTCGGGTTAGGTTTAGGGTTTGGGTTAGGGTTAGGGTTCGGGTTAGGGTTAGGGTTAGGGTTCGGGTTCGGGTTAGGGTTAGGGTTAGGGTTAGTGTTCGTGTTAGGTTTCGGGTTAGGGTTCGGGTTAGGGTTAGGGTTAGGATTCGGGTTAGGGTTAGGGTTAGGGTTAGGGTCGGGTTAGGGTTAGGGTTCGGGTTAGGGTTAGGGTTCGGTTTCGGGTTCGGGTTAGGGTTAGGGTTGGGGTTCGGGTTAGGGTTCGGGTTAGGGTTCGGGTTAGGGTTAGGTTTAGGGTTAGGTTCCGGGTTCGGGGTTAGGGTTAGGGTTAGGGTTCGGGTTAGGGTTAGGGTTCGGGTTAGGGTAAGGGTTAGGGTTCGGGTTCGTGTTAGGGTTAGGGTTAGTGTTCGGGTTAGGGTTAGGGTTAGGGTTAGGGTTAGGGTTCGTGTTAGGTTTAGGGGTTAGGGTTATGGTTAGGGTTAGGGTTCGGGTTAGGGTTAGGGTTAGGGTTAGGGTTCGAGTTAGGGTTCGGGTTCGGGTTAGGGTTAGGGGTTAGTGTTCAGGTTAGGGTTAGGGGTAGGGTTCGGGTTAGGGTTCGGGTTAGGGTTAGTGTTAGTGTTCGGTTTAGGGTTCGGGTTAGGGTTAGGGTTAGGGTTAGGGTTCGGGTTAGGTTTCGGGTTAGGTTTAGGGTTAGGGTTCGGGTTAGGTTTAAGGTTAGATTTAGGGTTCGGGTTCGGGTTAGGGTTAGGGTTCGTGTTAGGTTTAGGGTTCGTGTTAGGGTTTGGGTTCGGGTTAGGTTTAGGGTTAGGGTTCGGGTTAGGGTTCGGTTTCGGTTTCGGGTTAGGGTCAGGGTTAAGTTTCGGGTTAGGGTTAGGGTTCGGGTTCGGGTTAGGGTTAGGGTTAGGGTTAGGGTTAGGGTTAGGTTTAGGGTTCGGGTTCGGGTTAGGGTTAGGGGTTAGGGTTCGGTTTCGGATAAGGGTTAGGTTTAGGTTTCCGGTTAGGGTTACGGGTTAGTGTTAGGGTTAGTGTTAGGTTTAAGGTTAGGGTTAGGGTTCGGATTAGGGTTAGGTTAGGGTTAGGGTTAGGGTTCGGGTTAGGGTTAGGGTTAGGTTTAGGTTTAGGGTTCGCGGTAGGGTTAGTGTTCGGGTTAGGGTTAGGGTTAGGGTTAGGGTTCGGTTTTGGGTTAGGGTTCGGGTTAAGGTTCGGGTTAGGTTAGTGTTAGGGTTAGGTTTCGGGTTCGGGTTAGGGTTAAGGTTCGTGTTAGGGTTAGGGTTAGGGTTAGGGTTCGGGTTAGGTTTAGGGTTTGGGTTAGGGTTAGGGTTCGGGTTAGGGTTAGGGTTAGGGTTCGGGTTAGGCTTAGGGTTAGGGTTAGGGTTAGGGTTAGTGTTCCTGTTAGGTTTCGGGTTAGGGTTCGGGTTAGGGTTAGGGTTAGGTTTCGGGTTAGGGTTAGGGTTAGGGTTAGGGTCGGGTTAGGGTTAGGGTTCGGGTTAGGGTTAGGGTTCGGTTTCGGGTTCGGGTAGGGTTAGGGTTGGGGTTCGGGTTAGGGTTCGGGTTAGGGTTCGGGTTAGGGTTAGGTTTAGGGTTAGGGTCCGGGTTCGGGGTTAGGGTTAGGGTTAGGGTTCGGGTTAGGGTTAGGGTTCGGGTTAGGGTAAGGGTTAGGGTTCGGGTTCGTGTTAGGGTTAGGGTTAGTGTTCGGGTTATGGTTAGGGTTAGGGTTAGGGTTAGGGTTCGTGTTAGGGTTCGGGTTAGGGGTCGGGTTAGGGTTAGGGTTAGGATTCGGGTTAGGGTTAGGGTTAGGGTTAGGGTCGGGTTAGGGTTAGGTTTCGGGTTAGGGTTAGGGTTCGGTTTCGGGTTCGGTTTAGGGTTCGGGTTGGGGTTCGGGTTAGGGTTCGGGTTAGGGTTCGGGTTAGGGTTAGGTTTAGGGTTAGGGTCCGGGTTCGGGGTTAGGGTTAGGGTTAGGGTTCGGGTTAGGGTTAGGGTTCGGGTTAGGGTAAGGGTTAGGGTTCGGGTTCGTGTTAGGATTAGGGTTAGGGTTCGGGTTCGGGTTCGGGTTATGGTTAGGGTTCGAGTTAGGATTCGGGTTAGTGTTTGGGTTAGAGTTAGGGTTAGGGTTAGGGTTCGGGTTCGGGTTATTGTTCGGGTTCGGGTTAGGGTTCGGGTTAGGGTTAGGGTTAGGGTTAGGGTTAGGGTTCGTGTTAGGGTTAGGGTTTGGGTTCGGTTTAGGGTTAGGTTTCTGGTTAGGGTTAGGGTTAGGGGTTAGGGTTAGGGTCGAGTTATAGTTCGGGTTAGGGTTCGGGTTAGGGTTAGGGTTAGGGTTAGGGTTCGGGTTAGGTTTCAAGTTAGGGTTAGGGTTATGGTTACTGTTAGGGTTTCAGTTAGGGTTAGGGTTAGGGTTCGGGTTAGGTTTAGGGTTCGGTTTAGGTTTAGGGGTTAGGGTTATGGTTAGGGTTAGGGTTCGGGTTAGGGTTAGGGTTCGAGTTAGGATTAGGGTTAGTGTTCGGGTTAGGGTTAATGTTAGGGTTAGGGTTAGGGTTAGGTTTTAGGGTTAGGGTTAGGGTTAGGGTTAGGGTTAGGGTTAGGGTTAGGGTTAGTGTTAGGGTTAGGGTTCGGGTTAGCGTTAGGGTTCGGATTAGGGTTAGGGTTAGGTTTAGGGTTAGGGTTATGGTTCGGGTTAGGGTTAGTGTTTGGGTTAGGGTTAGGGTTCGGGTTAGGGTTACGGTTCGGGTTCGGGTTAGGGTTAGGGTTAGGGTTAGGGTTAGGGTTTGGGTTAGGTTTAGGGTTAGGGTTCGGGTTAGGGTTCGGATTAGGGTTAGGGTTAGGATTCGGGTTAGGGTTAGGGTTTGGGTTCGGGTTAGGGTTAGGGTTCGGGTTAGGGTTAGGTTTAGGGTTCGGGTTAGGGTTAGGGTTCTGGTTAGGGTTAGGGTTCGGGTTCGGGTAATTGTTAGGGTTCGGGTTCGGGTTAGGGTTAGGGGTTAGGGTTAGTGTTAGGTTTCGGTTTCGGGTTAGGATTAGGGTTAGTGTTAGGGGTTAGGGTTAGGTTTCGCGTTAGGGTTAGGGTTAGGTTTCGGGTTAGTGTTCGGTTTGGTTTAGGGTTAGGGTTCGGGTTAGGTTTAGGTTTCGGTTTAGGTTTAGGGTTAGGGTTAGGGTTAGGGTTAGGGTTCGGGTTAGGGTTACGGTTCGGGTTAGGGTTAGGGTTAGGGTTAGGGTTCGGTTGAGGGTTCGGTTTAGGGTTCGGGTTAGAGTTAGGGTTCGGGATAGGGTTAGGGTTAGGGTTAGGGTTCGGGTTAGGGTTAGGGTTAGGGTTAGGTTTCGGGTTCGGGTTAGGGTTAGAGTTAGGTTTCGGGTTCGGGTTAGGGTTAGGGTTAGGGTTCGGGTTCGGATTAGGGTTAGGGTTAGGGTTCGAGTTAGGGTTCGGGTTCGGGTTAGGGTTAGGGGTTAGTGTTCAGGTTAGGGTTAGGGTTAGGGTTCGGGTTAGGGTTCGGGTTAGGGTTAGTGTTAGGGTTCGGGTTAGGGTTCGGGTTAGGGTTAGGGTTAGGGTTAGGGTTCGGGTTAGGTTTCGGGTTAGGTTTAGGGTTAGGGTTCGGGTTAGGTTTAAGGTTAGAGTTAGGGTTCGGGTTCGGGTTAGGGTTAGGGTTCGTGTTAGGTTTAGGGTTCGTGTTGGGTTTGGGTTCGGGTTAGGTTTAGGGTTAGGGTTCGGGTTAGGGTTCGGTTTCGGTTTCGGGTTAGGGTCAGGGTTAAGGTTCGGGTTAGGGTTAGGGTTCGGGTTCGGATTAGGGTTAGGGTTAGGTTTAGGGTTAGGGTTAGGTTTAGGGTTCGGGTTCGGGTTAGGGTTAGGGGTTAGGGTTCGGGTTCGGATAAGGGTTAGGTTTAGGTTTCGGGTTAGGGTTAGGGGTTAGTGTTAGGGTTAGTGTTAGGGTTAAGGTTAGGGTTAGGGTTCGGATTAGGGTTAGGTTAGGGTTAGGGTTAGGGTTCGGGTTAGGGTTAGGGTTAGGTTTAGGTTTAGGGTTCGCGGTAGGGTTAGTGTTCGGGTTAGGGTTAGGGTTAGGGTTAGGGTTCGGTTTTGGGTTAGGGTTCGGGTTAAGGTTCGGGTTAGTTTTAGTGTTAGGGTTAGGTTTCGGGTTCGTGTTAGGGTTAGGGTTCGTGTTAGGGTTAGGGTTAGGGTTAGGGTTAGGGTTCGGGTTAGGTTTCGGGTTAGGTTTAGGGTTTGGGTTAGGGTTAGGGTTCGGGTTAGGGTTAGGGTTAGGGTTCGGGTTCGGGTTAGGGTTAGGGTTAGGGTTAGTGTTCGTGTTAGGTTTCGGGTTAGGGTTCGGGTTAGGGTTAGGGTTAGGATTCGGGTTAGGGTTAGGGTTAGGGTTAGGGTCGGCTTAGGGTTAGGGTTCGGGTTAGGGTTAGGGTTCGGTTTCGGGTTCGGGTTAGGGTTAGGGTTGGGGTTCGGGTTAGGGTTCGGGTTAGGGTTCGGGTTAGGGTTAGGTTTAGGGTTAGGGTCCGGGTTCGGGGTTAGGGTTAGGGTTAGGGTTCGGGTTAGGGTTAGGGTTCGGGTTAGGGTAAGGGTTAGGGTTCGGGTTCGTGTTAGGGTTAGGGTTAGTGTTCGGGTTAGGGTTAGGGTTAGGGTTAGGGTTAGGGTTCGTGTTAGGTTTAGGGGTTAGGGTTATGGTTAGGGTTAGGGTTCGGGTTAGGGTTAGGGTTAGGGTTAGGGTTCGAGTTAGGATTAGGGTTAGTGTTCGGGTTAGGGTTAATGTTAGGGTTAGGGTTCGGGTTCGGGTTATTGTTCGGGTTCGGGTTAGTGTTCGGTTTAGGGTTAGGGTTAGGGTTAGGGTTAGGGTTCGGGTTAGGGTTAGGGTTTGGGTTCGGTTTAGGGTTAGGTTTCTGGTTAGGGTTAGGGTTAGGGGTTAGGGTTAGGTTCGAGTTATAGTTCGGGTTAGGGTTCGGGTTAGGGTTAGGGTTAGGGTTAGGGTTCGGGTTAGGTTTCAAGTTAGGGTTAGGGTTAGGGTTAGGGTTAGGGTTAGGGTTAGGGTTAGGGTTTGGGTTAGGGTTAGGGTTAGGGTTCGGGTTAAGTTTAGAGTTCGGGTTAGGTTTAGGGGTTAGGGTTATGGTTAGTGTTAGGGTTCGGGTTAGGGTTAGGGTTAGGGTTAGGTTTAGAGTTAGGATTAGGGTTAGTGTTCGGGTTAGGGTTAAGGTTAGGGTTAGGGTTAGGGTTAGGTTTTAGGGTTAGGGTTAGGGTTAGGGTTAGGGTTAGGGGTTAGGGTTAGGGTTAGGGTTAGTGTTAGGGTTAGGGTTCGGGTTAGCATTAGGGTTCGGATTAGGGTTAGGGTTAGGTTTAGGGTTAGGGTTAGGGTTCGGGTTAGGGTTAGGGTTTGGGTTAGGGTTAGGGTTCGGGTTAGGGTTAGGGTTCGGGTTCGGGTTAGGGTTAGCGTTAGGGTTAGGGTAGGGTTAGGGTTTGGGTTAGGGTTAGGGTTAGGGTTCGGGTTAGGGTTCGGGTTAGGTTTAGGGTTAGGATTCGGGTTAGGGTGAGGGTTTGGGTTCGGGTTAGGGTTAGGGTTCGGGTTAGGGTTAGGTTTAGGGTTCGGGTTAGGGTTAGGGTTAGGGTTCGGGTTAGGGTTAGTGTTCGGGTTTGGGTAATGGTTAGGGTTCAGGTTCGGTTTAGGGTTAGGGGTTAGGGTTAGTGTTAGGTTTCGGTTTCAGGTTAGGATTAGGGTTAGTGTTAGGGGTTAGGGTTAGGGTTCGCGTTAGGGTTAGGGTTAGGTTTCGGGTTAGTGTTCGGTTTGGTTTAGGGTTAGGGTTCGGGTTAGGTTTAGGTTTCGGTTTAGGTTTAGGGTTAGGGTTAGGGTTAGGGTTAGGGTTAGGGTTCGGGTTAGGGTTACGGTTCGGGTTAGGGTTAGGGTTAGGGTTAGGGTTCGGTTGAGGGTTCGGTTTAGGGTTCGGGTTAGAGTTAGGGTTCGGGATAGGGTTAGGGTTAGGGTTAGGGTTCGGGTTAGGGTTAGGGTTAGGGTTAGGTTTCGGGTTCGGGTTAGGGTTAGAGTTAGGTTTCGGGTTCGGGTTAGGGTTAGGGTTAGGGTTCGGGTTCGGATTAGGGTTAGGGTTAGGGTTCGAGTTAGGGTTCGGGTTCGGGTTAGGGTTAGGGGTTAGTGTTCAGGTTAGGGTTAGGGTTAGGGTTCGGGTTAGGGTTCGGGTTAGGGTTAGTGTTAGGGTTCGGGTTAGGGTTCGGGTTAGGGTTAGGGTTAGGGTTAGGGTTCGGGTTAGGTTTCGGGTTAGGTTTAGGGTTAGGGTTCGGGTTAGGTTTAAGGTTAGAGTTAGGGTTCGGGTTCGGGTTAGGGTTAGGGTTCGTGTTAGGGTTAGGGTTCGTGTTGGGTTTGGGTTCGGGTTAGGTTTAGGGTTAGGGTTCAGGTTAGGGTTCGGTTTCGGTTTCGGGTTAGGGTCAGGGTTAAGGTTCGGGTTAGGGTTAGGGTTCGGGTTCGGATAAGGGTTAGGTTTAGGTTTCGGGTTAGGGTTAGGGGTTAGTGTTAGGGTTAGTGTTAGGGTTAAGGTTAGGGTTAGGGTTCGGATTAGGGTTAGGTTAGGGTTAGGGTTAGGGTTCGGGTTAGGGTTAGGGTTAGGTTTAGGTTTAGGGTTCGCGGTAGGGTTAGTGTTCGGGTTAGGGTTAGGGTTAGGGTTAGGGTTCGGTTTTGGGTTAGGGTTCGGGTTAAGGTTCGGGTTAGTTTTAGTGTTAGGGTTAGGTTTCGGGTTCGTGTTAGGGTTAGGGTTCGTGTTAGGGTTAGGGTTAGGGTTAGGGTTAGGGTTCGGGTTAGGTTTCGGGTTAGGTTTAGGGTTTGGGTTAGGGTTAGGGTTCGGGTTAGGGTTAGGGTTAGGGTTCGGGTTCGGGTTAGGGTTAGGGTTAGGGTTAGTGTTCGTGTTAGGTTTCGGGTTAGGGTTCGGGTTAGGGTTAGGGTTAGGATTCGGGTTAGGGTTAGGGTTAGGGTTAGGGTCGGGTTAGGGTTAGGGTTCGGGTTAGGGTTAGGGTTCGGTTTCGGGTTCGGGTTAGGGTTAGGTTTGGGGTTCGGGTTAGGGTTCGGGTTAGGGTTCGGGTTAGGGTTAGGTTTAGGGTTAGGGTCCGGGTTCGGGGTTAGGGTTAGGGTTAGGGTTCGGGTTAGGGTTAGGGTTCGGGTTAGGGTAAGGGTTAGGGTTCGGGTTCGTGTTAGGGTTAGGGTTAGTGTTCGGGTTAGGGTTAGGGTTAGGGTTAGGGTTAGGGTTCGTGTTAGGTTTAGGGGTTAGGGTTATGGTTAGGGTTAGGGTTCGGGTTAGGGTTAGGGTTAGGGTTAGGGTTCGAGTTAGGATTAGGGTTAGTGTTCGGGTTAGGGTTAATGTTAGGGTTAGGGTTCGGGTTCGGGTTATTGTTCGGGTTCGGTTTAGTGTTCGGTTTAGGGTTAGGGTTAGGGTTAGGGTTAGGGTTCGGGTTAGGGTTAGGGTTTGGGTTCGGTTTAGGGTTAGGTTTCTGGTTAGGGTTAGGGTTAGGGGTTAGGGTTAGGTTCGAGTTATAGTTCGGGTTAGGGTTCGGGTTAGGGTTAGGGTTAGGGTTAGGGTTCGGGTTAGGTTTCAAGTTAGGGTTAGGGTTAGGGTTAGGGTTAGGGTTAGGGTTAGGGTTTGGGTTAGGGTTAGGGTTAGGGTTCGGGTTAAGTTTAGAGTTCGGGTTAGGTTTAGGGGTTAGGGTTATGGTTAGTGTTAGGGTTCGGGTTAGGGTTAGGGTTAGGTTTCGAGTTAGGATTAGGGTTAGTGTTCGGGTTAGGGTTAAGGTTAGGGTTAGGGTTAGGGTTAGGTTTTAGGGTTAGGGTTAGGGTTAGGGTTAGGGTTAGGGGTTAGGGTTAGGGTTAGGGTTAGTGTTAGGGTTAGGGTTCGGGTTAGCATTAGGGTTCGGATTAGGGTTAGGGTTAGGTTTAGGGTTAGGGTTAGGGTTCGGGTTAGGGTTAGGGTTTGGGTTAGGGTTAGGGTTCGGGTTAGGGTTAGGGTTCGGGTTCGGGTTAGGGTTAGCGTTAGGGTTAGGGTAGGGTTAGGGTTTGGGTTAGGGTTAGGGTTAGGGTTCGGGTTAGGGTTCGGGTTAGGTTTAGGGTTAGGATTCGGGTTAGGGTTAGGGTTTGGGTTCGGGTTAGGGTTAGGGTTCGGGTTAGGGTTAGGTTTAGGGTTCGGGTTAGGGTTAGGGTTCGGGTTAGGGTTAGTGTTCGGGTTTGGGTAATGGTTAGGGTTCAGGTTCGGTTTAGGGTTAGGGGTTAGGGTTAGTGTTAGGTTTCGGTTTCAGGTTAGGATTAGGGTTAGTGTTAGGGGTTAGGGTTAGGGTTCGCGTTAGGGTTAGGGTTAGGGTTCGGGTTAGGGTTCGGTTTGGTTTAGGGTTAGGGTTCGGGTTAGGTTTAGGTTTCGGGTTAGGTTTAGGGTTAGGGTTAGTGTTCGGGTTAGGGTTAGGGTTCGGGTTAGTGTTGGGTTCGGGTTAGGTTTCGGGTTAGTGTTCGGGTTCGGGTTCGGGTTAGGGTTAGGGTACGGGTTCGGGTTAGGGTTAGGGTTCGGGTTAGGGTTAGGGTTCGAGTTAGGGTTAGGGTTCGGGTTAGGGTTCTGGTTATGGTTAGGTTTAGGTTTCGTGTTAGCGTTCGGGTTAGGGGTCGGGTTAGGGTTAGGGTTAGGGTTCGGGTTAGGGTTAGGGTTAGGGTTCGGGTTAGGGTTAGGGTTCGGGTTAGGGTTATGGTCGGGTTCGGGTTAGGGTTAGGGTTGGGGTTTGGGTTAGGGTTCGGGTTAGGGTTCAGGTTAGGGTTAGGGATAGGGTTAGGGTTCGGGTTCGGGGTTAGGTTAAGGGTTAGGGTTCGGGTTAGGGTTCTGGTTAGGGTTAGGATCGGGTAAAGGGTTCGGGTTCGGGTTCGGGTTAGGGTTAGGGTTAGGGTTCCGGTTAGGGTTAGGTTTAGGTTTCGGGTTAGGGTTAGGGTTAGTGTTAGGGTTCGGGTTAGGGTTCGGGTGAGGGTTAGGGTTAGGGTTCGGGTTAGGGTTAGGGTTAGGGTTCGGGTTAGGGTTCGTGTTAGGGTTAGGGTTAGGGTTCGGGTTAGGGTTAGTGTTAGGGTTCGGGTTAGGGTTCGGGTTAGGGTTCGGGTTAGGGTTAGGGTTAGGGTTAGGGTTCGGGTTAGAGTTACGGTTCGGGTTAGGGTTAGGGTTAGGGTTAGGGTTCGGTTGAGGGTTCGGTTTAGGGTTCGGGTTAGTGTTAGGGTTCGGGATAGGGTTAGGGTTAGGGTTAGGGTTCGGGTTAGGGTTAGGGTTAGGGTTAGGTTTCGGGTTCAGTTTAGGATTAGGGTTAGGGTTCGGGTTCGGATTAGGGTTAGGGTTAGGGTTCGAGTTAGGGTTCGGGTTCGGGTTAGGGTTAGGGGTTAGTGTTCAGGTTAGGGTTAGGGGTAGGGTTCGGGTTAGGGTTCGGGTTAGGGTTAGTGTTAGGGTTCGGTTTAGGGTTCGGGTTAGGGTTAGGGTTAGGGTTAGGGTTCGGGTTAGGTTTCGGGTTAGGTTTAGGGTTAGGGTTCGGGTTAGGTTTAAGGTTAGATTTAGGGTTCGGGTTCGGGTTAGGGTTAGGGTTCGTGTTAGGTTTAGGGTTCGTGTTAGGGTTTGGGTTCGGGTTAGGTTTAGGGTTAGGGTTCGGGTTAGGGTTCGGTTTCGGTTTCGGGTTAGGGTCAGGGTTAAGGTTCGGGTTAGGGTTAGGGTTCGGGTTCGGGTTAGGGTTAGGGTTAGGGTTAGGGTTAGGGTTAGGTTTAGGGTTCGGGTTCGGGTTAGGGTTAGGGGTTAGGGTTCGGTTTCGGATAAGGGTTAGGTTTAGGTTTCCGGTTAGGGTTAGGGGTTAGTGTTAGGGTTAGTGTTAGGTTTAAGGTTAGGGTTAGGGTTCGGATTAGGGTTAGGTTAGGGTTAGGGTTAGGGTTCGGGTTAGGGTTAGGGTTAGGTTTAGGTTTAGGGTTCGCGGTAGGGTTAGTGTTCGGGTTAGGGTTAGGGTTAGGGTTAGGGTTCGGTTTTGGGTTAGGGTTCGGGTTAAGGTTCGGGTTAGGTTAGTGTTAGGGTTAGGTTTCGGGTTCGGGTTAGGGTTAGGGTTCGTGTTAGGGTTAGGGTTAGGGTTAGGGTTCGGGTTAGGTTTCGGTTTAGGTTTAGGGTTTGGGTTAGGGTTAGGGTTCGGGTTAGGGTTAGGGTTAGGGTTCGGGTTAGGCTTAGGGTTAGGGTTAGGGTTAGGGTTAGTGTTCCTGTTAGGTTTCGGGTTAGGGTTCGGGTTAGGGTTAGGGTTAGGTTTCGGGTTAGGGTTAGGGTTAGGGTTTGGGTCGGGTTAGGGTTAGGGTTCGGGTTAGGGTTAGGGTTCGGTTTCAAGTTCGGGTTAGGGTTAGGGTTGGGGTTCGGGTTAGGGTTCGGGTTAGGGTTCGGGTTAGGGTTAGGTTTAGGGTTAGGGTCCGGGTTCGGGGTTAGGGTTAGGGTTAGGGTTCGGGTTAGGGTTAGGGTTCGGGTTAGGGTAAGGGTTAGGGTTCGGGTTCGTGTTAGGGTTAGGGTTAGTGTTCGGGTTATGGTTAGGGTTAGGGTTAGGGTTAGGGTTCGTGTTAGGGTTCGGGTTAGGGGTCGGGTTAGGGTTAGTGTTAGGATTCGGGTTAGGGTTAGGGTTAGGGTTAGGGTCGGGTTAGGGTTAGGTTTCGGGTTAGGGTTAGGTTTCGGTTTCGGGTTCGGTTTAGGGTTAGGGTCCGGGTTCGGGGTTAGGGTTATTGTTCGGGTTCGGGTTAGGGTTCGGGTTAGGGTTAGGGTTAGGGTTAGGGTTAGGGTTCGTGTTAGGGTTAGGGTTTGGGTTCGGTTTAGGGTTAGGTTTCTGGTTAGGGTTAGGGTTAGGGGTTAGGGTTAGGGTCGAGTTATAGTTCGGGTTAGGGTTCGGGTTATGGTTAGGGTTAGGGTTAGGGTTCGGGTTAGGTTTCAAGTTAGGGTTAGGGTTATGGTTACTGTTAGGGTTTCAGTTAGGGTTAGGGTTAGTGTTCGGGTTAGGTTTAGGGTTCGGTTTAGGTTTAGGGGTTAGGGTTATGGTTAGGGTTAGGGTTTGGGTTAGGGTTAGGGTTCGAGTTAGGATTAGGGTTAGTGTTCGGGTTAGGGTTAATGTTAGGGTTAGGGTTAGGGTTAGGTTTTAGGGTTAGGGTTAGGGTTAGGGTTAGGGTTAGGGTTAGTGTTAGGGTTAGGGTTCGGGTTAGCGTTAGGTTTCGGATTAGGGTTAGGGTTAGGTTTAGGGTTAGGGTTATGGTTCGGGTTAGGGTTAGTGTTTGGGTTAGGGTTAGGGTTCGGGTTAGGGTTACGGTTCGGGTTCGGGTTCGGGTTAGGGTTAGGGTTAGGGTTAGGGTTTGGGTTAGGTTTAGGGTTAGGGTTCGGGTTAGGGTTCGGATTATGGTTAGGGTTAGGATTCGGGTTAGGGTTAGGGTTTGGGTTCGGGTTAGGGTTAGGGTTCGGGTTAGGGTTAGGTTTAGGGTTCGGGTTAGGGTTAGGGTTAGGGTTCGGGTTAGGGTTAGGGTTCGGGTTCGGGTAATGGTTAGGGTTCGGGTTCGGGTTAGGGTTAGGGGTTAGGGTTAGTGTTAGGTTTCGGTTTCGGGTTAGGATTAGGGTTAGTGTTAGGGGTTAGGGTTAGGTTTCGCGTTAGGGTTAGGGTTAGGTTTCGGGTTAGTGTTCGGTTTGGTTTAGGGTTAGGGTTCGGGTTAGGTTTAGGTTTCGGTTTAGGTTTAGGGTTAGGGTTAGGGTTAGGGTTAGGGTTAGGGTTAGGGTTCGGGTTAGGGTTACGGTTCGGGTTAGGGTTAGGGTTAGGGTTAGGGTTCGGTTGAGGGTTCGGTTTAGGGTTCGGGTTAGAGTTAGGGTTCGGGATAGGGTTAGGGTTAGGGTTAGGGTTCGGGTTAGGGTTAGGGTTAGGGTTAGGTTTCGGGTTCGGGTTAGGGTTAGGGTTAGGTTTCGGGTTCGGGTTAGGGTTAGGGTTAGGGTTCGGGTTCGGATTAGGGTTAGGGTTAGGGTTCGAGTTAGGGTTCGGGTTCGGGTTAGGGTTAGGGGTTAGTGTTCAGGTTA
>JAVLSZ010000034.1:7477500-7482500 GCA_032313775.1 Urocyon cinereoargenteus
GGTTAGGTTTAGGTTTCGGGTTAGGGTTAGGGTTAGTGTTAGGGTTCGGGTTAGGGTTCGGGTGAGGGTTAGGGTTAGGGTTCGGGTTAGGGTTAGGGTTAGGGTTCGGGTTAGGGTTAGTGTTAGGGTTCGGGTTAGGGTTCGGATTAGGGTTCGGGTTAGGTTTAGGGTTAGGTTTAGGTTTAGGGTTAGGGTTCGGGTTAGGGTTACGGTTCGGGTTAGGGTTAGGGTTAGGGTGAGGGTTCGGTTGAGGGTTCGGTTTAGGGTTCGGTTTAGAGTTAGGGTTCGGGATAGGGTTAGGGTTAGGGTTAGGGTTCGGGTTAGGATTAGGGTTAGGGTTAGGTTTCGGGTTCGGGTTAGGGTTAGGGTTAGGGTTCGGGTTCGGATTAGGGTTAGGGTTAGGGTTCGAGTTAGGGTTCGGGTTCGTGTTAGGGTTAGGGGTTAGTGTTCAGGTTAGGGTTAGGGTTAGGGTTCGGGTTAGGGTTCGGGTTAGGGTTAGTGTTAGGGTTCGGGTTAGGGTTCGGGTTAGGGTTAGGGTTAGGGTTAGGGTTAGGGTTCGGGTTAGGTTTCGGGTTAGGTTTAGGGTTAGGGTTCGGGTTAGGTTTAAGGTTAGGGTTAGGGTTCGGGTTCGGGTTAGGGTTACGGTTCGTGTTAGGTTTAGGGTTCGTGTTAGGGTTTGGGTTCGGGTTAGGTTTAGGGTTAGGGTTCAGGTTAGCGTTCGGGTTCGGTTTCGCGTTAGGGTCAGGGTTAAGGTTCGGGTTAGTGTTAGGGTTCGGGTTCGGGTTAGGGTTAGGGTTAGGGTTAGGTTTAGGGTTCGGGTTCGGGTTAGGGTTAGGGGTAAGGGTTCGGGTTCGGATAAGGGTTAGGTTTAGGTTTCGTGTTAGGGTTAGGGGTTAGTGTTAGGGTTAGTGTTAGGGTTAAGGTTAGGGTTAGGGTTCGGATTAGGGTTGGTTAGGGTTAGGGTTAGGGTTCGGGTTAGGGTTACGGTTAGGTTTAGGTTTAGGGTTCGCGGTAGGCTTAGTGTTCGGGTTAGGGTTAGGGTTAGGGTTAGGGTTCGGGTTCGGGTTAGGTTTCGGGTTAAGGTTCGGGTTAGGTTTAGTGTTAGGGTTAGGTTTCGGGTTCGGGTTAGCGTTAGGGTTCGTGTTAGGGTTAGGGTTAGGGTTAGGGTTCTGGTTCGGGTTAGGGTTCGGGGTAGGGTTCGGGTTAGGGTTAGGGTTCGGGTTAGGGTTAGGTTTAGGGTTAGAGTTAGGGTTAGGGTTAGGGTTCGTGTTAGGGTTAGGGTTAGGATTAGGGTTAGGGTTCGGGTTAGATTAGGTTTCGGGTTAGGTTTAGGGGTTAGTGTTCAGGTTAGGTTTAGGGTTAGGGTTCGAGTTCGGGTTAGGGTTAGGGTTCGTGTTAGGGACAGGGTTAGGGTTAGGGTTAGGGTTAGGGTTCGGGTTCGGGTTAGGGTTAGGGTTCGGGTTAGGGTTAGGGTTCGGTTTAGGGTTAGGTTTAGGGTTAGGGTTAGGGTTCGGGTTAGTGTTAGGGTTCGGGTTAGGGTTAGGGGTTAGTGTTCAGGTTAGGGTTAGGGTTAGGGTTCGGGTTAGGTTTCGGGTTAGGGTTAGGGTTCGGGTTCGTGTTAGGGTTAGGGTTAGGGTTAGGGTTCGGGTTACGGTTAGGGTTCGGGTTAGGGTTAGGGTTAGGGTTCGAGTTAGGGTTAGGGTTCGGGCTAGGGTTAGGGTTCGGTTTAGGGTTAGGGTTAGGGTTCGGGTTAGGTTTCGTGTTAGGTTTAGGGTTATGGTTCGGGTTAGGTTTAGGTTTCGGGTTAGGGTTAGGGTTAGGGTTAGGGATCGGGTTAGGGTTAGGGTTCGGGTTAGGGTTGGGTTCGGTTTAGTTTTCGGGTTAAGGTTAGGGTTCGAGTTCGGTTTAGGGTAAGGGTTCTGGTTAGGGTTAGGGTTAGGGTTCGGGTTAGGGTTAGGGTTCCGGCTAGGGGTCAGGTTAGGGTTCGGGTTAGGATTAGGGTTAGGGTTAGGGTTAGGGTTCGTGTTAGGTTTCGGTTTAGGTTTCGGGTTAGGGTTAGGGTTAGGGTTCGGGTTAGGGTTAGGGTTAGGGTCGGGTTAGGGGTCGGGTTAGGGTTAGGGTTCGGGTTCGGGTTAGGGTTAGGGTTGGGGTTCGGGTTAGGGTTCGGGTTAGGTTTCGGGTTAGGGTTAGGTTTAGGGTTAGGATCCAGGTTCGGGGTTAGGGTTAGGGTTACGGTTCGGGTTAGGGTTAGGGTTCGGGTTAGGGTTAGGGTTAGGGTTCGGGTTCGTGTTCGGGTTAGGGTTAGGGTTAGGGTTCGGGTTCGTGTTTGGGTTAGGGTTAGGGTTCGGGTTAGAGTTAGGTTTAGGGTTAGGGTTCGGGTCGGGTTATTGTTCGGGTTCGGGTTAGGTTTCGGGTTAGGATTAAGGTTAGGGTTAGGGTTCGGTTTAGGGTTAGGGTTCGGTTTCGGTTTAGGGTTAGGTTTCAGATTAGGGTTAGGTTTAGGGGTTAGGCTTAGGGTCGAGTTAGAGTTCGTGGTAGGGTTCATGTTAGGGTTAGGTTTAGGGTAGGGTTCGGTTTAGGGTTCGAGTTAGGGTTAGGGTTAGGGTTAGGGTTAGGGTTCGGGTTAGGTTTAGGGTTAGGGTTCGGGCTAGGTTTAGGGTTCGGGTTAGGGTTAGGGGTTAGGGTTATGGTTAGGTTTAGGGTTCGGGTTAAGGTTAGGGTTAGGGTTAGGGTTAGGGTTAGCGTTCGGTTTAGGGTTAGGGTTAGGGTTAGGGTTAGGTTTTAGGGTTATGGTTAGGGTTAGGGTTAGGGTTAGGGTTAGGGTTAGGGGTTAGGGTTAGGGTTAGGGTTAGGTTTAGGGTTAGCGTTAGGGTTAGGATTAGGGATAGGTTTAGGTTTAGGGTTAGGGTTAGGGTTCGGGTTAGGGTTAGGGTTATGGTTAGGGTTCGGGTTAGGGTTAGGGTTCGGTTTCGGGTTAGGGTTAGAGTTAGGGTTAGGGTTAGGGTTAGGTTTCGGGTTAGATTTAGGGTTAGGGTTCGGGTTAGCGTTAGGGTTTGGGTTAGGGTTAGGGTTAGGGTTAGGTTTCGGGTTAGGGTTAGGGTTAGGGTTAGGGTTAGGGTTCGGGTTAGGGTAAGGGTTAGGGTTCGGGTTCGTGTTAGGGTTAGGGTTAGGGTTCGGGTTCGGGTTCGGGTTATGGTTAGGGTTCGAGTTAGGATTCGGGTTAGTGTTTGGGTTAGATTTAGGGTTAGTGTTAGGTTTCGGGTTCGGGTTATTGTTCGGGTTCGGGTTAGGGTTCGGGTTAGGGTTAGGGTTAGGGTTAGGGTTCGGGTTAGGTTTAGGGTTTGGGTTCGGTTTAGGGTTAGGTCTCTGGTTAGGGTTAAGTTTAGGGGTTAGGGTTAGGGTCGAAGTATAGTTCGGGTTAGGGTTCGGTTTAGGGTTAGGGTTAGGGTTAGGGTTCGGGTTAGGTTTCAAATTAGGTTTAGGGTTAGGGTTAGGGTTAGGGTTTGGGTTAGGGTTAGGGTTAGGGTTCGGGTTAGGTTTAGGGTTCGGGTTAGGTTTAGGGGTTAGGCTTATTGTTAGGGTTAGGGTTAGGGTTAGGGTTAGGGTTAGGGTTCGAGTTAGGATTAGGGTTAGTGTTCGGGTAGGGTTAAGGTTAGGGTTAGGGTTAGGGTTAGGTTTTAGAGTTAGGGTTAGGGTTAGGGTTAGGGTTAGGGGTTAGGGTTAGGGTTAGGGTTAGTGTTAGTGTTAGGGTTCGGGTTAGCGTTAGGGTTCGGATTAGGGTTAGGGTTAGGTTTAGGGTTAGTGTTAGGGTTCGGGTTAGGGTTAGGGTTTGGGTTAGGGTTAGGGTTCGGGTTAGGGTTAGGGTTCGGGTTCGGGTTAGGGTTAGGGTTAGGGTTAGGTTTAGGGTTAGGGTTTGGGTTAGGGTTAGGGTTAGGGTTAGGGTTCGGGTTAGGGTTCGGATTAGGGTTAGGTTTAGGATTCGGGTTAGGGTTAGGGTTTGGGTTCGGTTAGGGTTAGGGTTCGGGTTAGGGTTAGGTTTAGGGTTCGGGTTAGGGTTAGGGTTAGGGTTCGGGTTAGGGTTAGGGTTCGGGTTCGGGTAATGGTTAGGGTGCGGGTTCGGGTTAGGGTTAGGGGTTAGGATTAATGTTAGGTTTCGGTTTCGGGTTAGGATTAGTGTTAGTGTTAGGGGTTAGGGTTAGGGTTCACGTTAGGGTTAGGGTTAGGGTTCGGGTTAGGGTTCGGTTTGGTTTAGGGTTAGGGTTCGGGTTAGGTTTAGGTTTCGGTTTAGGTTTAGGTTTAGGGTTAGGGTTCGGGTTAGTGTTAGGGTTCGGGTTAGGGTTGGGTTCGGGTTAGGTTTCGGGTTAGGGTTAGGGTTCGGGTTCGGGTTAGGGTTAGGGTACGGGTTAGGGTTAGGGTTAGAGTTCGGGTTAGGGTTAGGGTTCGGGTTAGGGTTAGGGTTAGTGTTCGGGTTAGGGTTATGGTTAGGGTTAGGTTTAGGGTTCGTGTTAGCGTTCGGTTTAGGGGTCGGGTTAGGGTTAGGGTTAGGGTTCGGGTTAGGGTTAGGGTTAGGGTTCGGGTTAGGGTTAGGGTTCGGGTTAGGGTTAGGGTCGGGTTCGGGTTAGGGTTAGGGTTGGGGTTCGGGTTAGGGTTCGGGTTAGGGTTCAGTTTAGGGTTAGGGATAGGGTTAGGGTTCGGGTTCGGGGTTAGGTTAAGGGTTAGGGTTCTGGTTAGGGTTAGGATTCGGGTAAAGCGTTAGGGTTCGGGTTCGGGTTCGGGTTAGGGTTAGGGTTCCGGTTAGGGTTAGGTTTAGGTTTTGGTTTAGGGTTAGTGTTAGTGTTAGGGTTCGGGTTAGGGTTCGGGTGAGGGTTAGCGTTAGGGTATGGGTTAGGGTTAGGGTTAGGGTTCGGGTTAGGGTTCGTGTTAGGGTTAGGGTTAGGGTTCGGGTTAGGGTTAGTGTTAGGTTTCGGGTTAGGGTTCGGGTTAGGGTTCGGGTTAGGGTT
>JAVLSZ010000034.1:7487500-7510000 GCA_032313775.1 Urocyon cinereoargenteus
TTCGGGTTAGGTTTCGGGTTAGGGTTAGGGTTCGGGTTCGTGTTAGGGTTAGTGTTAGGGTTAGGGTTCGGGTTCGGGTTAGGGTTAGGGGTTAGGATTAATGTTAGCTTTCGGTTTCGGGTTAGGATTAGTGTTAGTGTTAGGGGTTAGGGTTAGGGTTCACGTTAGGGTTAGGGTTAGGGTTCGGGTTAGGGTTCGGTTTGGTTTAGGGTTAGGGTTCGGGTTAGTTTTAGGTTTCGGTTTAGGTTTAGGGTTAGGGTTAGGGTTCGGGTTAGGGTTAGGGTTCGGGTTAGGGTTGGGTTCAGGTTAGGTTTCGGGTTAGGGTTAGGGTTCGGGTTCGGGTTAGGGTTAGGGTATGGGTTAGGGTTAGGGTTAGGGTTCGGGTTAGGGTTAGGGTTCGGGTTAGGGTTAGGGTTAGGGTTCGGGTTAGGGTTATGGTTAGGGTTAGGTTTAGGGTTCGTGTTAGCGTTCGGGTTAGGGGTCGGGTTAGGGTTAGGGTTAGGGTTCGGGTTAGGGTTAGGGTTAGGGTTCGGGTTAGGGTTAGGGTCGGGTTCGGGTTAGGGTTAGGGTTGGGGTTCGGGTTAGGGTTCGGGTTAGGGTTCAGGTTAGGGTTAGGGATAGGGTTAGGGTTCGGGTTCGGGGTTAGGTTAAGGGTTAGGGTTCGGGTTAGGGTTCTGGTTAGGGTTAGGATTCGGGTAAAGCGTTAGGGTTCGGGTTCGGGTTCGGGTTAGGGTTAGGGTTCCGGTTAGGGTTAGGTTTAGGTTTTGGGTTAGGGTTAGTGTTAGTGTTAGGGTTCGGGTTAGGGTTCGGGTGAGGGTTAGGGTTAGGGTTTGGGTTAGGGTTAGGGTTAGGGTTCGGGTTAGGGTTCGTGTTAGGGTTAGGGTTAGGGTTCGGGTTAGGGTTAGTGTTAGGGTTCGGGTTAGGGTTCGGGTTAGGGTTCGGGTTAGGGTTACGGTTCGGGTTAGGGTTAGGGTTAGGGTTATGGTTCGGTTGAGGGTTCGGATTAGGGTTCGGGTTAGAGTTAGGGTTCGGGATAGGGTTAGGGTTAGGGTTAGGGTTAGGGTTCGGGTTAGGGTTAGGGTTAGGGTTAGGTTTCGGGTTCAGGTTAGGGTTAGGGTTAGGGTTCGGGTTCGGATTAGGGTTAGGGTTAGGGTTCGAGTTAGGGTTCGGGTTCGGGTTAGGGTTAGGGTTTAGTGTTCAGGTTAGGGTTAGGTTTAGGGTTCGGGTTCGGGTTAGGGTTAGGGGTTAGGGTTCGTGTTCGGATAAGGGTTAGGTTTAGGTTTCGTGTTAGGGTTAGGGGTTAGTGTTAGGGTTAGTGTTAGGGTTAAGGTTAGGGTTAGGGTTCGGATTAGGGTTGGTTAGGGTAAGGGTTAGGGTTCGGGTTAGGGTTAGGGTTAGGTTTAGGTTTAGGGTTCGCGGTAGGGTTAGTGTTCGGGTTAGGGTTAGGGTTAGGGTTAGGGTTCGGTTTCGGGATAGGGTTCGGGTTAAGGTTCGGTTTAGGTTTAGTGTTAGGGTTAGGTTTCGGGTTCGGGTTAGCGTTAGGGTTCGTGTTAGGGTTAGGGTTAGGGTTAGGGTTAGGGTTAGGGTTCGGGTTAGTGTTAGGGTTCGGGTTCGGGTTAGGGTTAGGGTTCAGGTTCGTGTTAGGGTTACGGTTCGTGTTAGGGTTAGGCGTAGGTTTAGGGTTAGGGTTAGTGTTAGGGTTCGGGTTCGGGTTAGGGTTCGGGGTAGGGTTCGGGTTAGGGTTAGGGTTCAGGTTAGGGTTAGGTTTAGGGTTAGAGTTAGGGTTAGGGTTAGGGTTCGGGTTAGGGTTAGGGTTAGCGTTAGGGTTAGGGTTAGGGTTCGGGTTAGATTAGGTTTCGGGTTAGGATTAGTTGTTAGTGTTCAGGTTAGGTTTAGGGTTAGGGTTCGAGTTCGGGTTAGGGTTAGGGTTCGTGTTAGGGACAGGGTTAGGGTTAGGGTTAGGGTTAGGGTTCGGGTTCGGGTTAGGGTTAGGGTTCGGGTTAGGGTTCGGGTAGGGTTAGGGTTCGGGTTAGGGTTAGGTTTAGGGTTAGAGTTAGGGTTAGGTTTAGGGTTCGGGTTAGTGTTACGGTTCGGGTTAGGGTTAGGGGTTAGTGTTCAGGTTAGGGTTAGGGTTAGGGTTCGGGTTAGGTTTCGGGTTAGGGTTAGGGTTCGGGTTCGGGTTAGGTTTCGGGTTAGGGTTAGGTGTTAGTGTTCAGGTTAGGGTTAGGGTTAGGGTTCGGGTTAGGTTTCGGGTTAGGGTTAGGGTTCGGGTTCGTGCTAGGGTTAGGGTTAGGGTTAGGGTTCGGGTTACGGTTAGGGTTCGGGTTAGGGTTAGGGTTAGGGTTCGAGTTAGGGTTAGGGTTCCGGCTAGGGGTCAGGTTAGGGTTCGGGTTAGGATAAGGGTTAGGGTTAGGGTTAGGGTTCGTGTTAGGTTTCGGTTTAGGTTTCGGGTTAGGGTTAGGGTTAGGGTTCGGGTTAGGGTTAGGGTTAGGGTCGGGTTAGGGTTCGGGTTAGGGTTAGGGTTCGGGTTCGGGTTAGGGTTAGGGTTGGGGTTCGGGTTAGGGTTCGGGTTAGGTTTCGGGTTAGGGTTAGGTTTAGGGTTAGGATCCGGGTTCGGGGTTAGGGTTAGGGTTACGGTTCGGGTTAGGGTTAGGGTTCGGGTTAGGGTTAGGGTTAGGGTTCGGGTTCGTGTTCGGGTTAGGGTTAGGGTTAGGGTTCGGGTTCGTGTTTGGGTTAGGGTTAGGGTTCGGGTTAGAGTTAGGTTTAGGGTTAGGGTTCGGGTTCGGGTTATTGTTCGGGTTCGGGTTAGGTTTCGGGTTAGGATTAAGGTTAGGGTTAGGGTTCGGTTTAGGGTTAGGGTTCGGTTTCGGTTTAGGGTTAGGTTTCAGATTAGGGTTAGGTTTAGGGGTTAGGCTTAGGGTCGAGTTAGAGTTCGGGGTAGGGTTCATGTTAGGGTTAGGTTTAGGGTAGGGTTCGGTTTAGGGTTCGAGTTAGGGTTAGGGTTAGGGTTAGGGTTAGGGTTCGGGTTAGGTTTAGGGTTAGGGTTCGGGCTAGGTTTAGGGTTCAGGTTAGGGTTAGGGGTTAGGGTTATGGTTAGGTTTAGGGTTCGGGTTAAGGTTAGGGTTAGGGTTAGGGTTAGGGTTAGTGTTCGGTTTAGGGTTAGGGTTAGGGTTAGGGTTAGGTTTTAGGGTTATGGTTAGGGTTAGGGTTAGGGTTAGGGTTAGGGTTAGGGGTTAGGGTTAGGGTTAGGGTTAGGGTTAGGTTTAGGGTTAGCGTTAGGGTTAGGATTAGGGTTAGGTTTCGGTTTAGGGTTAGGGTTAGGGTTCGGGTTAGGGTTAGGGTTATGGTTAGGGTTCGGGTTAGGGTTAGGGTTCGGGTTCGGGTTAGGGTTAGAGTTAGGGTTAGGGTTAGGGTTAGGTTTCGGGTTAGATTTAGGGTTAGGGTTCTGGTTAGGGTTAGGGTTTGGGTTAGGGTTAGGGTTAGGGTTAGGTTTCGGTTTAGAGTTAGGGTTCGGGTTAGGGTTAGGGTTAGGGTTCGGGTTAGGGTAAGGGTTAGGGTTCGGGTTCGTGTTAGGGTTAGGGTTAGGGTTCGGGTTCGGGTTCGGGTTATGGTTAGGGTTCGAGTTAGGATTCGGGTTAGTGTTTGGGTTAGAGTTAGGGTTAGGGTTAGGGTTCGGGTTCGGGTTATTGTTCGGGTTCGGGTTAGGGTTCGGGTTAGGGTTAGGGTTAGGGTTAGGGTTCGGGTTAGGTTTAGGGTTTGGGTTCGGTTTAGGGTTAGGTTTCTGGTTAGGGTTAGGGTTAGGGGTTAGGGTTAGGGTCGAAGTATAGTTCGGGTTAGGGTTCGGTTTAGGGTTAGGGTTAGGGTTAGGGTTCGGGTTAGGTTTCAAATTAGGTTTAGGGTTCGGGTTAGGTTTAGGGTTCGGGTTAGGTTTAGGGGTTAGGGTTATTGTTAGGGTTAGGGTTAGGGTTAGGGGTAGGGTTAGGGTTCGAGTTAGGATTAGGGTTAGTGTTCGGGTTAGGGTTAAGGTTAGGGTTAGGGTTAGGGTTAGGTTTTAGAGTTAGGGTTAGGGTTAGGGTTAGGGGTTAGGGTTAGGGTTAGGGTTAGTGTTAGGGTTAGGGTTCGGGTTAGCGTTAGGGTTCGGATTAGGGTTAGGGTTAGGTTTAGGGTTAGTGTTAGGGTTCGGGTTAGGGTTAGGGTTTGGGTTAGGGTTAGGGTTCGGGTTAGGGTTAGGGTTCGGGTTCGGGTTAGGGTTAGGGTTAGGGTTAGGGTTAGGGTTTGGGTTAGGGTTAGGGTTAGGGTTAGGGTTCGGGTTAGGGTTCGGATTAGGGTTAGGTTTAGGATTCGGGTTAGGGTTAGGGTTTGGGTTCGGTTAGGGTTAGGGTTCGGGTTAGGGTTAGGTTTAGGGTTCGGGTTAGGGTTAGGGTTAGGGTTCTGGTTAGGGTTAGGGTTCGGGTTCGGGTAATGGTTAGGGTTCGGGTTCGGGTTAGGGTTAGGGGTTAGGATTAATGTTAGGTTTCGGTTTCGGGTTAGGATTAGTGTTAGTGTTAGGGGTTAGGGTTAGGGTTCACGTTAGGGTTAGGGTTAGGGTTCGGGTTAGGGTTCGGTTTGGTTTAGGGTTAGGGTTCGGGTTAGGTTTAGGTTTCGGTTTAGGTTTAGGGTTAGGGTTAGGGTTCGGGTTAGGGTTAGGGTTCGGGTTAGGGTTGGGTTCGGGTTAGGTTTCGGTTTAGGGTTAGGGTTCGGGTTCGGGTTAGGGTTAGGGTATGGGTTAGGGTTAGGGTTAGGGTTCGGGTTAGGGTTAGGGTTCGGGTTAGGGTTAGGGTTAGGGTTCGGGTTAGGGTTATGGTTAGGGTTAGGTTTAGGGTTCGTGTTAGCGTTCGGGTTAGGGGTCGGGTTAGGGTTAGGGTTAGGGTTCGGGTTAGGGTTAGGGTTAGGGTTCGGGTTAGGGTTCGGGTTCGGGTTAGGGTTAGGGTCGGGTTCGGGTTAGGGTTAGGGTTGGGGTTCGGGTTAGGGTTCGGGTTAGGGTTCAGGTTAGGGTTAGGGATAGGGTTAGGGTTCGGGTTCGGGGTTAGGTTAAGGGTTAGGGTTCGGGTTAGGGTTCTGGTTAGGGTTAGGATTCGCGTAAAGCGTTAGGGTTCGGGTTCGGGTTCGGGTTAGGGTTAGGGTTCCGGTTAGGGTTAGGTTTAGGTTTTGGGTTAGGGTTAGGGTTAGTGTTAGGGTTCGGGTTAGGGTTCGGGTGAGGGTTAGGGTTAGGGTTTGGGTTAGGGTTAGGGTTAGGGTTCGGGTTAGGGTTCGTGTTAGGGTTAGGGTTAGGGTTCGGGTTAGGGTTAGTGTTAGGGTTCGGGTTAGGGTTCGGGTTAGGGTTCGGGTTAGGGTTACGGTTCGGGTTAGGGTTAGGGTTAGGGTTATGGTTCGGTTGAGGGTTCGGATTAGGGTTCGGGTTAGAGTTAGGGTTCGGGATAGGGTTAGGGTTAGGGTTAGGGTTAGGGTTCGGGTTAGGGTTAGGGTTAGGGTTAGGTTTCGGGTTCAGGTTAGGGTTAGGGTTAGGGTTCGGGTTCGGATTAGGGTTAGGGTTAGGGTTCGAGTTAGGGTTCGGGTTCGGGTTAGGGTTAGGGTTTAGTGTTCAGGTTAGGGTTAGGTTTAGGGTTCGGGTTCGGGTTAGGGTTAGGGGTTAGGGTTCGTGTTCGGATAAGGGTTAGGTTTAGGTTTCGTGTTAGGGTTAGGGGTTAGTGTTAGGGTTAGTGTTAGGGTTAAGGTTAGGGTTAGGGTTCGGATTAGGGTTGGTTAGGGTTAGGGTTATGGTTCGGGTTAGGGTTAGGGTTAGGTTTAGGTTTAGGGTTCGCGGTAGGGTTAGTGTTCGGGTTAGGGTTAGGGTTAGGGTTAGGGTTCGGGTTCGGGATAGGGTTCGGGTTAAGGTTCGGGTTAGGTTTAGTGTTAGGGTTAGGTTTCGGGTTCGGGTTAGCGTTAGGGTTCGTGTTAGGGTTAGGGTTAGTGTTAGGGTTAGGGTTAGGGTTCGGGTTAGTGTTAGGGTTCGGGTTCGGGTTAGGGTTAGGGTTCAGGTTCGTGTTAGGGTTACGGTTCGTGTTAGGGTTAGGCGTAGGTTTAGGGTTAGGGTTAGTGTTAGGGTTCGGGTTCAGGTTAGGGTTCGGGGTAGGGTTCGGGTTAGGGTTAGGGTTCGGGTTAGGGTTAGGTTTAGGGTTAGAGTTAGGGTTAGGGTTAGGGTTAGGGTTCGGGTTAGGGTTAGGGTTAGGGTTAGGGTTAGGGTTCGGGTTAGATTAGGTTTCGGGTTAGGATTAGTTGTTAGTGTTCAGGTTAGGTTTAGGGTTAGGGTTCGAGTCGGGTTAGGGTTAGGGTTCGTGTTAGGGACAGGGTTAGGTTTAGGGTTAGGGTTAGGGTTCGGGTTCGGGTTAGGGTTAGGGTTCGGGTTAGGGTTCGGGTTAGGGTTAGAGTTCGGGTTAGGGTTAGGTTTAGGGTTAGAGTTAGGGTTAGTTTTAGGGTTCGGGTTAGTGTTAGGGTTCGGGTTAGGGTAGGGGTTAGTGTTCAGGTTAGGGTTAGGGTTAGGGTTCGGGTTAGGTTTCGGGTTAGGGTTAGGGTTCGGGTTCGGGTTAGGGTTCGGGTTAGGGTTAGGGGTTAGTGTTCAGGTTAGGGTTAGGGTTAGGGTTCGGGTTAGGTTTCGGGTTAGGGTTAGGGTTCGGGTTCGTGTTAGGGTTAGGGTTAGGGTTAGGGTTCGGGTTACGGTTAGGGTTCGGGTTAGGGTTAGGGTTAGGGTTCGAGTTAGGGTTAGGGTTCCGGCTAGGGGTCAGGTTAGGGTTCGGGTTAGGATAAGGGTTAGGGTTAGGGTTAGGGTTCGTGTTAGGTTTCGGTTTAGGTTTCGGGTTAGGGTTAGGGTTAGGGTTCGGGTTAGGGTTAGGGTTAGGGTCGGGTTAGGGTTCGGGTTAGGGTTAGGGTTCGGGTTCGGGTTAGGGTTAGGGTTGGGGTTCGGGTTAGGGTTCGGGTTAGGTTTCGGGTTAGGGTTAGGTTTAGGGTTAGGATCCGGGTTCGGGGTTAGGGTTAGGGTTACGGTTCGGGTTAGGGTTAGGGTTCGGGTTAGGGTTAGGGTTAGGGTTCGGGTTCGTGTTCGGGTTAGGGTTAGGGTTCGGGTTAGAGTTAGGTTTAGGGTTAGGGTTCGGGTTCGGGTTATTGTTCGGGTTCGGGTTAGGTTTCGGGTTAGGATTAAGGTTAGGGTTAGGGTTCGGTTTAGGGTTAGGGTTCGGTTTCGGTTTAGGGTTAGGTTTCAGATTAGGGTTAGGTTTAGGGGTTAGGCTTAGGGTCGAGTTAGAGTTCGGGGTAGGGTTCATGTTAGGGTTAGGTTTAGGGTAGGGTTCGGTTTAGGGTTCGAGTTAGGGTTAGGGTTAGGGTTAGGGTTAGGGTTCGGGTTAGGTTTAGGGTTAGGGTTCGGGCTAGGTTTAGGGTTCGGGTTAGGGTTAGGGGTTAGGGTTATGGTTAGGTTTAGGGTTCGGGTTAAGGTTAGGGTTAGGGTTAGGGTTAGGGTTAGTGTTCGGTTTAGGGTTAGGGTTAGGGTTAGGGTTAGGTTTTAGGGTTATGGTTAGGGTTAGGGTTAGGATTAGGGGTAGGGTTAGGGGTTAGGGTTAGGGTTAGGGTTAGGGTTAGGTTTAGGGTTAGCGTTAGGGTTAGGATTAGGGTTAGGTTTAGGTTTAGGGTTAGGGTTAGGGTTCGGGTTAGGGTTAGGGTTATGGTTAGGGTTCGGGTTAGGGTTAGGGTTCGGGTTCGGGTTAGGGTTAGAGTTAGGGTTAGGGTTAGGGTTAGGTTTCGGGTTAGATTTAGGGTTAGGGTTCTGGTTAGGGTTAGGGTTTGGGTTAGGGTTAGGGTTAGGGTTAGGTTTCGGGTTAGAGTTAGGGTTCGGGTTAGGGTTAGGGTTAGGGTTCGGGTTAGGGTAAGGGTTAGGGTTCGGGTTCGTGTTAGGGTTAGGGTTAGGGTTCGGGTTCGGGTTCGGGTTATGGTTAGGGTTCGAGTTAGGATTCGGGTTAGTGTTTGGGTTAGAGTTAGGGTTAGGGTTAGGGTTCGGGTTCGGGTTATTGTTCGGGTTCGGGGTAGGGTTCGGGTTAGGGTTAGGGTTAGGGTTAGGGTTCGGGTTAGGTTTAGGGTTTGGGTTCGGTTTAGGGTTAGGTTTCTGGTTAGGGTTAGGGTTAGGGGTTAGGGTTAGGGTCGAAGTATAGTTCGGGTTAGGGTTCGGTTTAGGGTTAGGGTTAGGGTTAGGGTTCGGGTTAGGTTTCAAATTAGGTTTAGGGTTAGGGTTAGGGTTAGGGTTTGGGTTAGGGTTAGGGTTAGGGTTCGGGTTAGGTTTAGGGTTCGGGTTAGGTTTAGGGGTTAGGGTTATTGTTAGGGTTAGGGTTAGGGTTAGGGTTAGGGTTAGGGTTAGGGTTCGAGTTAGGATTAGGGTTAGTGTTCGGGTTAGGGTTAAGGTTAGGGTTAGGGTTAGGGTTAGGTTTTAGAGTTAGGGTTAGGGTTAGGGTTAGGGTTAGGGGTTAGGGTTAGGGTTAGGGTTAGTGTTAGGGTTAGGGTTCGGGTTAGCGTTAGGGTTCGGATTAGGGTTAGGGTTAGGTTTAGGGTTAGTGTTAGGGTTCGGGTTAGGGTTAGGGTTTGGGTTAGGGTTAGGGTTCGGGTTAGGGTTAGGGTTCGGGTTCGGGTTAGGGTTAGGGTTAGGGTTAGGGTTAGGGTTTGGGTTAGGGTTAGGGTTAGGGTTAGGGTTCGGGTTAGGGTTCGGATTAGGGTTAGGTTTAGGATTCGGGTTAGGGTTAGGGTTTGGGTTCGGTTAGGGTTAGGGTTCGGGTTAGGGTTAGGTTTAGGGTTCGGGTTAGGGTTAGGGTTAGGGTTCTGGTTAGGGTTAGGGTTCGGGTTCGGGTAATGGTTAGGGTTCGGGTTCGGGTTAGGGTTAGGGGTTAGGATTAATGTTAGGTTTCGTTTTCGGGTTAGGATTAATGTTAGTGTTAGGGGTTAGGGTTAGGGTTCACGTTAGGGTTAGGGTTAGGGTTCGGGTTAGGGTTCGGTTTGGTTTAGGGTTAGGGTTCGGGTTAGGTTTAGGTTTCGGTTTAGGTTTAGGGTTAGGGTTAGGGTTCGGGTTAGGGTTAGGGTTCGGGTTAGGGTTGGGTTGGGGTTAGGTTTCGGGTTAGGGTTAGGGTTCGGGTTCGGGTTAGGGTTAGGGTACGGGTTAGGGTTAGGGTTAGGGTTCGGGTTAGGGTTAGGGTTCGGGTTAGGGTTAGGGTTAGGGTTCGGGTTAGGGTTATGGTTAGGGTTAGGTTTAGGGTTCGTGTTAGCGTTCGGGTTAGGGGTCGGGTTAGGGTTAGGGTTAGGGTTCGGGTTAGGGTTAGGGTTAGGGTTCGGGTTAGGGTTCGGGTTCGGGTTAGGGTTAGGGTCGGGTTCGGGTTAGGGTTAGGGTTGGGGTTCGGGTTAGGGTTCGGGTTAGGGTTCAGGTTAGGGTTAGGGATAGGGTTAGGGTTCGGGTTCGGGGTTAGGTTAAGGGTGAGGGTTCGGGTTAGGGTTCTGGTTAGGGTTAGGATTCGGGTAAAGCGTTAGGGTTCGGGTTCGGGTTCGGGTTAGGGTTAGGGTTCCGGTTAGGGTTAGGTTTAGGTTTTGGGTTAGGGTTAGGGTTAGTGTTAGGGTTCGGGTTAGGGTTCGGGTGAGGGTTAGGGTTAGGGTTTGGGTTAGGGTTAGGGTTAGGGTTCGGGTTAGGGTTCGTGTTAGGGTTAGGGTTAGGGTTCGGGTTAGGGTTAGTGTTAGGGTTCGGGTTAGGGTTCGGGTTAGGGTTCGGGTTAGGGTTACGGTTCGGGTTAGGGTTAGGGTTAGGGTTATGGTTCGGTTGAGGGTTCGGATTAGGGTTCGGGTTAGAGTTAGGGTTCGGGATAGGGTTAGGGTTAGGGTTAGGGTTAGGGTTCGGGTTAGGGTTAGGGTTAGGGTTAGGTTTCGGGTTCAGGTTAGGGTTAGGGTTAGGGTTCGGGTTCGGATTAGGGTTAGGGTTAGGGTTCGAGTTAGGGTTCGGGTTCGGGTTAGGGTTAGGGTTTAGTGTTCAGGTTAGGGTTAGGTTTAGGGTTCGGGTTCGGGTTAGGGTTAGGGGTTAGGGTTCGTGTTCGGATAAGGGTTAGGTTTAGGTTTCGTGTTAGGGTTAGGGGTTAGTGTTAGGGTTAGTGTTAGGGTTAAGGTTAGTGTTAGGGTTCGGATTAGGGTTGGTTAGGGTAAGGGTTAGGGTTCGGGTTAGGGTTAGGGTTAGGTTTAGGTTTAGGGTTCGCGGTAGGGTTAGTGTTCGGGTTAGGGTTAGGGTTAGGGTTCGGGTTCGGGATAGGGTTCGGGTTAAGGTTCGGGTTAGGTTTAGTGTTAGGGTTAGGTTTCGGGTTCGGGTTAGCGTTAGGGTTCGTGTTAGGGTTAGGGTTAGGGTTAGGGTTAGGGTTAGGTTTAGGGTTCGGGTTCGTGTTAGGGTTCGGGTTCGGGTTAGGGTTAGGGTTCAGGTTCGTGTTAGGGTTACGGTTCGTGTTAGGGTTAGGCGTAGGTTTAGGGTTAGGGTTAGGGTTAGGGTTCGGGTTCGGGTTAGGGTTCGGGGTAGGGTTCGGGTTAGGGTTAGGGTTCGGGTTAGGGTTAGGTTTAGGGTTAGAGTTAGGGTTAGGGTTAGGGTTCGGGTTAGGGTTAGGGTTAGGGTTAGGGTTAGGGTTAGGGTTAGGGTTAGGGTTCGGGTTAGATTAGGTTTCGGGTTAGGTTTAGTTGTTAGTGTTCAGGTTAGGTTTAGGGTTAGGGTTCGAGTTCGGGTTAGGGTTAGGTTTCGTGTTAGGGACAGGGTTAGGGTTAGGGTTAGGGTTAGGGTTCGGGTTCGGGTTAGGGTTAGGGTTCGGGTTAGGGTTCGGGTTAGAGTTAGGGTTCGGGTTAGGGTTAGGTTTAGGGTTAGAGTTAGGGTTAGGTTTAGGGTTCGGGTTAGTGTTAGGGTTCGGGTTAGGGTTAGGGGTTAGTGTTCAGGTTAGGGTTAGGGTTAGGGTTCGGGTTAGGTTTCGGGTTAGGTTTAGGGTTCGGGTTCGGGTTAGGGTTAGGGTTAGGGTTAGGGTTCGGGTTACGGTTAGGGTTCGGGTTAGGGTTAGGGTTAGGTTTCGAGTTAGGGTTAGGGTTCGGGTTAGGGTTAGGGTTCGGTTTAGGTTTAGGGTTAGGGTTAGGGTTAGGGTTCGAGTTAGGTTTAGGGTTAGGGTTCGGGTTAGGTTTAGGTTTCGGGTTAGGGTTAGGGTTAGGGTTAGGGATCGGGTTAGGGTTAGGGTTCGGGTTAGGGTTGGGTTCGGTTTAGTTTTCGGGTTAAGGTTAGGGTTCGAGTTCGGTTTAGGGTAAGGGTTCGGGTTAGGGTTAGGGTTCGGGTTTGGGTTATTGTTCGGGTTCGGGTTTGGGTTTAGGGTTAGGGGTAGGGTTAGGGTTAGGGTTCGGGTTAGCGTTAGGGTTAGGATTAGGTTTAGGGTTAGGTTTAGGGTTAGGGTTAGGTTTAGGGGTTAGGGTTAGGGTTAGGGTTCGGTTTCGGGTTAGGGTTAGGTTTAGGGTTAGGGTTAGGCTTAGGATTCGGGTTAGGGTTACGGTTTGGGTTCGGGTTAGGGTTCGGGTTATGGTTAGGGTTCGGGTTAGGGTTTGGGTTAGGGTTAGGGTTAGGTTTTAGGGTTAGGGTTAGGGTTAGGGTTAGGGTTAGGGTTAGGGTTAGGGGTTAGGGTTAGGGTTAGTGTTAGGGTTAGGGTTAGGGTTCGTGTTAGCGTTAGGGTTAGGATTAGGGTTAGGGTTAGGTTTAGGGTTAGGGTTCGTGTTCGGGTTAGGGTTAGGTTAGGGTTAGGGTTAGGGTTAGGGTTCGGGTTAGGGTTAGGGTTCGGGTTAGGGTTAGGGTTCCGGCTAGGGGTCAGGTTAGGGTTCGGGTTAGCATTAGGGTTAGGGTTAGGGTTAGCGTTCGTGTTAGGGTTCGGGTTAGTGTTCGGGTTAGGGTTAGGTTTAGGGTCGGGTTAGGGTTAGGGTTAGGGTCGGGTTAGGTTTAGGGTTCGGGTTAGGGTTAGGGTTCGGGTTCGGGTTAGGGTTAGGGTTAGGGTTGGGGTTCGGGTTAGGGTTCGGGTTAGGGTTCGGGTTAGGGTTAGGTTTAGGGTTAGGATCCGGGTTCGGGGTTAGGGTTAGAGTTACGGTTCGGGTTAGGGTTAGGGTTCGGGTTAGGGTTAGGGTTAGGGTTCGGGTTCGTGTTTGGGTTAGGGTTAGGGTTCGGGTTCGGGTACGGGTTAGGGTTAGGGTTCGAGTTAGGGTTCGGGTTAGGGTTCGGGTTAGAGTTAGGTTTAGGGTTAGGGTTCGGGTTTGGGTTATTGTTCGGGTTCGGGTTAGGTTTCGGGTTAGGATTAAGGTTAGGGTTAGGATTTGGTTTAGGGTTAGGGTTCGGATTCGGTTTAGGGTTAGGTTTCAGGTTAGGGTTAGGTTTAGGGGTTAGGGTTAGGGTCGAGTTAGAGTTCGGGTTAGGGTTCATGTTAGGGTTAGGGTTAGGGTAGGGTTCGGTTTAGGGTTCGAGTTAGGGTTAGGGTTAGGGTTAGGGTTAGGGTTCGGGTTAGGGTTAGGGTTAGGGTTCGGGCTAGGTTTAGGGTTCGGGTTAGGGTTAGGGGTTAGGGTTATGGTTAGGTTTAGGGTTCGGGTTAAGGTTAGTGTTAGGGTTAGGGTTAGTGTTCGGGTTAGGGTTAGGGTTAGGGTTAGGGTTAGGTTTTAGGGTTATGGTTATGGTTAGGGTTAGGGTTAGGGTTAGGGGTTAGGGTTAGGGTTAGGGTTAGGGTTAGCGTTAGGGTTAGGATTAGGGTTAGGTTTAGGTTTAGGGTTAGGGTTAGGGTTCGGGTTAGGGTTAGTGTTAGGGTTAGGGTTAGGGTTCGGGTTAGGGTTAGGGTTCGGGTTCGGGTTAGGGTTAGGGTTCGGGTTAGGGTTAGGGTTCGGGTTCGGGTTCGGGTTAGGGTTAGGGTTCGGGTTAGGGTTAGGTTTCGGGTTAGGTTAGGGTTAGGTTTCGGGTTAGGGTTAGGGTTAGGTTTCGGGTTAGGTTTAGGGTTCGGGTTAGGGATAGGTTTAGGGTTCGGGTTCGGGTTCGGGTTAGGGTTAGGGTTAGGGTTAGGGTTAGGGATCGGGTTCGGGTTAGGGTTAGGGTGCGGGTTAGGTTTAGGGTTAGGGTTAGGGTTCAGGTTCGGGTTAGGGTTAGGGTTTGTGTTAGGGTTTGGGTTCGGGTTAGGTTTAGGGTTAGGGTTCGGGTTAGGGTTCGGGTTCGGTTTAGGGTTAGGGTTAGGGTTCGGGTTAGGGTGAGGTTTAGGGTTCGGGTTAGGGTTAGGGTTAGGTTTTAGGGTTAGGGTTAGGGTTAGGGTTAGGGTTAGGGTTTAGGGTTAGGGTTAGTGTTAGGGTTAGGGTTCGGGTTAGCGTTAGGGTTAGGAATAGGTTTAGGGTTAGGTTTAGGGTTAGGGTTCGGGTTCGGGTTGTGTTTAGGGTTAGGGTTAGGGTTCGGTTTCGGGTTAGGGTTAGGTTTAGGGTTAGGGTTAGGGTTAGGATTCGGGTTAGGGTTACGGTTTGGGTTCGGGTTAGGGTTCGGGTTATGTTTAGGGTTCGGGTTAGGGTTTGGGTTAGGGTTAGGGTTAGGTTTTAGGGTTAGGGTTAGGGTTAGGGTTAGGGTTAGGGTTAGGGGTTAGGGTTAGGGTTAGTGTTAGGGTTAGGGTTAGGGTTCGTGTTAGCGTTAGGGTTAGGATTAGGGTTAGGGTTAGGTTTAGGGTTAGGGTTCGTGTTCGGGTTAGGGTTAGGGTTAGGGTTAGGGTTCGGGTTAGGGTTAGGGTTCGGGTTCGGGTTCGGGTTAGGGTTAGGGTTAGGGTTAGGTTTCGGGTTAGATTTAGTGTTAGGGTTCGTGTTAGTGTTAGGGTTAGGGTTTGGGTTAGGGTTAGGTTTAGGGTTAGGGTTCTGGTTAGGGTTCGGGTTAGGGTTAGGGTTAGGTTTCGGGTAGGTTTAGGGTTAGGGTTCGGTTTAGGTTAGGTTTCGGGTTCGGGTTATGGTTAGGGTTCGGGTTCGGGTTAGGGTTCGGGTTTGCGTTAGGGTTCGGGTTAGGGTTAGGGTTAGGGTTAGGGTTCGGGTTAGGGTTAGGTTTCGGGTTCGGGATCGGATTAGAGTTAGGGTTTGGGTTAGGGTTAGGTTTCGGGTTAGGGTTAGGGTTAGGGTTCGGGTTAGGGTTAGGGTCAGGGTTCGGGTTAGGGTTAGGGTTCGGGTTAGGGATAGGGTTAGGGTTCGGGTTCGGGTTCGTGTTAGGGTTAGGGTTAGGTTTAGGGTTAGGGATCGTGTTCGGGTTAGGGTTAGGGTGAGGGTTAGTTTTAGGGTTAGGGTTAGGTTTCGGGTTCGGGTTAGGGTTAGGGTTCGTGTTAGGGTTTTGTTTCGGATTAGGTTTAGGTTTAGGGTTCGGGTTAGGGTTCGGGTTCGGGTTAGGGTTAGGGTTAGGTTTCGGCTTAGGGTTAGGGTTCGAGTTCGGGTTAGGGTTAGGGTTAGGGTTAGGTTTAGGGTTCGGGTTCGGGTTAGGGTTAGGGGTTAGGGTTCGTGTTCGGGTAAGGGTTAGGGTTAGGTTTCGGGTTAGGGTTAGGGGTTAGTGTTCGGGTTAGGGTTAGGGTTAGGGTTAGGGTTAGGGTTAGGGTTCAGATTAGGGTTAGGTTAGGGTTAGGGTTAGGGTTCGGGTTAGTGTTAGGGTTAGGTTTAGGTTTAGGGTTCGGTTTAGGGTTAGTGTTAGGGTTAGGGTTAGGGTTAGGGTTCGGATTAGGGTTAGGGTTCGGTTTAAGGTTCGGGTCAGGCTTAGGGTTAGGGTTAGGGTTAGGGTTCGGATTAGGGTTAGGGTTCGTTTTAGGGTTAGGGTTAGGGTTAGGGTTCGTTTTAGGGTTAGGGTTTGGGTTAGGGTTCGGGATCGGGTTAGGGTTAGGGTTAGGGTTCGGTTTAGGGTTAGGTTTAGGGTTCGGGTTAGGGTTCGAGTTAGGGTTAGGGTTAGGGTTCGGGTTAGGGTTCGGGTAAGGGTTCGGGTTAGGGTTAGTGTTAGGGTTAGGGATAGGGTTCGGGTTAGGTTTAAGTTTCGGTTTAGGGTTAGGGTTAGGGTTAGGGTTCGGGTTAGGGTTCGGGTTAGGGTTAGGGATCGGGTTAGGGTTAGGGGTCGGGTTAAGGTTGGGTTCGGTTTAGGTTTCGGGTAGGGTTAGGGTTCGGGTTCGGGTTAGGTTTAGGGTTCGGGTTAGTGTTAGGTTTAGGGGGACAGGTTAGGGTTAGGGTTCGGGCTAGGGTTAGGGTTAGGGTTCGGGTTAGGGTTAGGGTTAGGGTTCGTGTTAGGGTTCGGGTTAGGGGTCGGATTAGGGTTAGGGTTAGGATTCGGGTTAGGGTTATGGTTAGGGTTAGTGTCGGGTTAGGGTTAGGGTTCGGGTTAGGGTTAGGGTTCGGTTTCGGGTTCGGATTAGGGTTAGGGTTGGGGTTCGGGTTAGGGTTCGGGTTAGGGTTTGGTTTAGGGTTCGGTTTAGGGTTAGTGTCCGGGTTCGGGGTTAGGTTTAGGGTTAGGGTTCGGGTTAGGGTTAGGGTTCTTGTTAGGGTAAGGGTTAGGGTTCGGGTTCGTGTTAGGGTTAGGGTTAGGGTTCGGGTTCGGGTTCGGGTTATGGTTAGGGTTCGAGTTAGGATTCGGGTTAGTGTTTGGGTTAGAGTTAGGTTTAAGTTTAGGGTTCGGGTTCGGGTTATTGTTCGGGTTCGTGTTAGGGTTCGGGTTAGGGTTAGGGTTCGGGTTAGGGTTAGGGTTTGGGTTAGGGTTAGGGTCGAGTTAGAGTTCGGGTTAGGGTTCGGGTTAGGGTTAGGGTTAGGGTTAGGGTTCGGGTTAGGGTTCAAGATAGGGTTAGGGTTAGGGTTAAGGTTAGGGTTTGGGTTAGGGTTAGGGTTAGGGTTCGGGTTAGGTTTAGGGTTCGGGTTAGGTTTAGGTGTTAGTGTTAGGGTTAGTGTTAGGGTTAGGGTTCGGGTTCGGGTTAGGGTTAGAGTTAGGGTTCGGGTTAGGGTTCGGGTTAGGGTTCGGGTTAGGGTTAGGGTTCGGGTTAGGGTTAGGGTTAGGGTTCGGGTTAGGGTTCGGGTTAGGGTTAAGGTTAGGGTTAGGGTTCGGGTTAGGGTTACGTTATTGTTAGGGTTCGGGTTAGGGTTAGGTTTCGGGTTCGGGTGAGGGTTAGGGTTAGGGTTAGGGTTCGGATTATGGTTAGTGTTAGGGTTCGGGTTAGGGTTCGGGTTCGGGTTAGGTTTAGGGTTAGGGTTTGGGTTAGGATTAGGGTTCGGGTTCCGGTTAGGGTTCGGGTTAGGGG
This sequence comes from Urocyon cinereoargenteus, assembly GCA_032313775.1. Lineage (NCBI taxonomy): Eukaryota > Metazoa > Chordata > Mammalia > Carnivora > Canidae > Urocyon > Urocyon cinereoargenteus. The sequence continues at coordinate 7,503,841 of JAVLSZ010000034.1, forward strand.
TTAGGGTTAGGGTTTGTCTGCCTGTTAGGGTTAGGGTTAGGGTTAGGGTTAGGGTTGGGGTTAGGGTTAGGGTTAGTGTTAGGGTTAGGTTTAGGGTTAGGGCTCGGGTTAGGGTTGGGGTTAGGGTTAGGGTTAGGGTTAGGGTTAGGCTTTAGGGTTAGGGTTAGTGTTAGGGTTCGGGTTAGGGTTAGGGTTAGGGTTCGGGTTAGGGTTAGGGTTAGGGTTAGGGTTAGGGTTCGGGTTAGGGTTAGCGTTAGGGTTAGGGTTAGGTTCAGGGTTAGGGTTAGGGTCAGGGTTAGGGTTAGGGTTAGGCTTTAGGGTTAGGGTTAGTGTTAGGGTTCGGGTTAGGGTTAGGGTTAGGGTTCGGGTTAGGGTTAGGGTTAGGGTTAGGGTTCGGGTTAGGGTTAGGGTTAGGGTTAGGGTTAGGGTTCGGGTTAGGGTTTAAGGTTAGGGTTAGGGTTAGGTTCAGGGTTAGGGTTAGGGTCAGGGTTAGGGTTAGGGTCAGGGTTAGGGTTAGAGTTACGGTCAGGGTTAGGGTTAGGGTCAGGGTTAGGGTCAGGGTCAGGGTTAGGGTTAGTGTCAGGGTTAGGGTTAGGGTTAGGTGTTAGTTTTAGGGTTAGGGTGAGGGTTAGTGTTAGGGTTAGGGTTCGGATTAGGGTTAGGTTAGGGTTCGGGTTAGGGTTAGGGTTCGGGTTAGTGTTAGGGTTCCGGTTAGGGTTAGGTTTCGGGTTAGCGGTTAGTGTTAGGGTTCGGGTTCGGGTTAGGGTTAGGTTTAGGGTTAGGGTTAGGGTTAGGGTTCGGGTTAGGGTTAGGGTTAGTGTTAGGGTTAGGGTTGGGGTTAGGGTTAGAGTTAGGTTTAGGGTTAGGTTTCGGTTTCGGGTTAGGGTTAGGGTTCGGCTTAGTGTTAGGTTTAGTGTTAGGGTTCGGGTTAGGGTTAGGTTTAGGGTTCGGGTTCGGGTTAGGTTTAGTGTTAGTGTTAGGGTTAGGGTTAGGGCACGGGTTAGGGTTAGGGGTTAGGGTTAGGGTTAGGGTTCGGGTTCGTGTTTGGGTTAGGGTTAGGTTTCGGGTTAGAGTTAGGTTTAGGTTTAGGGTTCGGGTTCGGGTTATTGTTCGGGTTCGGGTTAGGTTTCGGGTTAGGATTAAGGTTAGGGTTAGGGTTCGGTTTAGGGTTAGGGTTCGGTTTCGGTTTAGGGTTAGGTTTCAGATTAGGGTTAGGTTTAGGCGTTAGGCTTAGGGTCGAGTTAGAGTTCGGGTTAGGGTTCATGTTAGGGTTAGGTTTAGGGTAGGGTTCGGTTTAGGGTTCGAGTTAGGGTTAGGGTTAGGGTTAGGGTTCGGGTTAGTGTTAGGGTTAGGGTTCGGGCTAGGTTTAGGGTTCGGGTTAGGGTTAGGGGTTAGGGTTATGGTTAGGTTTAGGGTTCGGGTTAAGGTTAGGGTTAGGGTTAGGGTTAGGGTTAGTGTTCGATTTAGGGTTAGGGTTAGGGTTAGGGTTAGGGTTAGGGTTAGTTTAGGGGTTAGGGTTAGGGTTAGGGTTAGGGTTAGGGTTAGGGTTAGGGTTAGCGTTAGGGTTAGGATTAGGGGTAGGTTTAGGTTTAGGGTTAGGGTTAGGTTTAGGGTTCGGGTTAGGGTTAGGGTTATGGTTAGGGTTCGGGTTAGGGTTAGGGTTCGGGTTCGGGTTAGGGTTAGGGTTAGGGTTAGGGTTAGGGTTAGGTTTCGGGTTAGATTTAGGGTTAGGGTTAGGGTTTGGGTTAGGGTTAGGGTTAGGGTTAGGTTTCGGGTTAGGGTTAGGGTTCGGGTTAGGGTTAGGTTTAGGGTTCGGGTTAGGGTAAGGGTTAGGGTTCGGGTTCGTGTTAGGGTTAGGGTTAGGGTTCGGGTTCGGGTTCGGGTTATGGTTAGGGTTCGAGTTAGGATTCGGGTTAGTGTTTGGGTTAGAGTTAGGGTTAGGTTTAGGGTTAGGGTTCGGGTTAGGTTTAGGGTTTGGGTTCGGTTTAGGGTTAGGTTTCTGGTTAGGGTTAGGGTTAGGGGTTAGGGTTAGGGTCGAGGTATATTTCGGGTTAGGGTTCGGTTTAGGGTTAGGGTTAGGGTTAGGGTTCGGGTTAGGTTTCAAATTAGGTTTAGGGTTAGGGTTAGGGTTAGGGTTTGGGTTAGGGTTAGGGTTAGGGTTCGGGTTAGGTTTAGGGTTCGGGTTAGGTTTAGGGGTTAGGGTTATTGTTAGGGTTAGGGTTAGGGTTAGGGTTAGGGTTCGAGTTAGGATTAGGGTTAGTGTTCGGGTTAGCGTTAACTTTAGGGTTAGGGTTAGGGTTAGGTTTTAGAGTTAGGGTTAGGGTTAGTGTTAGGGTTAGGGTTAGGGGTTAGGGTTAGGGTTAGGGTTAGTGTTAGGGTTAGGGTTCGGGTTAGCGTTAGGGTTCGGATTAGGGTTAGGTTTAGGTTTAGGGTTAGTGTTAGGGTTCGGGTTAGGGTTAGGGTTTGGGTTAGGGTTAGGGTTCGGGTTAGGATTAGGGTTCGGGTTCGGGTTAGGGTTAGGGTTATGGTTAGGGTTAGGGTTAGGGTTTGGGTTAGGGTTAGGGTTAGGGTTAGGGTTCGGGTTAGGGTTCGGATTAGCGTTAGGTTTAGGATTCGGGTTAGGGTTAGGGTTTGGGTTCGGTTAGGGTTAGGGTTCGGGTTAGGGTTAGGTTTAGGGTTCGGGTTAGGGTTAGGGTTAGGGTTCGGGTTAGGGTTAGGGTTCGGGTTCGGGTAATGGTTAGGGTTCGGGTTCGGGTTAGGGTTAGGGGTTAGGATTAATGTTAGGTTTCGGTTTCGGGTTAGGATTAGTGTTAGTGTTAGGGGTTAGGGTTAGTGTTCACGTTAGGGTTAGGGTTAGGGTTCGGGTTAGGGTTCGGTTTGGTTTAGGGTTAGGGTTCGAGTTAGGTTTAGGTTTCGGTTTAGGTTTAGGGTTAGGGTTAGGGTTCGGGTTAGGGTTAGGGTTCGGGTTAGGGTTGGGTTCGGGTTAGGTTTCGGGTTAGGGTTAGGGTTCGGGTTCGGGTTAGGGTTAGGGTACGGGTTAGGGTTAGGGTTAGGGTTCGGGTTAGGGTTATGGTTAGGGTTAGGTTTAGGGTTCGTGTTAGCGTTCGGGTTAGGGGTCGGGTTAGGTTTAGGGTTAGGGTTCGGGTTAGGGTTAGGGTTAGGGTTCGGGTTAGGGTTAGGGTTCGGGTTAGGGTTAGGGTCGGGTTCGGGTTAGGGTTAGGGTTGGGGTTCGGGTTAGGGTTCGGGTTAGGGTTCAGGTTAGGGTTAGGGAGAGGGTTAGGGTTCGGGTTCGGGGTTAGGTTAAGGGTTAGGGTTCGGGTTAGGGTTCTGGTTAGGGTTAGGATTCGGGTAAAGGGTTAGGGTTCGGTTTCGGGTTAGGGTTAGGGTTAGGGTTCCGGTTAGGGTTAGGTTTAGGTTTTGGGTTAGGGTTAGGGTTAGTGTTAGGGTTCGGGTTCGGGTTAGGTTTAGGGTTCGGGTTAGGGTTCGGGTTAGGGTTAGGGTTCGGGTTAGGGTTAGGTTTAGGATTAGAGTTAGGGTTAGGTTTAGGGTTCGGGTTAGTGTTAGGGTTCGGGTTAGGGTTAGGGGTTAGTGTTCAGGTTAGGGTTAGGGTTAGGGTTCGGGTTAGGTTTCGGGTTAGGGTTAGGGTTCGGGTTCGGGTTAGGGTTAGGGTTAGGGTTAGGGTTCGGGTTACGGTTAGGGTTCGGGTTAGGGTTAGGGTTAGGTTTCGAGTTAGGGTTAGTGTTCGGGTTAGGGTTAGGGTTCGGTTTAGGTTTAGGGTTAGGGTTCGGGTTAGGGTTCGAGTTAGGTTTAGGGTTAGGGTTCGGGTTAGATTTAGGTTTCGGGTTAGGGTTAGGGTTAGGGTTAGGGATCGGGTTAGGGTTAGGGTTCGGGTTAGGGTTGGGTTCGGTTTAGTTTTCGGGTTAAGGTTAGGGTTCGAGTTCGGTTTAGGGTAAGGGTTCGGGTTAGGGTTAGGGTTAGGGTTCGGGTTAGGGTTAGGTTTAGGGTTAGGATCCGGGTTCGGGGTTAGGGTTAGAGTTACGGTTCGGGTTAGGGTTAGGGTTCGAGTTAGGGTTAGGGTTAAGTTTCGGGTTCGTGTTTGGGTTAGGGTTAGGGTTGGGTTCGGGTTCGGGTTAGGGTTAGGGTTCGATTTAGGGTTCGGGTTAGGGTTCGGGTTAGATTTAGGTTTAGGGTTAGGGTTCGGGTTTGAGTTATTGTTCGGGTTCGGGTTAGGTTTCGGGTTAGGATTAAGGTTAGGGTTAGGATTTGGTTTAGGGTTAGGGTTCGGATTCGGTTTAGGGTTAGGTTTCAGGTTAGGGTTAGGTTTAGGCGTTAGGGTTAGGGTCGAGTTAGAGTTTGGGTTAGGGTTCATGTTAGGGTTAGGGTTAGGGTAGGGTTCGGTTTAGGGTTCGAGTTAGGGTTAGGGTTAGGGTTAGGGTTAGGGTTCGGGTTAGGGTTAGGGTTAGGGTTCGGGCTAGGTTTAGGGTTCGGGTTAGGGTTAGGGGTTAGGGTTATGGTTAGGTTTAGGGTTCGGGTTAAGGTTAGTGTTAGGGTTAGGGTTAGTGTTCGGGTTAGGGTTAGGGTTAGGGTTAGGGTTAGGTTTTAGGGTTATGGTTATGGTTAGGGTTAGGGTTAGGGTTAGGGGTTAGGGTTAGGGTTAGGGTTAGGGTTAGCGTTAGGGTTAGGATTAGGGTTAGGTTTACGTTTAGGTTTAGGGTTAGGGTTCGGGTTAGGGTTAGGGTTAGGGTTAGGGTTCGGGTTAGGGTTAGGGTTCGGTTTCGGGTTAGGGTTAGGGTTAGGGTTAGGGTTCGGGTTAGATTTAGGGTTAGGGTTCGGGTTAGGGTTAGGGTTTGGGTTAGGGTTAGGGTTAGGTTTAGGGTTCGGGTTAGGGTTAGGGTTCGGGTTCGGGTTAGGGTTAGGGTTCGGGTTAGGGTTAGGGTTCGGGTTCGGGTTCGGGTTAGGGTTAGGGTTCGGGTTAGGGTTAGGTTTCGGGTTAGGTTAGGGTTAGGTTTCGGGTTAGGGTTAGGGTTAGGTTTCGGGTTAGGGTTAGGGTTCGGTTTAGGGATAGGTTTAGGGTTCGGGTTCGGGTTCGGGTTCGGGTTAGGGTTAGGGTTAGGGTTAGGGATCGGGTTCGGGTTAGGGTTAGGGTGCGGGTTAGGTTTAGGGTTAGGGTTAGGGTTCGGGTTCGGGTTAGGGTTAGGGTTTGTGTTAGGGTTTGGGTTCGGGTTAGGTTTAGGGTTAGGGTTCGGGTTAGGGTTCGGGTTCGGTTTAGGGTTAGGGTTAGGGTTCAGGTTAGGTTTAGGGTTCGGGTTCGGGTTAGGGTTAGGTTTAGGGTTCGGGTTAGTGTTCGGGTTAGGGTTAGGGTTAGGATTCGGGTTAGGGTTAGGGTTTGGTTTCGGGTTAGCGTTAGGGTTCGGGTTAGGGTGAGGTTTAGGGTTCGGGTTAGGGTTAGGGTTAGGTTTTAGGGTTAGGGTTAGGGTTAGGGTTAGGGTTAGGGTTTAGGGTTAGGGTTAGGGTTAGGGTTAGGGTTCGGGTTAGCGTTAGGGTTAGGATTAGGTTTAGGGTTAGGTTTAGGGTTAGGGTTCGGGTTCGGGTTCGGTTTAGGGTTAGGGTTAGGTTTCGGTTTCGGTTAGGGTTAGGTTTAGGGTTAGGGTTAGGGTTAGGATTCGGGTTAGGGTTACGGTTTGGGTTCGGGTTAGGGTTCGGGTTATGGTTAGGGTTCGGGTTAGGGTTTGGGTTAGGGTTAGGGTTAGGTTTTAGGGTTAGGGTTAGGGTTAGGGTTAGGGTTAGGGTTAGGGGTTAGGGTTAGGGTTAGTGTTAGGGTTAGGGTTAGGGTTCGTGTTAGCGTTAGGGTTAGGATTAGGGTTAGGGTTAGGTTTAGGGTTAGGGTTCGTGTTCGGGTTAGGGTTAGGGTTAGGGTTAGGGTTCGGGTTAGGGTTAGGGTTCGGTTTCGGGTTAGGGTTAGGGTTAGGGTTAGGGTTAGGTTTCGGGTTAGATTTAGTGTTAGGGTTCGTGTTAGGGTTAGGGTTAGGGTTTGGGTTAGGGTTAGGTTTAGGGTTAGGGTTCTGGTTAGGGTTCGGGTTAGGGTTAGGGTTAGGATTCGGGTAGGGTTAGGGTTAGGGTTCGGGTTCGGGTTAGGGTTCGGGTTAGGGTTAGGTTAGGG
>JAVLSZ010000034.1:7512500-7522500 GCA_032313775.1 Urocyon cinereoargenteus
TTAGGGTTAGGGTTAGGGTTAGGTTTCGGGTTAGGGTTCGGGTTAGGGTTAGGGTTAGAGTTCGGGTTAGGGTTAGGGTTAGGGATCGGGTTAGGGATTGGGTTAGGTTTAGGGTTCGGGTTCCGGTTAGGGTTCGGGTTAGGGGTTAGGGTTAGGGTTCGGGTGCGGGTTAGGGTTAGGTTTAGTGTTCGGGTTAGGGTTAGGGTTGGGGTTCGGGTTAGGGTTCGGGTTAGGTTTAGGGTTAGGGTTAGGGTTCGGGTTAGGGTTCGGGTTAGGATTAGGATTCGGGTAAAGTGTTAGGGTTCGGGTTCGTGTTAGGGTTAGGGTTAGGGTTCCGGTTAGGGTTAGGGTTAGGGTTCGGGTTAGGGTTAGGGTTAGGGTTAGGGTTAGGTTTCGGGTTAGGGTTCGGGTTAGGGTTAGGTTAGAGTTCGGGTTAGGGTTAGGGTTAGGGTTCGGGTTAGGGTTCGGGTTAGGGTTAGGGTTAGGGTTAGGGTTCGGGTTAGGGTTAGGGTTAGGGTTCGGGTTAGGGTTCGGGTTAGGGTTAAGGTTAGGGTTAGGGTTCGGGTTAGGGTTAGGGTTATTGTTAGGGTTCGGGTTAGGGTTAGGTTTCGGGTTCGGGTGAGGGTTAGGTTTAGGGTTAGGGTTCGGATTATGGTTAGTGTTAGGGTTCGGGTTAGGGTTCGGGTTAGGGTTAGGGTTAGGGTTTGGGTTAGGATTAGGGTTCGGGTTCCGGTTAGGGTTCGGGTTAGGGGTTAGGGTTAGGGTTTGTCTGCCTGTTAGGGTTAGGGTTAGGGTTAGGGTTAGGGTTGGGGTTAGGGTTAGGGTTAGTGTTAGGGTTAGGTTTAGGGTTAGGGCTCGGGTTAGGGTTAGGGGTTAGGGTTAGGGTTAGGGTTAGGGTTAGGCTTTAGGGTTAGGGTTAGTGTTAGGGTTCGGGTTAGGGTTAGGGTTAGGGTTCGGGTTAGGGTTAGTGTTAGGGTTAGGGTTCGGGTTAGGGTTAGCGTTAGGGTTAGGGTTAGGTTCAGGGTTAGGGTTAGGGTCAGGGTTAGGGTTAGGGTTAGGCTTTAGGGTTAGGGTTAGTGTTAGGGTTCGTGTTAGGGTTAGGGTTAGGGTTCGGGTTAGGGTTAGGGTTAGTGTTAGGGTTCGGGTTAGGGTTAGGGTTAGGGTTAGGGTTAGGGTTCGGGTTAGGGTTTAAGGTTAGGGTTAGGGTTAGGTTCAGGGTTAGGGTTAGGGTCAGGGTTAGGGTTAGGGTCAGGGATAGGGTTAGAGTTAGGGTCAGGGTTAGGGTTAGGGTCAGGGTTAGGGTCAGGGTCAGGGTTAGGGTTAGGGTCAGGGTTAGGGTTAGGGTTAGGGGTTAGTGTTAGGGTTAGGGTGAGGGTTAGTGTTAGGGTTAGGGTTCGGATTAGGGTTAGGTTAGGGTTCGGGTTAGGGTTAGGGTTCGGGTTAGTGTTAGGGTTCCGGTTAGGGTTAGGTTTCGGGTTAGCGGTTAGTGTTAGTGTTCGGGTTCGGGTTAGGGTTAGGTTTAGGGTTAGGGTTAGGGTTAGGGTTCGGGTTAGGGTTAGGGTTAGTGTTAGGTTTAGGGTTGGGGTTAGGGTTAGGGTTAGGTTTAGGGTTAGGTTTCGGTTTCGGGTTAGGTTTAGGGTTCGGGTTAGTGTTAGGTTTAGTGTTAGGGTTCGGGTTAGGGTTAGGTTTAGGGTTCGGGTTCGGGTTAGGTTTAGTGTTAGTGTTAGGGTTAGGGTTAGGGCACGGGTTAGGGTTAGGGGTTAGGGTTAGGGTTAGGGTTCGGGTTCGTGTTTGGGTTAGGGTTAGGGTTCGGGTTAGAGTTAGGTTTAGGGTTAGGGTTCGGGTTCGGGTTATTGTTCGGGTTCGGGTTAGGTTTCGGGTTAGGATTAAGGTTAGGGTTAGGGTTCGGTTTAGGGTTAGGGTTCGGTTTCGGTTTAGGGTTAGGTTTCAGATTAGGGTTAGGTTTAGGCGTTAGGCTTAGGGTCGAGTTAGAGTTCGGGTTAGGGTTCATGTTAGGGTTAGGTTTAGGCTATGGTTCGGTTTAGGGTTCGAGTTAGGGTTAGGGTTAGGGTAGGGTTAGGGTTCGGGTTAGGGTTAGGGTTAGGGTTCGGGCTAGGTTTAGGGTTCGGGTTAGGGTTAGGGGTTAGGGTTATGGTTAGGTTTAGGGTTCGGGTTAAGGTTAGGGTTAGGGTTAGGGTTAGGGTTAGTGTTCGGTTTAGGGTTAGGGTTAGGGTTAGGGTTAGGTTTTAGGGTTATGGTTAGGGTTAGGGTTAGGGTTAGGGTTAGGGTTAGGGTTAGGGGTTAGGGTTAGGGTTAGGGTTAGGGTTAGGGTTAGGGTTAGCGTTAGGGTTAGGATTAGGGTTAGGTTTAGGTTTAGGGTTAGGGTTAGGGTTCGGGTTAGGGTTAGGGTTATGGTTAGGGTTCGGGTTAGGGTTAGGGTTCGGGTTCGGGTTAGGGTTAGGGTTAGGGTTAGGGTTAGGGTTAGGTTTCGGGTTAGATTTAGGGTTAGGGTTCGGGTTAGGGTTAGGGTTTGGGTTAGGGTTAGGGTTAGGGTTAGGTTTCGGGTTAGGGTTAGGGTTCGGGTTAGGGTTAGGTTTAGGGTTCGGGTTAGGGTAAAGGTAAAGGTTAGGGTTCGGGTTCGTGTTAGGGTTAGGGTTAGGGTTCGGGTTCGGGTTCGGGTTATGGTTAGGGTTCGAGTTAGGATTCGGGTTAGTGTTTGGGTTAGAGTTAGGGTTAGGGTTAGGGTTCGGGTTCGGGTTATTGTTCGGGTTCGGGTTAGGGTTCGGGTTAGGGTTAGGGTTAGGGTTAGGGTTCGGGTTAGGTTTAGGGTTTGGGTTCGGTTTAGGGTTAGGTTTCTGGTTAGGGTTAGGGTTAGGCGTTAGGGTTAGGGTCGAGGTATATTTCGGGTTAGGGTTCGGTTTAGGGTTAGGGTTAGGGTTAGGGTTCGGGTTAGGTTTCAAATTAGGTTTAGGGTTAGGGTTAGGGTTAGGGTTTGGGTTAGGGTTAGGGTTAGGGTTCGGGTTAGGTTTAGGGTTCGGGTTAGGTTTAGGGGTTAGGGTTATTGTTAGGGTTAGGGTTAGGGTTAGGGTTAGGGTTAGGGTTAGGGTTCGAGTTAGGATTAGGGTTAGTGTTCGGGTTAGGGTTACTTTAGGGTTAGGGTTAGGGTTAGGTTTTAGAGTTAGGGTTAGGATTAGGGTTAGGGTTAGGGGTTAGGGTTAGGGTTAGGGTTAGTGTTAGGGTTAGGGTTCGGGTTAGCGTTAGGGTTCGGATTAGGGTTAGGGTTAGGTTTAGGGTTAGTGTTAGGGTTCGGGTTAGGGTTAGGGTTTGGGTTAGGGTTAGGGTTCGGGTTAGGGTTAGGGTTCGGGTTCGGGTTAGGGTTAGGGTTAGGGTTAGGGTTAGGGTTAGGGTTTGGGTTAGCGTTAGGGTTAGGGTTAGTGTTCGGGTTAGGGTTCGGATTAGGGTTAGGTTTAGGATTCGGGTTAGGGTTAGGGTTTGGGTTCGGTTAGGGTTAGGGTTCGGGTTAGGGTTAGGTTTAGGGTTCGGGTTAGGGTTAGGTTTAGGGTTCGGGTTAGGGTTAGGGTTCGGGTTCGGGTAATGGTTAGGGTTCGGGTTCGGGTTAGGGTTAGGGGTTAGGATTAATGTTAGGTTTCGGTTTCGGGTTAGGATTAGTGTTAGTGTTAGGGGTTAGGGTTAGGGTTCACGTTAGGGTTAGGGTTAGGGTTCGGGTTAGGGTTCGGTTTGGTTTAGGGTTAGGGTTCGGGTTAGGTTTAGGTTTCGGTTTAGGTTTAGGGTTAGGGTTAGGGTTCGGGTTAGGGTTAGGGTTCGGGTTAGGGTTAGGGTTAGGGTTATGGTTCGGTTGAGGGTTCGGATTAGGGTTCGGGTTAGAGTTAGGGTTCGGGATAGGGTTAGGGTTAGGGTTAGGGTTCGGGTTAGGGTTAGGGTTCGGGTTAGGGTTAGGGTTAGGGTTCGGGTTAGGGTTATGGTTAGGGTTAGGTTTATGGTTCGTGTTAGCGTTCGGGTTAGGGGTCGGGTTAGGTTTAGGGTTAGGGTTCGGGTTAGGGTTAGGGTTAGGGTTCGGGTTAGGGTTAGGGTTCGGGTTAGGGTTAGGGTCGGGTTCGGGTTAGGGTTAGGGTTGGGGTTCGTTTTAGGGTTCGGGTTAGGGTTCAGGTTAGGGTTAGGGATAGGGTTAGGGTTCGGGTTCAGGGTTAGGTTAAGGGTTAGGGTTCGGGTTAGGGTTCGGGTTAGGGTTAGGATTCGGGTAAAGGGTTAGGGTTCGGGTTCGGGTTAGGGTTAGGGTTAGGGTTCCGGTTAGGGTTAGGTTTAGGTTTTGGGTTAGGGTTAGGGTTAGTGTTAGGGTTCGGGTTTGGGTTCGGGTGAGGGTTAGGGTTAGGGTTCGGGTTAGGGTTAGGGTTCGTGTTAGGGTTCTTGTTAGGGTTAGGGTTAGGGTTCGAGTTAGGGTTAGTGTTAGGGTTCGGGTTAGGGTTCGGGTTAGGGTTCGGTTTAGGGTTACGGTTCGGGTTAGGGTTAGGGTTAGGGTTATGGTTCGGTTGAGGGTTCGGATTAGGGTTCGGGTTAGAGTTAGGGTTCGGGATAGGGTTAGGGTTAGGGTTAGGGTTAGGTTTCGGGTTCAGGTTAGGGTTAGGGTTAGGGTTCGGGTTCGGATTAGGGTTAGGGTTAGGGTTCGAGTTAGGGTTCGGGTTCGGGTTAGGGTTAGGGTTTAGTGTTCAGGTTAGGGTTAGGTTTAGGGTTCGGGTTCGGGTTAGGGTTAGGGGTTAGGGTTCGTGTTCGGATAAGGGTTAGGTTTAGGTTTCGTGTTAGGGTTAGGGGTTAGTGTTAGGGTTAGTGTTACGGTTAAGGTTAGGGTTAGGGTTCGGATTAGGGTTGGTTAGGGTAAGGGTTAGGGTTCGGGTTAGGGTTAGGGTTAGGTTTAGGTTTAGGGTTCGCGGTAGGGTTAGTGTTCGGGTTAGGGTTAGGGTTAGGGTTAGGGTTCGGGTTCGGGATAGGGTTCGGGTTAAGGTTCGGGTTAGGTTTAGTGTTAGGGTTAGGTTTCGGGTTCGGGTTAGCGTTAGGGTTCGTGTTAGGGTTAGGGTTAGGGTTAGGGTTAGGGTTAGGGTTCGGGTTCGTGTTAGGGTTCGGGTTCGGGTTAGGGTTAGGGTTCAGGTTCGTGTTAGGGTTACGGTTCGTGTTAGGGTTAGGCGTAGGTTTAGGGTTAGGGTTAGGGTTAGGGTTCGGGTTCGGGTTAGGGTTCGGGGTAGGGTTCGGGTTAGGGTTAGGGTTCGGGTTAGGGTTAGGTTTAGGGTTAGAGTTAGGGTTAGGGTTAGGGTTCGGGTTAGGGTTAGGGTTAGGGTTAGGGTTAGGGTTAGGGTTCGGGTTAGATTAGGTTTCGGGTTAGGTTTAGTTGTTAGTGTTCATGTTAGGTTTAGGGTTAGGGTTCGAGTTCGGGTTAGGGTTAGGGTTCGTGTTAGGGACAGGGTTAGGTTTAGGGTTAGCGTTCGGGTTCGGGTTAGGGTTAGGGTTCGGGTTAGGGTTCGGGTTAGGGTTAGGGTTCGGGTTAGGGTTAGGTTTAGGGTTAGAGTTAGGGTTAGGTTTAGGGTTCGGGTTAGTGTTAGGGTTCGGGTTAGGGTTAGGGGTTAGTGTTCAGGTTAGGGTTAGGGTTAGGGTTCGGGTTAGGTTTCGGGTTAGGGTTAGGGTTCGGGTTCGGGTTAGGGTTAGGGTTAGGGTTAGGGTTCGGGTTACGGTTAGGGTTCGGTTTAGGGTTAGGGTTAGGTTTCGAGTTAGGGTTAGGGTTCGGGTTAGGGTTAGGGTTCGGTTTAGGTTTAGGGTTAGGGTTCGGGTTAGGGTTCGAGTTAGGTTTAGGGTTAGGGTTCGGGTTAGGTTTAGGTTTCGGGTTAGGGTTAGGGTTAGGGGTAGGGATCGGGTTAGGGTTAGGGTTCGGGTTAGGGTTGGGTTCGGTTTAGTTTTCGGGTTAAGTTTAGGGTTCGAGTTCGGTTTAGGGTAAGGGTTCGGGTTAGGGTTAGGGTTAGGGTTCGGGTTAGGGTTAGGGTTCCGGCTAGGGGTCAGGTTAGGGTTCGGGTTAGCATTAGGGTTAGGGTTAGGGTTAGCGTTCGTGTTAGGGTTCGGGTTAGTGTTCGGGTTAGGGTTAGGTTAAGGGTTCGGGTTAGGGTTAGGGTTAGGGTCGGGTTAGGTTTAGGGTTTGGGTTAGGGTTAGGGTTCGGGTTCGGGTTAGGTTTAGGGTTGGGGTTCGGGTTAGGGTTCGGGTTAGGGTTCGGGTTAGGGTTAGGTTTAGGGTTAGGATCCGGGTTCGGGGTTAGGGTTAGAGTTACGGTTCGGGTTAGGGTTAGGGTTCGGGTTAGGGTTAGGTTTAGGGTTCGGTTTCGTGTTTGGGTTAGGGTTAGTGTTCGGGTTCGGGTTCGGGTTAGGGTTAGGGTTCGATTTATGGTTCGGGTTAGGGTTCGGGTTAGAGTTAGGTTTAGGGTTAGGGTTCGGGTTCGGGTTATTGTTCGGGTTCGGGTTAGGTTTCGGGTTAGGATTAAGGTTAGGGTTAGGATTTGGTTTAGGGTTAGGGTTCGGATTCGGTTTAGGGTTAGGTTTCAGGTTAGGGTTAGGTTTAGGGGTTAGGGTTAGGGTCGAGTTAGAGTTCGGGTTAGGGTTCATGTTAGGGTTAGGGTTAGGGTAGGGTTCGGTTTAGGGTTCGAGTTAGGGTTAGGGTTAGGGTTAGGGTTAGGGTTCGGGTTAGGGTTAGGGTTAGGGTTCGGGCTAGGTTTAGGGTTCGGGTTAGGGTTAGGGGTTAGGGTTATGGTTAGGTTTAGGGTTCGTGTTAAGGTTAGTGTTAGGGTTAGGGTTAGTGTTCGGGTTAGGGTTAGGGTTAGGGTTAGGGTTAGGTTTTAGGGTTATGGTTAGGGTTAGGGTTAGGGTTAGGGTTAGGGGTTAGGGTTAGGGTTAGGGTTAGGGTTAGGGTTAGGGTTAGCGTTAGGGTTAGGATTAGGGTTAGGTTTAGGTTTAGGGTTAGGGTTAGGGTTCGGGTTAGGGTTAGGGTTAGGGTTAGGGTTAGGGTTCGGGTTAGGGTTAGGGTTCGGTTTCGGGTTAGGGTTAGGGTTAGGGTTAGGGTTAGGGTTCGGGTTAGATTTAGGGTTAGGGTTCGGGTTAGGGTTAGGGTTTGGGTTAGGGTTAGGGTAAGGGTTCGGGTTAGGGTTAGGGTTCGGGTTAGGGTTAGGGTTCGGGTTAGGGTTAGGGTTGGGGTTCGGGTTCGGGTTAGGGTTAGGGTTCGGGTTAGGGTTAGGTTTCGGGTTAGGTTAGGGTTAGGTTTCGGGTTAGGGTTAGGGTTAGGTTACGGGTTAGGGTTAGGGTTCGGGTTAGGGATAGGTTTAGGGTTCGGGTTCGGGTTCGGGTTAGGGTTAGGGTTAGGGTTAGGGTTAGGGATCGGGTTCGGGTTAGGGTTAGGGTGCGGGTTAGGTTTAGGGTTAGGGTTAGGGTTCGGGTTCGGGTTAGGGTTAGGGTTTGTGTTAGGGTTTGGGTTCGGGTTAGGTTTAGGGTTAGGGTTCGGGTTAGGTTTCGGGTTCGGTTTAGGATTAGGGTTAGGGTTCGGGTTAGGTTTAGGGTTCGGGTTCGGGTTAGGGTTAGGTTTAGGGTTCGGGTTAGTGTTCGGGTTAGGGTTAGGGTTAGGATTCGTGTTAGGGTTAGGGTTTGGTTTCGGGTTAGCGTTAGGTTTCGGGTTAGGGTGAGGTTTAGGGTTCGGGTTAGGGTTAGGGTTAGGTTTTAGGGTTAGGGTTAGGGTTAGGGTTAGGGTTAGGGTTTAGGGTTAGGGTTAGGGTTAGGTTTAGGGTTCGGGTTAGCGTTAGGGTTAGGATTAGGTTTAGGGTTAGGTTTAGGTTTAGGGTTCGGGTTCGGGTTCGGTTTAGGGTTAGGGTTAGGGTTCGGTTTCGGGTTAGGGTTAGGTTTAGGGTTAGGGTTTGGGTTAGGATTCGGGTTAGGGTTACGGTTTGGGTTCGGGTTAGGGTTCGGGTTATGGTTAGGGTTCGGGTTAGTGTTTGGGTTAGGGTTAGGGTTAGGTTTTAGGGTTAGGGTTAGGGTTAGGGTTAGGGTTAGGGTTAGGGGTTAGGGTTAGGGTTAGTGTTAGGGTTAGGGTTAGGGTTCGTGTTAGCGTTAGGGTTAGGATTAGGGTTAGGGTTAGGTTTAGGTTTAGGGTTCGTGTTCGGGTTAGGGTTAGGGTTAGGGTTAGGGTTCGGGTTAGGGTAAGGGTTCGGGTTCGGGTTAGGGTTAGGGTTAGGGTTAGGGTTAGGTTTCGGGTTAGATTTAGTGTTAGGGTTCGTGTTAGGGTTAGGGTTAGGGTTTGGGTTAGGGTTAGGTTTAGGGTTAGGGTTCTGGTTAGGGTTCGGGTTAGGGTTAGGGTTAGGATTCGGGTAGGGTTAGGGTTAGGGTTCGGGTTCGGGTTAGGGTTCGGGTTAGGGTTAGGTTAGGGTTCGGGTTAGGGTTAGGGTTAGGGTTCGGTTTAGGTTAGGTTTCGGGTTCGGGTTATGGTTAGGGTTCGGGTTCGGGTTAGGGTTCGGGTTTGCGTTAGGGTTCGGGTTAGGGTTAGGTTTAGGGTTAGGGTTAGGGTTAGGGTTCGGGTTAGGGTTAGGTTTCGGGTTCGGGATCGGATTAGAGTTAGGGTTTGGGTTAGGGTTAGGTTTCGGGTTAGGGTTAGGGTTAGGGTTCGGGTTAGGGTTAGGGTCAGGGTTCGGGTTAGGGTTAGGGTTCGGGTTAGGGATAGGGTTAGGGTTCGGGTTCGGGTTCGGGTTAGGGTTAGGGTTAGGGTTAGGGTTAGGGATCGGGTTCGGGTTAGGGTTAGGGTGAGGGTTAGTTTTAGGGTTAGGGTTAGGTTTCGGGTTCGGGTTAGGGTTAGGGTTCGTGTTAGGGTTTTGTTTCGGATTAGGTTTAGGTTTAGGGTTCGGGTAAGGGTTCGGGTTCGGGTTAGGGTTAGGGTTAGGTTTCGGGTTAGGGTTAGGGTTCGAGTTCGGGTTAGGGTTAGGGTTAGGGTTAGGTTTAGGTTTCGGGTTCGGGTTAGGGTTAGGGGTTAGGGTTCGTGTTCGGGTAAGGGTTAGGGTTAGGTTTCGGGTTAGGGTTAGGGGTTAGTGTTCGGGTTAGGGTTAGGGTTAGGGTTAGGGTTAGGGTTAAGGTTCAGATTAGGGTTAGGTTAGGGTTAGGGTTAGGGTTCGGGTTAGTGTTAGGGTTAGGTTTAGGTTTAGGGTTCGGTTTAGGGTTAGTGTTAGGGTTAGGGTTAGGGTTAGGGTTAGGGTTCGGATTAGGGTTAGGGTTCGGTTTAAGGTTCGGGTTAGGGTTAGGGTTAGGGTTAGGGTTAGGGTTCGGATTAGGGTTAGGGTTCGTTTTATGGTTAGGGTTAGGGTTAGGGTTTGGATTAGGGTTAGTGTTAGGGTTTGGGTTAGGGTTCGGGATCGGGTTAGGGTTAGGGTTAGGGTTCGGTTTAGGGTTAGGTTTAGGGTTCGGGTTAGGGTTCGAGTTAGGGTTAGGGTTAGGGTTCGGGTTAGGGTTCGGGTTAGGGTTCGGGTTAGGGTTAGTGTTAGGGTTAGGGTTAGGGTTCGGGTTAGGGTTCTGGTTAGGGTTAGGGTTAGGATTCGGGAAGGGTTAGGGTTAGGGTTCGGGTTAGGGTTAGGGTTCGGGCTAGGGTTAGGGATAGGGTTCGGGTTAGGGTTAGGGTTAGGGTTAGGGTTCGTGTTAGGGTTCGGGTTAGGGGTCGGATTAGGGTTAGGGTTAGGATTCGGGTTAGGGTTAGGGTTAGGGTTAGGGTCGGGTTAGGGTTAGGGTTCGGGTTAGGGTTAGGGTTCGGGTTAGATTTAGGGTTAGGGTTCGGGTTAGGTTTAGGGTTAGGGTTTGGGTTAGGGTTAGGGTTAGGGTTAGGGTTAGGGTTCGGGTTAGGGTTCTGGTTAGGGTTAGGGTTAGGATTCGGGAAGGGTTAGGGTTAGGGTTCGGGTTAGGGTTAGGGTTCGGGTTAGGGTTAGGGTTG
>JAVLSZ010000034.1:7530000-7540000 GCA_032313775.1 Urocyon cinereoargenteus
AGGGTTCGGGTTAGGTTTAGGGGTAGGGTTTGGGTTAGGGTTAGGGTTAGGGTTAGGGTTCGGGTTAGGGTTCTGGTTAGGGTTAGGGTTATGATTCGGGTAGGGTTAGGGTTAGGGTTCGGGTTAGGGTTAGGGTTCGGTTTAGGGTTAGGGTTGGGGTTAGGGTTAGGGTTCGGGTTAGGTTTCGGTTTAGGGTTAGGGTTGGGGTTCGGGTTAGGGTTCGGGTTAGGTTTCGGGTTAGGCTTAGGGTTAGGGTTAGGTTTTGGGTTAGGGTTAGGATTCGGGTAAAGGGTTAGGGTTCGGGTTAGGGTTAGGGTTAGAGTTCGGGTTAGGGTTAGGGTTAGGGTTCGGGTTAGGGATTGGGTTAGGTTTAGGGTTCGGGTTCCGGTTAGGGTTCGGGTTAGGGGTTAGGGTTAGGGTTCGGGTGCGGGTTAGGGTTAGGGTTAGTGTTCGGGTTAGGGTTAGGGTTGGGGTTCGGGTTAGGGTTCGGGTTAGGTTTAGGGTTAGGGTTAGGGTTCGGGTTAGGGTTCGGGTTAGGATTAGGATTCGGGTAAAGTGTTAGGGTTCGGGTTCGTGTTAGGGTTAGGGTTAGGGTTCCGGTTAGGGTTAGGGTTAGGGTTCGGGTTAGGGTTAGGGTTAGGGTTAGGGTTAGGTTTCGGGTTAGGGTTCGGGTTAGGGTTAGGTTAGAGTTCGGGTTAGGGTTAGGGTTAGGGTTCGGGTTAGGGTTCGGGTTAGGGTTAGGGTTAGGGTTAGGGTTCGGGTTAGGGTTAGGGTTAGGGTTCGGGTTAGGGTTCGGGTTAGGGTTAAGGTTAGGGTTAGGGTTCGGGTTAGGGTTAGGGTTATTGTTAGGGTTCGGGTTAGGGTTAGGTTTCGGGTTCGGGTGAGGGTTAGGTTTAGGGTTAGGGTTCGGATTATGGTTAGTGTTAGGGTTCGGGTTAGGGTTCGGGTTAGGGTTAGGGTTAGGGTTTGGGTTAGGATTAGGGTTCGGGTTCCGGTTAGGGTTCGGGTTAGGGGTTAGGGTTAGGGTTTGTCTGCCTGTTAGGGTTAGGGTTAGGGTTAGGGTTAGGGTTGGGGTTAGGGTTAGGGTTAGTGTTAGGGTTAGGTTTAGGGTTAGGGCTCGGGTTAGGGTTAGGGGTTAGGGTTAGGGTTAGGGTTAGGGTTAGGCTTTAGGGTTAGGGTTAGTGTTAGGGTTCGGGTTAGGGTTAGGGTTAGGGTTCGGGTTAGGGTTAGGGTTAGGGTTAGGGTTCGGGTTAGGGTTAGCGTTAGGGTTAGGGTTAGGTTCAGGGTTAGGGTTAGGGTCAGGGTTAGGGTTAGGGTTAGGCTTTAGGGTTAGGGTTAGTGTTAGGGTTCGTGTTAGGGTTAGGGTTAGTGTTCGGGTTAGGGTTAGGGTTAGTGTTAGGGTTCGGGTTAGAGTTAGGGTTAGGGTTAGGGTTAGGGTTCGGGTTAGGGTTTAAGGTTAGGGTTAGGGTTAGGTTCAGGTTTAGGGTTAGGGTCAGGGTTAGGGTTAGGGTCAGGGATAGGGTTAGAGTTAGGGTCAGGGTTAGGGTTAGGGTCAGGGTTAGGGTCAGGGTCAGGGTTAGGGTTAGGGTCAGTGTTAGGGTTAGGGTTAGGGGTTAGTGTTAGGGTTAGGGTGAGGGTTAGTGTTAGGGTTAGGGTTCGGATTAGGGTTAGGTTAGGGTTCGGGTTAGGGTTAGGGTTCGGGTTAGTGTTAGGGTTCCAGTTAGGGTTAGGTTTCGGGTTAGCGGTTAGTGTTAGGGTTCGGGTTCGGGTTAGGGTTAGGTTTAGGGTTAGGGTTAGGGTTAGGGTTCGGGTTAGGGTTAGGGTTAGTGTTAGGTTTAGGGTTGGGGTTAGGGTTAGGGTTAGGTTTAGGGTTAGGTTTCGGTTTCGGGTTAGGGTTAGGGTTCGGGTTAGTGTTAGGTTTAGTGTTAGGGTTCGGGTTAGGGTTAGGTTTAGGGTTCGGGTTCGGGTTAGGTTTAGTGTTAGTGTTAGGGTTAGGGTTAGGGCACGGGTTAGGGTTAGGGGTTAGGGTTAGGGTTAGGGTTCGGGTTCGTGTTTGGGTTAGGGTTAGGGTTCGGGTTAGAGTTAGGTTTAGGGTTAGGGTTCGGGTTCGGGTTATTGTTCGGGTTCGGGTTAGGTTTCGGGTTAGGATTAAGGTTAGGGTTAGGGTTCGGTTTAGGGTTAGGGTTCGGTTTCGGTTTAGGGTTAGGTTTCAGATTAGGGTTAGGTTTAGGCGTTAGGCTTAGGGTCGAGTTAGAGTTCGGGTTAGGGTTCATGTTAGGGTTAGGTTTAGGCTATGGTTCGGTTTAGGGTTCGAGTTAGGGTTAGGGTTAGGGTTAGGGTTAGGGTTCGGGTTAGGGTTAGGGTTAGGTTTCGGGCTAGGTTTAGGGTTCGGG
Organism: Urocyon cinereoargenteus; assembly: GCA_032313775.1. NCBI lineage: Eukaryota > Metazoa > Chordata > Mammalia > Carnivora > Canidae > Urocyon > Urocyon cinereoargenteus. Next base: position 7,532,394 of record JAVLSZ010000034.1, read on the forward strand.
TTAGGGTTAGGGGTTAGGGTTATGGTTAGGTTTAGGGTTCGGGTTAAGGTTAGGGTTAGGGTTAGGGTTAGGGTTAGTGTTCGGTTTAGGGTTAGGGTTAGGGTTAGGGTTAGGTTTTAGGGTTATGGTTAGGGTTAGGGTTAGGGTTAGGGTTAGGGTTAGCGGTTAGGGTTAGGGTTAGGGTTAGGGTTAGGGTTAGCGTTAGGGTTAGGATTAGGGTTAGGTTTAGGTTTAGGTTTAGGGTTAGGGTTCGGGTTAGGGTTAGGGTTATGGTTAGGGTTCGGGTTAGGGTTAGGGTTCGGGTTCGGGTTAGGGTTAGGGTTAGGGTTAGGGTTAGGGTTAGGGTTAGGTTTCGGGTTAGATTTAGGGTTAGGGTTCGGGTTAGGGTTAGGGTTTGGGTTAGGGTTAGGGTTAGGGTTAGGTTTCGGGTTAGGGTTAGGGTTCGGGTTAGGGTTAGGTTTAGGGTTCGGGTTAGGGTAAAGGTTAGGGTTCGGGTTCGTGTTAGGGTTAGGGTTAGGGTTCGGGTTCGGGTTCGGGTTATGGTTAGGGTTCGAGTTAGGATTCGGGTTAGTGTTTGGGTTAGAGTTAGGGTTAGGGTTAGGGTTCGGGTTCGGGTTATTGTTCGGGTTCGGGTTAGGGTTCGGGTTAGGGTTAGGGTTAGGGTTAGGGTTCGGGTTAGGTTTAGGGTTTGGGTTCGGTTTAGGGTTAGGTTTCTGGTTAGGGTTAGGGTTAGGCGTTAGGGTTAGGGTCGAGGTATATTTCGGGTTAGGGTTCGGTTTAGGGTTAGGGTTAGGGTTAGGGTTCGGGTTAGGTTTCAAATTAGGTTTAGGGTTAGGGTTAGGTTTAGGGTTTGGGTTAGGGTTAGGGTTAGGGTTCGGGTTAGGTTTAGGGTTCGGGTTAGGTTTAGGGGTTAGGGTTATTGTTAGGGTTAGGGTTAGGGTTAGGGTTAGGGTTAGGGTTAGGGTTCGAGTTAGGATTAGGGTTAGTGTTCGGGTTAGGGTTAACTTTAGGGTTAGGGTTAGGGTTAGGTTTTAGAGTTAGGGTTAGGATTAGGGTTAGGGTTAGGGGTTAGGGTTAGGGTTAGGGTTAGTGTTAGGGTTAGGGTTCGGGTTAGCGTTAGGGTTCGGATTAGGGTTAGGGTTAGGTTTAGGGTTAGTGTTAGGGTTCGGGTTAGGGTTAGGGTTTGGGTTAGGGTTAGGGTTCGGGTTAGGGTTAGGGTTCGGGTTCGGGTTAGGGTTAGGGTTAGGGTTAGGGTTAGGGTTAGGGTTTGGGTTAGGGTTAGGGTTAGGGTTAGTGTTCGGGTTAGGGTTCGGATTAGGGTTAGGTTTAGGATTCGGGTTAGGGTTAGGGTTTGGGTTCGGTTAGGGTTAGGGTTCGGGTTAGGGTTAGGTTTAGGGTTCGGGTTAGGGTTAGGTTTAGGGTTCGGGTTAGGGTTAGGGTTCGGGTTCGGGTAATGGTTAGGGTTCGGGTTCGGGTTAGGGTTAGGGGTTAGGATTAATGTTAGGTTTCGGTTTCGGGTTAGGATTAGTGTTAGTGTTAGGGGTTAGGGTTAGGGTTCACGTTAGGGTTAGGGTTAGGGTTCGGGTTAGGGTTCGGTTTGGTTTAGGGTTAGGGTTCGGGTTAGGTTTAGGTTTCGGTTTAGGTTTAGGGTTAGGGTTAGGGTTCGGGTTAGGGTTAGGGTTCGGGTTAGGGTTAGGGTTAGGGGTATGGTTCGGTTGAGGGTTCGGATTAGGGTTCGGGTTAGAGTTAGGGTTCGGGATAGGGTTAGGGTTAGGGTTAGGGTTCGGGTTAGGGTTAGGGTTCGGGTTAGGGTTAGGGTTAGGGTTCGGGTTAGGGTTATGGTTAGGGTTAGGTTTATGGTTCGTGTTAGCGTTCGGGTTAGGGGTCGGGTTAGGTTTAGGGTTAGGGTTCGGGTTAGGGTTAGGGTTAGGGTTCGGGTTAGGGTTAGGGTTCGGGTTAGGGTTAGGGTCGGGTTCGGGTTAGGGTTAGGGTTGGGGTTCGGTTTAGGGTTCGGGTTCAGGTTAGGGTTAGGGATAGGGTTAGGGTTCGGGTTCGGGGTTAGGTTAAGGGTTAGGGTTCGGGTTAGGGTTCGGGTTAGGGTTAGGATTCGGGTAAAGGGTTAGGGTTCGGGTTCGGGTTAGGGTTAGGGTTAGGGTTCCGGTTAGGGTTAGGTTTAGGTTTTGGGTTAGGGTTAGGGTTAGTGTTAGGGTTCGGGTTTGGGTTCGGGTGAGGGTTAGGGTTAGGGTTCGGGTTAGGGTTAGGGTTCGTGTTAGGGTTCTTGTTAGGGTTAGGGTTCGAGTTAGGGTTAGTGTTAGGGTTCGGGTTAGGGTTCGGGTTAGGGTTCGGGTTAGGGTTACGGTTCGGGTTAGGGTTAGGGTTAGGGTTATGGTTCGGTTGAGGGTTCAGATTAGGGTTCGGGTTAGAGTTAGGGTTCGGGATAGGGTTAGGGTTAGGGTTAGGGTTAGGGATCGGTTTAGGGTTAGGGTTAGGGTTAGGTTTCGGGTTCAGGTTAGGGTTAGGGTTAGGGTTCGGGTTCGGATTAGGGTTAGGGTTAGGGTTCGAGTTAGGGTTCGGGTTCGGGTTAGGGTTAGGGTTTAGTGTTCAGGTTAGGGTTAGGTTTAGGGTTCGGGTTCGGGTTAGGGTTAGGGGTTAGGGTTCGTGTTCGGATAAGGGTTAGGTTTAGGTTTCGTGTTAGGGTTAGGGGTTAGTGTTAGGGTTAGTGTTACGGTTAAGGTTAGGGTTAGGGTTCGGATTAGGGTTGGTTAGGGTAAGGGTTAGGGTTCGGGTTAGGGTTAGGGTTAGGTTTAGGTTTAGGGTTCGCGGTAGGGTTAGTGTTCGGGTTAGGGTTAGGGTTAGGGTTAGGGTTCGGGTTCGGGATAGGGTTCGGGTTAAGGTTCGGGTTAGGTTTAGTGTTAGGGTTAGGTTTCGGGTTCGGGTTAGCGTTAGGGTTCGTGTTAGGGTTAGGGTTAGGGTTAGGGTTAGGGTTAGGGTTCGGGTTCGTGTTAGGGTTCGGGTTCGGGTTAGGGTTAGGGTTCAGGTTCGTGTTAGGGTTACGGTTCGTGTTAGGGTTAGGCGTAGGTTTAGGGTTAGGGTTAGGGTTAGGGTTCGGGATCGGGTTAGGGTTCGGGGTAGGGTTCGGGTTAGGGTTAGGGTTCGGGTTAGGGTTAGGTTTAGGGTTAGAGTTAGGGTTAGGGTTAGGGTTCGGGTTAGGGTTAGGGTTAGGGTTAGGGTTAGGGTTAGGGTTCGGGTTAGATTAGGTTTCGGGTTAGGTTTAGTTGTTAGTGTTCATGTTAGGTTTAGGGTTAGGGTTCGAGTTCGGGTTAGGGTTAGGGTTCATGTTAGGGACAGGGTTAGGTTTAGGGTTAGGGTTCGGGTTCGGGTTAGGGTTAGGGTTCGGGTTAGGGTTCGGGTTAGGGTTAGGGTTCGTGTTAGGGTTAGGTTTAGGGTTAGAGTTAGGGTTAGGTTTAGGGTTCGGGTTAGTGTTAGGGTTCGGGTTAGGGTTAGGGGTTAGTGTTCAGGTTAGGGTTAGGGTTAGGGTTCGGGTTAGGTTTCGGGTTAGGGTTAGGGTTCGGGTTCGGGTTAGGGTTAGGGTTAGGGTTAGGGTTCGGGTTACGGTTAGGGTTCGGTTTAGGGTTAGGGTTAGGTTTCGAGTTAGGGTTAGGGTTCGGGTTAGGGTTAGGGTTCGGTTTAGGTTTAGGGTTAGGGTTCGGGTTAGGGTTCGAGTTAGGTTTAGGGTTAGGGTTCGGGTTAGGTTTAGGTTTCGGGTTAGGGTTAGGGTTAGGGGTAGGGATCGGGTTAGGGTTAGGGTTCGGGTTAGGGTTGGGTTCGGTTTAGTTTTCGGGTTAAGTTTAGGGTTCGAGTTCGGTTTAGGGTAAGGGTTCGGGTTAGGGTTAGGGTTACGGTTCGGGTTAGGGTTAGGGTTCCGGCTAGGGGTCAGGTTAGGGTTCGGGTTAGCATTAGGGTTAGGGTTAGGGTTAGCGTTCGTGTTAGGGTTCGGGTTAGTGTTCGGGTTAGGGTTAGGTTAAGGGTTCGGGTTAGGTTTAGGTTTAGGGTCGGGTTAGGTTTAGGGTTCGGGTTAGGGTTAGGGTTCGGGTTCGGGTTAGGGTTAGGGTTGGGGTTCGGGTTAGGGTTCGGGTTAGGGTTCGGGTTAGGGTTAGGTTTAGGGTTAGGATCCGGGTTCGGGGTTAGGGTTAGAGTTACGGTTCGGGTTAGGGTTAGGGTTCGGGTTAGGGTTAGGTTTAGGGTTCGGTTTCGTGTTTGGGTTAGGGTTAGGGTTCGGGTTCGGGTTCGGGTTAGGGTTAGGGTTCGATTTATGGTTCGGGTTAGGGTTCGGGTTCGAGTTAGGTTTAGGGTTAGGGTTCGGGTTCGGGTTATTGTTCGGGTTCGGGTTAGGTTTCGGGTTAGGATTAAGGTTAGGGTTAGGATTTGGTTTAGGGTTAGGGTTCGGATTCTGTTTAGGGTTAGGTTTCAGGTTAGGGTTAGGTTTAGGGGTTAGGGTTAGGGTCGAGTTAGAGTTCGGGTTAGGGTTCATGTTAGGGTTAGGGTTAGGGTAGGGTTCGGTTTAGGGTTCGAGTTAGGGTTAGGGTTAGGGTTAGGGTTAGGGTTCGGGTTAGGGTTAGGGTTAGGGTTCGGGCTAGGTTTAGGGTTCGGGTTAGGGTTAGGGGTTAGGATTATGGTTAGGTTTAGGGTTCGGGTTAAGGTTAGTGTTAGGGTTAGGGTTAGTGTTCGGGTTAGGGTTAGGATTAGGGTTAGGGTTAGGTTTTAGGGTTATGGTTAGGGTTAGGGTTAGGGTTAGGGTTAGGGGTTAGGGTTAGGGTTAGGGTTAGGGTTAGGGTTAGGGTTAGCGTTAGGGTTAGGATTAGGGTTAGGTTTAGGTTTAGGGTTAGGGTTAGGGTTCGGGTTAGGGTTACGGTTAGGGTTAGGGTTAGGGTTCGGGTTAGGGTTAGGGTTCGGTTTCGGGTTAGGGTTAGGGTTAGGGTTAGGGTTAGGGTTCGGGTTAGATTTAGGGTTAGGGTTCGGGTTAGGGTTAGGGTTTGGGTTAGGGTTAGGGTTAGGGTTCGGGTTAGGGTTAGGGTTCGGGTTCGGGTTAGGGTTAGGGTTCGGGTTAGGGTTAGGGTTAGGATTCGTGTTAGGGTTAGGGTTTGGTTTCGGGTTAGCGTTAGGTTTCGGGTTAGGGTGAGGTTTAGGGTTCGGGTTAGGGTTAGGGTTAGGTTATAGGGTTAGGGTTAGGGTTAGGGTTAGGGTTAGGGTTTAGGGTTAGGGTTAGGGTTAGGTTTAGGGTTCGGGTTAGCGTTAGGGTTAGGATTAGGTTTAGGGTTAGGTTTAGGGTTAGGGTTCGGGTTCGGGTTCGGTTTAGGGTTAGGGTTAGGGTTCGGTTTCGGGTTAGGGTTAGGTTTAGGGTTAGGGTTTGGGTTAGGATTCGGGTTAGGGTTACGGTTTGGGTTCGGGTTAGGGTTCGGGTTATGGTTAGGGTTCGGGTTAGGGTTTGGGTTAGGGTTAGGGTTAGGTTTTAGGGTTAGGGTTAGGGTTAGGGTTAGGGTTAGGGTTAGGGGTTAGGGTTAGGGTTAGTGTTAGGGTTAGGGTTAGGGTTCGTGTTAGCGTTAGGGTTAGGATTAGGGTTAGGGTTAGGTTTAGGTTTAGGGTTCGTGTTCGGGTTAGGGTTAGGGTTAGGGTTAGGGTTCGGGTTAGGGTAAGGGTTCGGGTTCGGGTTAGGGTTAGGGTTAGGGTTAGGGTTAGGTTTCGGGTTAGATTTAGTGTTAGGGTTCGTGTTAGGGTTAGGGTTAGGGTTTGGGTTAGGGTTAGGTTTAGGGTTAGGGTTCTGGTTAGGGTTCGGGTTAGGGTTAGGGTTAGGATTCGGGTAGGGTTAGGGTTAGGGTTCGGGTTCGGGTTAGGGTTCGGGTTAGGGTTAGGTTAGGGTTCGGGTTAGGGTTAGGGTTAGGGTTCGGTTTAGGTTAGGTTTCGGGTTCGGGTTATGGTTAGGGTTCGGGTTCGGGTTAGGGTTCGGGTTTGCGTTAGGGTTCGGGTTAGGGTTAGGGTCAGGGTTAGGGTTAGGGTTAGGGTTCGGGTTAGGGTTAGGTTTCGGGTTCGGGATCGGATTAGAGTTAGGGTTTGGGTTAGGGTTAGGTTTCGGGTTAGGGTTAGGGTTAGGGTTCGGGTTAGGGTTAGGGTCAGGGTTCGGGTTAGGGTTAGGGTTCGGGTTAGGGATAGGGTTAGGGTTCGGGTTCGGGTTCGGGTTAGGGTTAGGGTTAGGGTTAGGGTTAGGGATCGGGTTCGGGTTAGGGTTAGGTTGAGGGTTAGTTTTAGGGTTAGGGTTAGGTTTCGGGTTCGGGTTAGGGTTAGGGTTCGTGTTAGGGTTTTGTTTCGGATTAGGTTTAGGTTTAGGGTTCGGGTTAGGGTTCGGGTTCGGGTTAGGGTTAGGGTTAGGTTTCGGGTTAGGGTTAGGGTTCGAGTTCGGGTTAGGGTTAGGGTTAGGGTTAGGTTTAGGGTTCGGGTTCGGGTTAGGGTTAGGGGTTAGGGTTCGTGTTCGGGTAAGGGTTAGGGTTAGGTTTCGGGTTAGGGTTAGGGGTTAGTGTTCGGGTTAGGGTTAGGGTTAGGGTTAGGGTTAGGGTTAAGGTTCAGATTAGGGTTAGGTTAGGGTTAGGGTTAGGGTTCGGGTTAGTGTTAGGGTTAGGTTTAGGTTTAGGGTTCGGTTTAGGGTTAGTGTTAGGGTTAGGGTTAGGGTTAGGGTTAGGGTTCGGATTAGGGTTAGGGTTCGGTTTAAGGTTCGGGTTAGGGTTAGGGTTAGGGTTAGGGTTAGGGTTCGGATTAGGGTTAGGGTTCGTTTTATGGTTAGGGTTAGGGTTAGGGTTTGGATTAGGGTTAGTGTTAGGGTTTGGGTTAGGGTTCGGGATCGGGTTAGGGTTAGGGTTAGGGTTCGGTTTAGGGTTAGGTTTAGGGTTCGGGTTAGGGTTCGAGTTAGGGTTAGGGTTAGGGTTCGGGTTAGGGTTCGGGTTAGGGTTCGGGTTAGGGTTAGTGTTAGGGTTAGGGATAGGGTTCGGGTTAGGTTTAAGTTTCGGTTTAGGGTTAGGGTTAGGGTTAGAGTTCGGGTTAGGGTTCGGGTTAGGGTTAGGGATCGGGTTAGGGTTAGGGTTCGTGTTAAGGTTGGGTTCGGTTTAGGTTTCGGGTAGGGTTAGGGTTCGGGTTCGGGTTAGGTTTAGGGTTCGGGTTAGGGTTAGGTTTAGGGGGACAGGTTAGGGTTAGGGTTCGGGCTAGGGTTAGGGATAGGGTTCGGGTTAGGGTTAGGGTTAGGGTTAGGGTTCGTGTTAGGGTTCGGGTTAGGGGTCGGATTAGGGTTAGGGTTAGGATTCGGGTTAGGGTTAGGGTTAGGGTTAGGGTCGGGTTAGGGTTAGGGTTCGGGTTAGGGTTAGGGTTCGGGTTAGATTTAGGGTTAGGGTTCGGGTTAGGTTTAGGGTTAGGGTTTGGGTTAGGGTTAGGGTTAGGGTTAGGGTTCGGGTTAGGGTTCTGGTTAGGGTTAGGGTTAGGATTCGGGAAGGGTTAGGGTTAGGGTTCGGGTTAGGGTTAGGGTTCGGGTTAGGGTTAGGGTTGGGGTTAGGGTTAGGGTTCGGGTT
>JAVLSZ010000034.1:7555000-7562500 GCA_032313775.1 Urocyon cinereoargenteus
GGTTAGGGTTAGGGTTAGGTTTAGGGTTAGGGTTAGGGTTCGGATTAGAGTTAGGGTTCGTGTTAGGGTTAGGGTTAGGGTTAGGGTTAGGGTTCGGATTAGGGTTAGTGTTAGGGTTCGGGTTAGGGTTCGGGATCGGGTTAGGGTTAGGGTTAGGGTTCGGTTTCGGGTTAGGGATAGGGTTCGGGTGAGGGTTAGGGTTAGGGTTAGTGTTCGGGTTAGGGTTTGGGTTAGGGTTAGGGTTAGGGTTAGGGTTCGGGTTAGGTTTAGGGTTAGGGTTCGGGTTAGGGTTCGAGTTAGGGTTAGGGTTAGGGTTCGGTTTAGGGTTCGGGTTAGGGTTCGGGTTATGGTTAGGGTTAGGGTTAGGGATAGGGTTCGGGTTAGGTTTAAGGTTCGGTTTAGTGTTAGGGTTAGGGTTAGGGTTCGGGTTAGGGTTCGGGTTAGGGTTAGGGATCGGGTTAGGTTTAGGGTTCGGGTTAAGGTTGGGTTCGGTTTAGGTTTCGGGTAGGGTTAGGGTTCGGGTTCGCATTAGGTTTAGGGTTCGGGTTAGGGTTAGGTTTAGGGTTCGGGTTAGGGTTAGGGTTCGGTCTAGGGTTAGGGTTAGGGTTCGGGTTAGGGTTAGGGTTAGGGTTAGGGTTAGGGTTAGTGTTCGTGTTAGGTTTCGGGTTAGGGTTCGGGTTAGGGTTAGGGTTAGGATTCGGGTTAGGGTTAGGGTTAGGGTTAGGGTCGGGTTAGGGTTAGGGTTCGGGTTAGGTTTAGGGTTCGGTTTCGGTTCCGGGTTAGGGTTAGGGTTGGGGTTCGGGTTAGGGTTCGGGTTATGGTTCGGTTTAGGGTTAGGTTTAGGGTTAGGGTCCGGGTTCGGGGTTAGGGTTAGGGTTAGGGTTCGGGTTAGGTTTAGGGTTCGGGTTAGGGTAAGGGTTAGGGTTCGGGTTCGTGTTAGGGTTAGGGTTAGTGTTCGGGTTAGGGTTAGGGTTCGGGTTCGGGTTAGGTTTAGGGTTAGAGTTAGTGTTAGGGTTAGGTTTCGGGTTAGGGTTAGGGTTAGGGTTAGGGTTAGGTTTAGGGTTAGGGTTCGGGTTAGATTAGGGTTCGGGTTAGGGTTAGGGTTCGGTTTCAGGTTCGGGATAGGGTTAGGGTTCGGGTTCGGGTTAGGGTTCGGGTTAGGGTTCGGGTTAGTGTTAGGTTTAGGGTTAGGGTCCGGGTTCGGGGTTAGGGTTAGTGTTAGGGTTCGGGTTAGGGTTAGGGTTCGGGTTAGGGTTCGGGTTAGGGTTAGGGATCGGGTTAGGGTTAGGGTTCGGGTTAAGGTTGGGTTCGGTTTAGGTTTCGGGTAGGGTTAGGGTTCGGGTTCGGGTTAGGTTTAGGGTTCGGGTTAGGGTTAGGTTTAGGGGGACAGGTTAGGTTTATGGTTCGGGCTAGGGTTAGGGTTAGGGTTCGAGTTAGGGTTAGGGTTAGGGTTAGGGTTCGTGTTAGGGTTCGGATTACGGTTAGGGTTGGGATTCGGGTTAGGGTTATGGTTAGGGTTAGGGTCGGGTTAGGGTTAGGGTTCGGGTTAGGGTTAGGGTTCGGTTTCGGGTTCGGATTAGGGTTAGGGTTGGGGTTCGGGTTAGGGTTCGGGTTAGGGTTTGGTTTAGGGTTAGGTTTAGGGTTAGTGTCCGGGTTCGGGGTTAGGGTTAGGGTTAGGGTTCGGGTTAGGGTTAGGGTTCTCGTTAGGGTAAGGGTTAGGGTTCGGGTTCGTGTTAGGGTTAGGGTTAGGGTTCGGGTTCGGGTTCGGGTTATGGTTAGGGTTCGAGTTAGGATTCGGGTTAGTGTTTGGGTTAGAGTTAGGTTTAGGTTTAGGGTTCGGGTTCGGGTTATTGTTCGGGTTCGGGTTAGGGTTCGGGTTAGGGTTAGGGTTCGGGTTAGGGTTAGGGTTTGTGTTAGGGTTAGGGTCGAGTTAGAGTTCGGGTTAGGGTTCGGGTTAGGGTTAGGGTTAGGGTTAGGGTTCGGGTTAGGGTTCAAGTTAGGGTTAGGGTTAGGGTTAAGGTTAGGGTTTGGGTTAGTGTTAGGGTTAGGGTTCGGGTTAGGTTTAGGGTTCGGGTTAGGTTTAGGTGTTAGTGTTAGGGTTAGTGTTAGGGTTAGGGTTCGGGTTCGGGTTAGGGTTAGGTTTAGGGTTAGGGTTCGGGTTAGGGTTAGGGTTCGGGTTCGGGTTAGGGTTAGGGTTAGGGTTCGGGTTAGGGTTCGGGTTAGATTTAGGGTTAGGGTTCGGGTTAGGTTTAGGGGTAGGGTTTGGGTTAGGGTTAGGGTTAGGGTTAGGGTTCGGGTTAGGGTTCTGGTTAGGGTTAGGGTTATGATTCGGGTAGGGTTAGGGTTAGGGTTCAGGTTAGGGTTAGGGTTCGGTTTAGGGTTAGGGTTGGGGTTAGGGTTAGGGTTCGGGTTAGGTTTCGGTTTAGGGTTAGGGTTGGGGTTCGGGTTAGGGTTCGGGTTAGGTTTCGGGTTAGGCTTAGGGTTAGGGTTAGGTTTTGGGTTAGGGTTAGGATTCGGGTAAAGGGTTAGGGTTCGGGTTAGGGTTAGGGTTAGAGTTCGGGTTAGGGTTAGGGTTAGGGTTCGGGTTAGGGATTGGGTTAGGTTTAGGGTTCGGGTTCCGGTTAGGGTTCGGGTTAGGGGTTAGGGTTAGGGTTCGGGTGCGGGTTAGGGTTAGGGTTAGTGTTCGGGTTAGGGTTAGGGTTGGGGTTCGGGTTAGGGTTCGGGTTAGGTTTAGGGTTAGGGTTAGGGTTCGGGTTAGGGTTCGGGTTAGGATTAGGATTCGGGTAAAGTGTTAGGGTTCGGGTTCGTGTTAGGGTTAGGGTTAGGGTTCCGGTTAGGGTTAGGGTTAGGGTTCGGGTTAGGGTTAGGGTTAGGGTTAGGGTTAGGTTTCGGGTTAGGGTTCGGGTTAGGGTTAGGTTAGAGTTCGGGTTAGGGTTAGGGTTAGGGTTCGGGTTAGGGTTCGGGTTAGGGTTAGGGTTAGGGTTAGGGTTCGGGTTAGGGTTAGGGTTAGGGTTCGGGTTAGGGTTCGGGTTAGGGTTAAGGTTAGGGTTAGGGTTCGGGTTAGGGTTAGGGTTATTGTTAGGGTTCGGGTTAGGGTTAGGTTTCGGGTTCGGGTGAGGGTTAGGTTTAGGGTTAGGGTTCGGATTATGGTTAGTGTTAGGGTTCGGGTTAGGGTTCGGGTTAGGGTTAGGGTTAGGGTTTGGGTTAGGATTAGGGTTCGGGTTCCGGTTAGGGTTCGGGTTAGGGGTTAGGGTTAGGGTTTGTCTGCCTGTTAGGGTTAGGGTTAGGGTTAGGGTTAGGGTTGGGGTTAGGGTTAGGGTTAGTGTTAGGGTTAGGTTTAGGGTTAGGGCTCGGGTTAGGGTTAGGGGTTAGGGTTAGGGTTAGGGTTAGGGTTAGGCTTTAGGGTTAGGGTTAGTGTTAGGGTTCGGGTTAGGGTTAGGGTTAGGGTTCGGGTTAGGGTTAGGGTTAGGGTTAGGGTTCGGGTTAGGGTTAGCGTTAGGGTTAGGGTTAGGTTCAGGGTTAGGGTTAGGGTCAGGGTTAGGGTTAGGGTTAGGCTTTAGGGTTAGGGTTAGTGTTAGGGTTCGTGTTAGGGTTAGGGTTAGGGTTCGGGTTAGGGTTAGGGTTAGTGTTAGGGTTCGGGTTAGAGTTAGGGTTAGGGTTAGGGTTAGGGTTCGGGTTAGGGTTTAAGGTTAGGGTTAGGGTTAGGTTCAGGGTTAGGGTTAGGGTCAGGGTTAGGGTTAGGGTCAGGGATAGGGTTAGAGTTAGGGTCAGGGTTAGGGTTAGGGTCAGGGTTAGGGTCAGGGTCAGGGTTAGGGTTAGGGTCAGTGTTAGGGTTAGGGTTAGGGGTTAGTGTTAGGGTTAGGGTGAGGGTTAGTGTTAGGGTTAGGGTTCGGATTAGGGTTAGGTTAGGGTTCGGGTTAGGGTTAGGGTTCGGGTTAGTGTTAGGGTTCCGGTTAGGGTTAGGTTTCGGGTTAGCGGTTAGTGTTAGGGTTCGGGTTCGGGTTAGGGTTAGGTTTAGGGTTAGGGTTAGGGTTAGGGTTCGGGTTAGGGTTAGGGTTAGTGTTAGGTTTAGGGTTGGGGTTAGGGTTAGGGTTAGGTTTAGGGTTAGGTTTCGGTTTCGGGTTAGGGTTAGGGTTCGGGTTAGTGTTAGGTTTAGTGTTAGGGTTCGGGTTAGGGTTAGGTTTAGGGTTCGGGTTCGGGTTAGGTTTAGTGTTAGTGTTAGGGTTAGGGTTAGGGCACGGGTTAGGGTTAGGGGTTAGGGTTAGGGTTAGGGTTCGGGTTCGTGTTTGGGTTAGGGTTAGGGTTCGGGTTAGAGTTAGGTTTAGGGTTAGGGTTCGGGTTCGGGTTATTGTTCGGGTTCGGGTTAGGTTTCGGGTTAGGATTAAGGTTAGGGTTAGGGTTCGGTTTAGGGTTAGGGTTCGGTTTCGGTTTAGGGTTAGGTTTCAGATTAGGGTTAGGTTTAGGCGTTAGGCTTAGGGTCGAGTTAGAGTTCGGGTTAGGGTTCATGTTAGGGTTAGGTTTAGGCTATGGTTCGGTTTAGGGTTCGAGTTAGGGTTAGGGTTAGGGTTAGGGTTAGGGTTCGGGTTAGGGTTAGGGTTAGGTTTCGGGCTAGGTTTAGGGTTCGGGTTAGGGTTAGGGGTTAGGGTTATGGTTAGGTTTAGGGTTCGGGTTAAGGTTAGGGTTAGGGTTAGGGTTAGGGTTAGTGTTCGGTTTAGGGTTAGGGTTAGGGTTAGGGTTAGGTTTTAGGGTTATGGTTAGGGTTAGGGTTAGGGTTAGGGTTAGGGTTAGCGGTTAGGGTTAGGGTTAGGGTTAGGGTTAGGGTTAGCGTTAGGGTTAGGATTAGGGTTAGGTTTAGGTTTAGGTTTAGGGTTAGGGTTCGGGTTAGGGTTAGGGTTATGGTTAGGGTTCGGGTTAGGGTTAGGGTTCGGGTTCGGGTTAGGGTTAGGGTTAGGGTTAGGGTTAGGGTTAGGGTTAGGTTTCGGGTTAGATTTAGGGTTAGGGTTCGGGTTAGGGTTAGGGTTTGGGTTAGGGTTAGGGTTAGGTTTCGGGTTAGGGTTAGGGTTCGGGTTAGGGTTAGGTTTAGGGTTCGGGTTAGGGTAAAGGTTAGGGTTCGGGTTCGTGTTAGGGTTAGGGTTAGGGTTCGGGTTCGGGTTCGGGTTATGGTTAGGGTTCGAGTTAGGATTCGGGTTAGTGTTTGGGTTAGAGTTAGGGTTAGGGTTAGGGTTCGGGTTCGGGTTATTGTTCGGGTTCGGGTTAGGGTTCGGGTTAGGGTTAGGGTTAGGGTTAGGGTTCGGGTTAGGTTTAGGGTTTGGGTTCGGTTTAGGGTTAGGTTTCTGGTTAGGGTTAGGGTTAGGCGTTAGGGTTAGGGTCGAGGTATATTTCGGGTTAGGGTTCGGTTTAGGGTTAGGGTTAGGGTTAGGGTTCGGGTTAGGTTTCAAATTAGGTTTAGGGTTAGGGTTAGGTTTAGGGTTTGGGTTAGGGTTAGGGTTAGGGTTCGGGTTAGGTTTAGGGTTCGGGTTAGGTTTAGGGGTTAGGGTTATTGTTAGGGTTAGGGTTAGGGTTAGGGTTAGGGTTAGGGTTAGGGTTAGGGTTCGAGTTAGGATTAGGGTTAGTGTTCGGGTTAGGGTTAACTTTAGGGTTAGGGTTAGGGTTAGGTTTTAGAGTTAGGGTTAGGATTAGGGTTAGGGTTAGGGGTTAGGGTTAGGGTTAGGGTTAGTGTTAGGGTTAGGGTTCGGGTTAGCGTTAGGGTTCGGATTAGGGTTAGGGTTAGGTTTAGGGTTAGTGTTAGGGTTCGGGTTAGGGTTAGGGTTTGGGTTAGGGTTAGGGTTCGGGTTAGGGTTAGGGTTCGGGTTCGGGTTAGGGTTAGGGTTAGGGTTAGGGTTAGGGTTAGGGTTTGGGTTAGGGTTAGGGTTAGGGTTAGTGTTCGGGTTAGGGTTCGGATTAGGGTTAGGTTTAGGATTCGGGTTAGGGTTAGGGTTTGGGTTCGGTTAGGGTTAGGGTTCGGGTTAGGGTTAGGTTTAGGGTTCGGGTTAGGGTTAGGTTTAGGGTTCGGGTTAGGGTTAGGGTTCGGGTTCGGGTAATGGTTAGGGTTCGGGTTCGGGTTAGGGTTAGGGGTTAGGATTAATGTTAGGTTTCGGTTTCGGGTTAGGATTAGTGTTAGTGTTAGGGGTTAGGGTTAGGGTTCACGTTAGGGTTAGGGTTAGGGTTCGGGTTAGGGTTCGGTTTGGTTTAGGGTTAGGGTTCGGGTTAGGTTTAGGTTTCGGTTTAGGTTTAGGGTTAGGGTTAGGGTTCGGGTTAGGGTTAGGGTTCGGGTTAGGGTTAGGGTTAGGGGTATGGTTCGGTTGAGGGTTCGGATTAGGGTTCGGGTTAGAGTTAGGGTTCGGGATAGGGTTAGGGTTAGGGTTAGGGTTCGGGTTAGGGTTAGGGTTCGGGTTAGGGTTAGGGTTAGGGTTCGTGTTAGGGTTATGGTTAGGGTTAGGTTTATGGTTCGTGTTAGCGTTCGGGTTAGGGGTCGGGTTAGGTTTAGGGTTAGGGTTCGGGTTAGGGTTAGGGTTAGGGTTCGGGTTAGGGTTAGGGTTCGGGTTAGGGTTAGGGTCGGGTTCGGGTTAGGGTTAGGGTTGGGGTTCGGTTTAGGGTTCGGGTTCAGGTTAGGGTTAGGGATAGGGTTAGGTTTCGGGTTCGGGGTTAGGTTAAGGGTTAGGGTTCGGGTTAGGGTTCGGGTTAGGGTTAGGATTCGGGTAAAGGGTTAGGGTTCGGGTTCGGGTTAGGGTTAGGGTTAGGGTTCCGGTTAGGGTTAGGTTTAGGTTTTGGGTTAGGGTTAGGGTTAGTGTTAGGGTTCGGGTTTGGGTTCGGGTGAGGGTTAGGGTTAGGGTTCGGGTTAGGGTTAGGGTTCGTGTTAGGGTTCTTGTTAGGGTTAGGGTTCGAGTTAGGGTTAGTGTTAGGGTTCGGGTTAGGGTTCGGGTTAGGGTTCGGGTTAGGGTTACGGTTCGGGTTAGGGTTAGGGTTAGGGTTATGGTTCGGTTGAGGGTTCAGATTAGGGTTCGGGTTAGAGTTAGGGTTCGGGATAGGGTTAGGGTTAGGGTTAGGGTTAGGGATCGGTTTAGGGTTAGGGTTAGGGTTAGGTTTCGGGTTCAGGTTAGGGTTAGGGTTAGGGTTCGGGTTCGGATTAGGGTTAGGGTTAGGGTTCGAGTTAGGGTTCGGGTTCGGGTTAGGGTTAGGGTTTAGTGTTCAGGTTAGGGTTAGGTTTAGGGTTCGGGTTCGGGTTAGGGTTAGGGGTTAGGGTTCGTGTTCGGATAAGGGTTAGGTTTAGGTTTCGTGTTAGGGTTAGGGGTTAGTGTTAGGGTTAGTGTTACGGTTAAGGTTAGGGTTAGGGTTCGGATTAGGGTTGGTTAGGGTAAGGGTTAGGGTTCGGGTTAGGGTTAGGGTTAGGTTTAGGTTTAGGGTTCGCGGTAGGGTTAGTGTTCGGGTTAGGGTTAGGGTTAGGGTTAGGGTTCGGGTTCG
>JAVLSZ010000034.1:7582500-7587500 GCA_032313775.1 Urocyon cinereoargenteus
GTTAGGGTTCGGGTTAGGGTTAGGGTTCGGGTTAAGGTTCAGGTTAGGGTTAGGGTTAGGTTTAGGGTTAGGGTTAGGGTTCGGATTAGAGTTAGGGTTCGTGTTAGGGTTAGGGTTAGGGTTAGGGTTCGGATTAGGGTTAGTGTTAGGGTTCGGGTTAGGGTTCGGGATCGGGTTAGGGTTAGGGTTAGGGTTCGGTTTCGGGTTAGGGATAGGGTTCGGGTGAGGGTTAGGGTTAGGGTTAGTGTTCGGGTTAGGGTTTGGGTTAGGGTTAGGGTTAGGGTTAGGGTTCGGGTTAGGTTTAGGGTTAGGGTTCGGGTTAGGGTTCGAGTTAGGGTTAGGGTTAGGGTTCGGTTTAGGGTTCGGGTTAGGGTTCGGGTTATGGTTAGGGTTAGGGTTAGGGATAGGGTTCGGGTTAGGTTTAAGGTTCGGTTTAGTGTTAGGGTTAGGGTTAGGGTTCGGGTTAGGGTTCGGGTTAGGGTTAGGGATCGGGTTAGGTTTAGGGTTCGGGTTAAGGTTGGGTTCGGTTTAGGTTTCGGGTAGGGTTAGGGTTCGGGTTCGCATTAGGTTTAGGGTTCGGGTTAGGGTTAGGTTTAGGGTTCGGGTTAGGGTTAGGGTTCGGTCTAGGGTTAGGGTTAGGGTTCGGGTTAGGGTTAGGGTTAGGGTTAGGGTTAGGGTTAGTGTTCGTGTTAGGTTTCGGGTTAGGGTTCGGGTTAGGGTTAGGGTTAGGATTCGGGTTAGGGTTAGGGTTAGGGTTAGGGTCGGGTTAGGGTTAGGGTTCGGGTTAGGTTTAGGGTTCGGTTTCGGTTCCGGGTTAGGGTTAGGGTTGGGGTTCGGGTTAGGGTTCGGGTTATGGTTCGGTTTAGGGTTAGGTTTAGGGTTAGGGTCCGGGTTCGGGGTTAGGGTTAGGGTTAGGGTTCGGGTTAGGTTTAGGGTTCGGGTTAGGGTAAGGGTTAGGGTTCGGGTTCGTGTTAGGGTTAGGGTTAGTGTTCGGGTTAGGGTTAGGGTTCGGGTTCGGGTTAGGTTTAGGGTTAGAGTTAGTGTTAGGGTTAGGTTTCGGGTTAGGGTTAGGGTTAGGGTTAGGGTTAGGTTTAGGGTTAGGGTTCGGGTTAGATTAGGGTTCGGGTTAGGGTTAGGGTTCGGTTTCAGGTTCGGGATAGGATTAGGGTTCGGGTTCGGGTTAGGGTTCGGGTTAGGGTTCGGGTTAGTGTTAGGTTTAGGGTTAGGGTCCGGGTTCGGGGTTAGGGTTAGTGTTAGGGTTCGGGTTAGGGTTAGGGTTCGGGTTAGGGTAAGGGTTAGGGTTCGGGTTCGTGTTAGGGTTAGGGTTCGGGTTCGGGTTCGGGTTATGGTTAGGGTTCGAGTTAGGATTCGGGTTAGTGTTTGGGTTAGAGTTAGGGTTAGGGTTAGGGTTCGGGTTCGGGTTATTGTTCGGGTTCGGGTTAGGTTTCGGGTTAGGGTTAGGGTTAGGTTTAGGGTTCAGGTTAGGGTTAGGGTTTGGGTTCGGTTTAGGGTTAGGTTTCTGGTTAGGGTTAGGGTTAGGGGTTAGTGTTAGTGTCGAGTTAGATTTCGGGTTAGGGTTCGGGTTAGGGTTAGGGTTAGGGTTAGGGTTAGGGTTCGGGTTAGGTTTCAAGTTAGGGTTAGGGTTAGGGTTAGGGTTAGGGTTAGGGTTTGGGTTAGGGTTAGGGTTAGGGTTCGGGTTAGGTTTAGGGTTCGGGTTAGGTTTAGGTGTTAGGGTTAGGTTTAGGGTTCGCCTAGGGTTAGGGTTAGGGTTAGGGTTCGAGTTAGGATTAGGGTTAGTGTTCGGGTTAGGGTTAAGGTTAGTGTTAGGGTTAGGGTAAGGTTTTAGGGTTAGGGTTAGGGTTAGGGTTAGGGTTAGGGGTTAGGGTTAGGGTTAGGGTTAGTGTTAGGGTTACGGTTCGGGTTAGCGTTAGGGTTCGGATTAGGGTTAGGGTTATGTTTAGGGTTAGGTTTAGGGTACGGGTTCGGGTTAGGGTTAGGGGTTAGGGTTAGTGTTAGGTTTCGGTTTCGGGTTAGGATTAGGTTTAGTGTTAGGGGTTAGGGTTAGGGTTCGCGTTAGGGTTAGGGTTAGGGTTCTGGTTAGGTTTCGGTTTGGTTTAGGGTTAGGGTTCGTGTTAGGTTTAGGTTTCGGGTTAGGTTTAGGGTTAGGGTTAGGGTTCGGGTTAGGGTTAGGGTTCGGGTTTGGGTTGGGTTCGGGTTAGGTTTCGGGTTAGGGTTAGGGTTCTGGTTCGGGTTAGGGTTAAGGTACCGGTTTGGGTTAGGGTTAGGGTTCGGGTTAGGGTTAGGGTTCGGGTTAGGGTTAGGGTTAGGGTTCGGGTTAGGGTTATGGTTAGGGTTAGGTTTATGGTTCGTGTTAGGGTTCGGGTTTGGGGTCGGGTTAGGGTTAGGGTTAGGGTTTGGGTTAGGGTTAAGGTTAGGGTTCGGGTTAGGGTTAGGGTTCGGGTTAGGGTTAGGGTCGGGTTCGGGTTAGGGTTAGGGTTGGGGTTCGGGTTAGGGTTCGAGTTAGGGTTCAGGTTAGGGTTAGGGTTAGGGTTAGGGTTCGGGTTCGGGGTTAGGTTAAGGGTTAGGGTTCGGGTTAGGGTTCTGGTTAGGGTTAGGATTCGGGTAAAGTGTTAGGGTTCGGGTTCGGGTTAGGGTTAGGGTTAGGGTTCCGGTTAGGGTTAGGTTTAGGTTTCGGGTTAGGGTTAGGGTTAGTGTTAGGGTTCGGGTTAGGGTTCGGGTGAGGGTTAGGGTTAGGGTTCGGGTTAGGGTTAGGGTTCGTGTTAGGGTTAGGGTTAGGGTTCGGGTGAGGGTTAGGGTTAGGGTTCGGGTTAGGGTTAGGGTTAGGGTTCGGGTTAGGGTTCGTGTTAGGGTTAGGGTTAGGGTTCGGTTTAGGGTTAGGGTTAGGGTTCGGGTTAGGGTTACGGTTCGGGTTAGGGTTAGGGTTAGGGTTAGGGTTCGGTTGAGGGTTCGGTTTAGGGTTCGGGTTAGAGTTAGGGTTCGGGATAGGGTTAGGGTTAGGGTTAGGGTTCGGGTTTGGGTTAGGGTTAGGGTTAGGATTCGGGTTCGGGTTAGGGTTAGGGTTAGGGTTCGGGTTCGGATTAGGGTTAGGGTTAGGGTTCGAGTTAGGGTTCGGTTTCGGGTTAGGGTTAGGGGTTAGTGTTCAGGTTAGGGTTAGGGTTAGGGTTCGGGTAAGGGTTCTGGTTATGGTTAGTGTTAGGGTTCGGTTTAGGGTTCGGGTTAGGGTTAGGGTTAGGGTTAGGGTTAGGGTTTGGGTTAGGTTTCGGGTTAGGTTTAGGGTTAGGGTTCGGGTTAGGTTTAAGGTTAGGGTTCGGGTTCGGGTTCGGGTTAGGGTTAGGTTTCGTGTTAGGTTTAGGGTTCGTTTTAGGGTTTGGGTTCGGGTTAGGTTTACGGTGAGGGTTCGGGTTAGGGTTCGGTTTCGGTTTCGGGTCAGGGTCAGGGTTAAGGTTCGGGTTAGGGTAGGGTTCGGGTTCGGGTTAGGGTTAGGGTTAGGGTTAGGTTTAAGTTTCGGGTTCGGGTTAGGGTTAGGGGTTAGGGTTCGGGTTCGGATAAGGGTTAGGTTTAGGTTTCGGGTTAGGGTTAGGGGTTAGTGTTAGGTTTAGTGTTTGGGTTAAGGTTAGGGTTAGGGTTCGGATTAGGGTTAGGTTAGGGTTAGGGTTAGGGTTCGGGTTAGGGTTAGGGTTAGGTTTAGGGTTAGGGTTCGCGGTAGGGTTAGTGTTCGGGTTAGTGTTAGGGTTAGGGTTAGGGTTCGGGTTCGGGTTAGGGTTCGGGTTAAGGTTCGGGTTAGGTTTAGTGTTAGGTTTAGTGTTCGGGTTCGGGTTAGGGTTAGGGTTCGTGTTAGGGTTAGGGTTAGGGTTAGGGTTAGGGTTCGGGTTCGGGTTAGGGTTCGGGTTCGGGTTAAGGTTAGGGTTCGGGTTCGTGTTAGGGTTAGGGTTCGTGTTAGGGTTAGGGTTAGGTTTAGGGTTAGGGTTAGGGTTAGGGTTCGTGTTTGGGTTAGGGTTCGGGGTAGGGTTCGGTTTAGGGTTAGGGTTCGGGTTCGGGTTAGGTTTAGGGTTAGAGTTAGGGTTAGGGTTAGGGTTCGGGTTAGGGTTAGGGTTAGGGTTAGGGTTAGGGTTAGGGTTCGGGTTAGATTAGGGTTCGGGTTAGGGTTAGGGGTTAGTGTTCAGGTTAGTTTTAGGGTTAGGGTTCGAGTTCGGTTTAGGGTTAGGGTTCGTGTTAGGGACAGGGTTAGGGTTAGGGTTAGGGTTAGGGTTCGGGTTCGGGTTAGGGTTAGGGTTCGGGTTAGGGTTCGGTTTAGGGATAGGGTTCGGGTTAGGGTTAGGTTTAGGGTTAGAGTTAGGGTTAGGGTTAGGGTTCGGGTTAGTGTTAGGGTTAGGGTTAGGGTTAGGTTAGGGTTCGGGTGAGGGTTAGGGTTAGGGTTCGGGTTAGGGTTAGGTGTTAGTGTTCAGGTTACGGTTAGGGTTAGGGTTCGGGTTAGGTTATGTTTCGGGTTAGGGTTAGGGTTAGGGTTAGGGATCGGGTTAGGGTTAGGGTTCGGGTTAGGGTTGGGTTCGGTTTAGTTTACGGGTTAAGGTTAGGGTTCGAGATCGGTTTAGGTTAAGGGTTCGGGTTAGGGTTAGGGTTAGGGTTCGGGTTAGGGTTAGGGTTCCGGCTAGGGGTCAGGTTAGGGTTCGGGTTAGGTTTAGGGTTAGGTTTAGGGTTAGGGTTCGTGTTAGGGTTCGGGTTAGGGTTCGGGTTAGGGTTAGGGTTAGGGTTCTGGTTAGGGTTAGGTTTAGGGTCGGGTTAGGGTTAGGGTTCGGGTTAGGGTTAGGGTTCGGGTTCGGGTTCGGGTTAGGTTTAGGGTTGGGGTTCGGGTTAGGGTTCGGGTTAGGTTTCGGGTTAGGGTTAGGTTTAGGGTTAGGATCCGGGTTCGGGGTTAGGGTTAGGGTTACGGTTCGGGTTAGGGTTAGGGTTCGGGTTAGGGTTAGGGTTAGGGTTCGGGT
>JAVLSZ010000034.1:7610000-7627500 GCA_032313775.1 Urocyon cinereoargenteus
GGTTAGGGTTCGGGTTAGGGTTAGGGTTAGGGTTCCGGTTAGGTTTAGGGTTAAGGTTCGGGTTAGGGTTAGGGTTAAGGTTAGGGTTAGGGTTCGCGTTAGGGTTCGGGTTAGGGGTCGGTTTAGGGTTAGGGGTAGGGTTCGGGTTAGCGTTAGGGTTTGGGTTAGGGTTCAGGTTAGGGTTAGGCTTCGGGTTAGATTTAGGGTTAGGGTTTGGGTTCGGTTTAGGGTTAGGGTTCGGGGTCCGGTTAGGATTAGGGTTCGGGTTAGGTTTAGGGTTAGGGTTCGGGTTCGGGGTTAGGGTTATGGTTAGGGTTCGGGTTAGGGTTCGGGTTAGGGTTAGGATTCGGGTAAGGGGTTATGGTTCGGGTTCGGGTTAGGGTTAGGGTTAGGGTTCCGGTTAAGGTTAGGGTTAGGGTTCTGTTTAGGGTTAGGGTTAGGGTTAGGGTTAGGGTTCGGGTTAGGGTTAGGGTTAGTGTTCGGGTTAGGGTTCGGGTTAGGGTTAGGGTTAGGGTTAGGGATAGGGTTCGGGTAAGGTTTAGGGTTCGGGTTAGGGTTAGGGTTAGGGTTAGTGTTAGGGTTCGGATTAGGGTTAGGGGTAGGGTTCGGGTTCGGGTTAGAGTTTGGGGTAGGGTTAGGGTTAGGGTTAGGGTTCGGGTTAGGGTTAGGGTTAGGGTTAGGGTTAGGGGTTAGGGTTAGGGTTACCGTTCGGGTTAGGTTTAGGGTTAGGTTTAGTGTTAGGGTTCGGGTTAGTGTTAGTTTTAGGGTTCGGGTTAGGGTTAGGGTGAGGTTTAGGGTTAGGGTTCGGGTTAGGGTTAGGGTTGGGGTTAGGGTTCGGGTTAGGGTTAGGGTTAGGGTTAGGGTTCAGGTTAGGGTTCGGTTTAGGGTTAGGTTAGGGTTAGGGTTCGGGTTAGGATTAGGGTTAGTGTTAGGGTTAGGGTTCGGGTTAGGGTTAGGTTTAGGGTTAGGATTCGGGTTAGGGTTAAGGTTCGGGTTATGGTTAGGGTTAAGGTTCGGGTTAGGGTTAGGGTTAGGGTTAGGGTTAGGGTTCGTCTCAGGGTTCGGGTTAGGTGTCGGGTTAGGGTTAGTGTTAGGGTTCGGGTTCGGGTTAGGGTTAGGGTTCGGGTTCGGGTTAGTGTTCGGGTAAGGGTTAGGGTTAGTGTTAGGGTTCGGGTTCGGGGTTAGGGTTAGGGTTAGGGTTCGGGTTAGAGTTCGGGTTAGGGTTAGGATTCGGGTAAGGGGTTAGGGTTGGGGTTCGGGTTAGGGTTAGGTTTAGGGTTCCGGTTAGGGTTAGGGTTTGGTTTCGGGTTAGGTTTAGGGTTAGGGTTAGGGTTAGGGTTCAGGTTAGGGTTAGGGTTAGGGTTCGGGTTAGGTTTCGGTTTAGGCTTAGGGTTAGGGTTAGGGTTAGGGTTCGGGTTAGGGTTAGGGTTCGGGTTAGGGTTAGTGTTAGTGTTAGTGTTAGGGTTAGGGTTCGGGTTAGGGTTAGGTTTAGGGTTTGGGTTAGGGTTAGGGTTCGGGTTAGGGTTAGGGTTCGGGTTAGGGTTAGGATTAGGGTTAGGGTTAGGGTTCGGGTTAGGGTTAGGGTTAGGGTTAGGGTTAGGGTTCGGGTTAGGGTTAGGGTTCGGGTTAGGGTTAGGTTTAGGGTTCGGTTTAGGGTTAGGGTTAGGGTTCGGGTTAGGGTGAGGGTTCGGTTTCGGGTTATGGTTAGGGTTCGGGTTCGGGTTAGGTTTAGGGTTAGGTTTCGGGTTAGGGTTAGGGTTAGGGTTCGGGTTAGGGTTAGGGTTAGTGTTCGGGTTAGGGTTCGGGTTAGGGTTCGGGTTAGGGTTAGGGTTAGGGTTAGGGATAGGGTTCGGGTTAGGTTTAGGGTTCGGGTTAGGGTTAGGGTTAGGGTTAGGGTTAGGGTTAGGGTTCGGATTAGGGTTCGGGTTAGGGTTAGTGTTAGTGTTAGTGTTAGGGTTAGGGTTCGGGTTAGGGTTAGGTTTAGGGTTTGGGTTAGGGTTAGGGTTCGGGTTAGGGTTAGGGTTCGGGTTAGGGTTAGGATTAGGGTTAGGGGTAGGGTTCGGGTTCGGTTTAGAGTTCGGGTTAGGGTTAGGGTTAGGGTTAGTGTTCGGGTTAGGGTTCGGGTTAGGGTTAGGGTTAGGGTTAGGGATAGGGTTCGGGTTAGGTTTAGGGTTCGGGTTAGGGTTAGGGTTAGGGTTAGGGTTAGGGTTCGGATTAGGGTTAGGGGTAGGGTTCGGGTTCGGTTTAGAGTTCGGGTTAGGGTTAGGGTTAGGGTTAGGGTTCGGGTTAGGGTTAGGGTTAGGGGTTAGGGTTAGGGTTACCGTTCGGGTTAGGTTTAGGGTTAGGTTTAGTGTTAGGGTTCGGGTTAGTGTTAGTGTTAGGGTTCGGGTTAGGGTTAGGGTTAGGTTTAGGTTTAGGGTTCGGGTTAGGGTTAGGGTTGGGGTTAGGTTTCGGGTTAGGGTTAGGGTTAGGGTTAGGGTTCAGGTTAGGGTTCGGTTTAGGGTTAGGTTAGGGTTAGGGTTCGGGTTAGGATTAGGGTTAGTGTTAGGGTTAGGGTTCGGGTTAGGGTTAGGTTTAGGGTTAGGATTCGTGTTAGGGTTAAGTTTCGGGTTATGGTTAGGGTTAAGGTTCGGGTTAGGGTTAGGGTTAGGGTTAGGGTTAGGGTTCGTCTCAGGGTTCGGGTTAGGTGTCGGGTTAGGGTTAGTGTTAGGGTTCGGGTTCGGGTTAGGGTTAGGGTTCGGGTTCGGGTTAGGGTTCGGGTAAGGGTTAGGGTTAGTGTTAGGGTTCGGGTTCGGGGCTGGGTTAGGGTTAGGGTTCGGGTTAGAGTTCGGGTTAGGGTTAGGATTCGGGTAAGGGGTTAGGGTTGGGGTTCGGGTTAGGGTTAGGGTTAGGGTTCCGGTTAGGGTTAGGGTTTGGTTTCGGGTTAGGTTTAGGGTTAGGGTTAGGGTTAGGGTTCAGGTTAGGGTTAGGGTTAGGGTTCGGGTTAGGTTTCGGTTAGGCTTAGGGTTAGGGTTAGGGTTAGGGTTCGGGTTAGGGTTAGGGTTCGGGTTAGGGTTAGTGTTAGTGTTAGTGTTAGGGTTAGGGTTCGGGTTAGGGTTAGGTTTAGGGTTTGGGTTAGGGTTAGGGTTCGGGTTAGGGTTAGTGTTCGGGTTCGGGTTAGTGTTAGGGTTAGTGTTAGGGTTAGGGTTCGGGTTAGATTTAGGGTTAGGGTTCGGGTTAGGGTTAGGGTTAGGTTTTGGGTTAGGGTTAGGTTTAGGGTTCGGGTTAGGGTTCTGGTTAGGGTTAGGGTTAGGATTCGGGTAGGGTTAGGGTTAGGGTTCGGGTTAGGGTTAGGGTGCGGGTTAGGGTTAGGTTTAGGGTTCGGGTTAGGGTTAGGGTTAGGGTTCGGGTTAGGTTAGGGTTCGGGTTCGGGTTATGGTTAGGGTTCGGGTTCGGGTTCGGGTTAGGGTTCGGGTTTGGGTTAGGGTTCGGGTTAGGGTTAGGGTTAGGGTTAGGGTTCGGGTTAGGGTTAGGTTTCGGGTTCGGGTTCGGGTTAGGGTTAGGGTTCGGGTTAGGTTTTGGTTTCGGGTTAGGGTTAGGGTTAGGATTCGGGTTAGGGTTAGGGTTAGGGTTCGGGTTAGGGTTAGGTTTCGGGTTAGGGATAGGGTTAGGGTTCGAGTTCGGGTTCGGGTTAGGGTTAGGGTTAGGTTTAGGTTTAGGGATCGGGTTCGGGTTAGGGTTAGGGTGCGGGTTAGGATTAGGGTTAGGGTTAGGTTTCGGGTTCGGGTTAGGGTTAGGGTTCGTGTTAGGGTTTTGTTTCGGGTTAGGTTTAGGGTTAGGGTTCGTTTTAGGGTTCGGATTCGGGTTAGGGTTAGGGTTAGGGTTCGGGTTAGGGTTCACGTTAGGGTTCGGGTTAGGGGTCGGTTTAGGGTTAGGGGTAGAGTTCGGGTTAGGGTTAGGGTTTGGGTTAGGGTTCAGGTTAGTGTTAGGGTTCAGGTTAGTGTTAAGGTTAGTGTTTGTGTTCGGTTTAGGGTTAGGGTTCGGGGTCCGGTTAGGGTTAGGGTTCGGGGAAGGGTTAGGTTTCGGGTTAGGGTTAGGGTTAGGGTTAAGTTTCGGGGTAGGGTTAAGGTTAAGGTTCGGGTTAGGGTTAGGGTTAGGGTTAGTGTTAGGGTTCTCGTTAGGGTTCGGGTTAGGTGTCGGGTTAGGGTTAGGGTTAGTGTTCTGGTTAGGGTTAGGGTTAGGGTTAGGGTTCGGGTTAGGGTTAGGGTTCGGGTTAGGGTTAGGTTTCGGGTTCGGGTTAGGGTTAGGGTTCGGGTTAGGGTTCGGGTTAGGGTTAGGATTCGGGTAAGGGGTTAGTGTTCGGGTTCGGGGTAGGATTAGGGTTAGGGTTCCGTTTAAGGTTAGTGTTAGGGTTCGGGTTAGGGTTAGGGTTAGGGTTCGTGTTCGGGTCAGGGTTAGTGTTAGGGTTAGGGTTCGGGTTAGGGTTAGGGTTCGGGTTAGGGTTAGGGTTCGGTTTCGGGTTAGGTTTAGAGTTTGGGTAGGGTTCAGGTTAGGGTTAGGGTTCGGGTTAGGGTTAGGTTTCGGGTTAGGGTTAGGGTTAGATTTAGGGTTAGGGTTCGGGTTAGGGTTAGGGTTCGGGTTCGGTTTACGGTTAGGGTTAGGGTTAGGGTTCGGTTTCGGGTTATGATTAGTGTTAGGGTTAGGGTTAGGTTCAGGGTTCGGGTTAGAGTTAGGGTTAGGGTTAGGGTTCGGGTTAGGGTTAGGGTTAGGTTTCGGGTTAGGGTTCGGGTTAGGGTTCGGGTTAGGTTTCGGGTTAGGGTTAGGGTTCGTGTTAGGGTTCGGGTTGGGGCTAGGGTTAGGGTTAGGGTTAGGGTTCGGGTTAGGGTTAGGGTTTGGGTTAGGGTTAGGGTTCGGGTTAGGTTTAGGGTTCCGGTTAGGGTTAGGGTTAGGGTTCGGGTTCGGGTCAGGGTTAGGGTTCGGGTTAGTGTTAGGGTTCGGGTTAGTGTTAGGGTTCGGGTTAGGGGTCGGTTTAGGGTTAGGGGTAGGTTTCGGGTTAGCGTTAGGTTTTGGGTTAGGGTTCAGGTTAGGGTTAGGGTTCGGGTTAGTGTTAGGGTTAGGGTTTGGGTTCGGTTTAGGGTTAGGGTTCGGGGTCCGGTTAGGGTTAGGGTTCGGGTTCGGGTTAGGGTTAGGGTTAGTTTTCGGGTTAGGGTTAGGGTTAGGGTTCGGGTTAGGGTTAGGGTTAGGGTTAGGGTTAGGGTTCGGATTAGGGTTAGGGGTAGGGTTCGGGTTCGGGTTAGGGTTAGGGTTAGGGTTAGGGTTAGGGTTAGGGTTCGGGTTAGGGTTAGGGTTAGGGTTAGGTTTAGGTGTTAGGGTTAGGGTTACCGTTCGGGTTAGGTTTAGGGTTAGGTTTAGTGTTAGGGTTCGGGTTAGGGTTAGTGTTAGGGTTCGGGTTCGGGTTAGGGTTCGGGTTAGGGTTAGGGTTAGGGTTCCGGTTAGGGTTAGGGTTAAGGTTCGGGTTAGGGTTAGGGTTAAGGTTAGGGTTAGGGTTCGCGTTAGGGTTCGGGTTAGGGGTCGGTTTAGGGTTAGGGGTAGGGTTCGGGTTAGCGTTAGGGTTTGGGTTAGGGTTCAGGTTAGGGTTAGGCTTCGGGTTAGATTTAGGGTTAGGGTTTGGGTTCGGTTTAGGGTTAGGGTTCGGGGTCCGGTTAGGATTAGGGTTCGGGTTAGGTTTAGGGTTAGGGTTCGGGTTCGGGGTTAGGGTTATGGTTAGGGTTCGGGTTAGGGTTCGGGTTAGGGTTAGGATTCGGGTAAGGGGTTATGGTTCGGGTTCGGGTTAGGGTTAGGGTTAGGGTTCCGGTTAAGGTTAGGGTTAGGGTTCTGTTTAGGGTTAGGGTTAGGGTTAGGGTTAGGGTTCGGGTTAGGGTTAGGGTTAGTGTTCGGGTTAGGGTTCGGGTTAGGGTTAGGGTTAGGGTTAGGGATAGGGTTCGGGTAAGGTTTAGGGTTCGGGTTAGGGTTAGGGTTAGGGTTAGTGTTAGGGTTCGGATTAGGGTTAGGGGTAGGGTTCGGGTTCGGGTTAGAGTTTGGGGTAGGGTTAGGGTTAGGGTTAGGGTTCGGGTTAGGGTTAGGGTTAGGGTTAGGGTTAGGGGTTAGGGTTAGGGTTACCGTTCGGGTTAGGTTTAGGGTTAGGTTTAGTGTTAGGGTTCGGGTTAGTGTTAGTTTTAGGGTTCGGGTTAGGGTTAGGGTGAGGTTTAGGGTTAGGGTTCGGGTTAGGGTTAGGGTTGGGGTTAGGGTTCGGGTTAGGGTTAGGGTTAGGGTTAGGGTTCAGGTTAGGGTTCGGTTTAGGGTTAGGTTAGGGTTAGGGTTCGGGTTAGGATTAGGGTTAGTGTTAGGGTTAGGGTTCGGGTTAGGTTTAGGTTTAGGGTTAGGATTCGGGTTAGGGTTAAGGTTCGGGTTATGGTTAGGGTTAAGGTTCGGGTTAGGGTTAGGGTTAGGGTTAGGGTTAGGGTTCGTCTCAGGGTTCGGGTTAGGTGTCGGGTTAGGGTTAGTGTTAGGGTTCGGGTTCG
Source organism: Urocyon cinereoargenteus (assembly GCA_032313775.1). Lineage (NCBI taxonomy): Eukaryota > Metazoa > Chordata > Mammalia > Carnivora > Canidae > Urocyon > Urocyon cinereoargenteus. The sequence goes on from JAVLSZ010000034.1 coordinate 7,616,540, forward strand.
GGTTAGGGTTAGGGTTCGGGTTCGGGTTAGGGTTCGGGTAAGGGTTAGGGTTAGTGTTAGGGTTCGGGTTCGGGGTTAGGGTTAGGGTTAGGGTTCGGGTTAGAGTTCGGGTTAGGGTTAGGATTCGGGTAAGGGGTTAGGGTTGGGGTTCGGGTTAGGGTTAGGTTTAGGGTTCCGGTTAGGGTTAGGGTTTGGTTTCGGGTTAGGTTTAGGGTTAGGGTTAGGGTTAGGGTTCAGGTTAGGGTTAGGGTTAGGGTTCGGGTTAGGTTTCGGTTTAGGCTTAGGGTTAGGGTTAGGGTTAGGGTTCGGGTTAGGGTTAGGGTTCGGGTTAGGGTTAGTGTTAGTGTTAGTGTTAGGGTTAGGGTTCGGGTTAGGGTTAGGTTTAGGGTTTGGGTTAGGGTTAGGGTTCGGGTTAGGGTTAGGGTTCGGGTTAGGGTTAGGATTAGGGTTAGGGTTAGGGTTCGGGTTAGGGTTAGGGTTAGGGTTAGGGTTAGGGTTCGGGTTAGGGTTAGGGTTCGGGTTAGGGTTAGGTTTAGGGTTCGGTTTAGGGTTAGGGTTAGGGTTCGGGTTAGGGTGAGGGTTCGGTTTCGGGTTATGGTTAGGGTTCGGGTTCGGGTTAGGTTTAGGGTTAGGTTTCGGGTTAGGGTTAGGGTTAGGGTTCGGGTTAGGGTTAGGGTTAGTGTTCGGGTTAGGGTTCGGGTTAGGGTTCGGGTTAGGGTTAGGGTTAGGGTTAGGGATAGGGTTCGGGTTAGGTTTAGGGTTCGGGTTAGGGTTAGGGTTAGGGTTAGGGTTAGGGTTAGGGTTCGGATTAGGGTTCGGGTTAGGGTTAGTGTTAGTGTTAGTGTTAGGGTTAGGGTTCGGGTTAGGGTTAGGTTTAGGGTTTGGGTTAGGGTTAGGGTTCGGGTTAGGGTTAGGGTTCGGGTTAGGGTTAGGATTAGGGTTAGGGGTAGGGTTCGGGTTCGGTTTAGAGTTCGGGTTTGGGTTAGGGTTAGGGTTAGTGTTCGGGTTAGGGTTCGGGTTAGGGTTAGGGTTAGGGTTAGGGATAGGGTTCGGGTTAGGTTTAGGGTTCGGGTTAGGGTTAGGGTTAGGGTTAGGGTTAGGGTTCGGATTAGGGTTAGGGGTAGGGTTCGGGTTCGGTTTAGAGTTCGGGTTAGGGTTAGGGTTAGGGTTAGGGTTAGGGTTCGGTTAGGGTTAGGGTTAGGGTTAGGGGTTAGGGTTAGGGTTACCGTTCGGGTTAGGTTTAGGGTTAGGTTTAGTGTTAGGGTTCGGGTTAGTGTTAGTGTTAGGGTTCGGGTTAGGGTTAGGGTTAGGTTTAGGTTTAGGGTTCGGGTTAGGGTTAGGGTTGGGGTTAGGTTTCGGGTTAGGGTTAGGGTTAGGGTTAGGGTTCAGGTTAGGGTTCGGTTTAGGGTTAGGTTAGGGTTAGGGTTCGGGTTAGGATTAGGGTTAGTGTTAGGGTTAGGGTTCGGGTTAGGGTTAGGTTTAGGGTTAGGATTCGTGTTAGGGTTAAGTTTCGGGTTATGGTTAGGTTTTGGGTTAGGGTTAGGTTTAGGGTTCGGGTTAGGGTTCTGGTTAGGGTTAGGGTTAGGATTCGGGTAGGGTTAGGGTTAGGGTTCGGGTTAGGGTTAGGGTGCGGGTTAGGGTTAGGTTTAGGGTTCGGGTTAGGGTTAGGGTTAGGGTTCGGGTTAGGTTAGGGTTCGGGTTCGGGTTATGGTTAGGGTTCGGGTTCGGGTTCGGGTTAGGGTTCGGGTTTGGGTTAGGGTTCGGGTTAGGGTTAGGGTTAGGGTTAGGGTTCGGGTTAGGGTTAGGTTTCGGGTTCGGGTTCGGGTTAGGGTTAGGGTTCGGGTTAGGTTTTGGTTTCGGGTTAGGGTTAGGGTTAGGATTTGGGTTAGGGTTAGGGTTAGGGTTCGGGTTAGGGTTAGGTTTCGGGTTAGGGATAGGGTTAGGTTTCGAGTTCGGGTTCGGGTTAGGGTTAGGGTTAGGTTTAGGTTTAGGGATCGGGTTCGGGTTAGGGTTAGGGTGCGGGTTAGGATTAGGGTTAGGGTTAGGTTTCGGGTTCGGGTTAGGGTTAGGGTTCGTGTTAGGGTTTTGTTTCGGGTTAGGTTTAGGGTTAGGGTTCGTTTTAGGGTTCGGATTCGGGTTAGGGTTAGGGTTAGGGTTCGGGTTAGGGTTAGGGTTCGAGTTCGGGTTAGGGTTAGGGTTAGGGTTAGGGTTAGGTTTAGGGTTCGGATTCGGGTTAGGGTTAGGTGTTAGGGTTCGGGTAAGGGTAAGGTTTAGGGTTAGGTTTCGGGTTAGGGTTAGGGGTTAGTGTTCGGGTTAGGGTTAGGGTTACGGTTAGGGTTAGGGTTAGGGTTAGGGTTCGGATTAGGGTTAGGTTAGGTTTAGGGTTAGGGTTCGGGTTAGTGTTATGGTTAGGTTTAGGTTTTGGGTTCGGTTTAGGGTTAGTGTTCGGGTTAGGGTTAGGGTTAGGGTTAGGGTTCGGGTTAGGGTTAGGGTTCGGGTTAAGGTTCAGGTTAGGGTTAGGGTTAGGTTTAGGGTTAGGGTTAGGGTTCGGATTAGAGTTAGGGTTCGTGTTAGGGTTAGGGTTAGGGTTAGGGTTCGGATTAGGGTTAGTGTTAGGGTTCGGGTTAGGGTTCGGTATCGGGTTAGGGTTAGGGTTAGGGTTCGGTTTCGGGTTAGGGATAGGGTTCGGGTGAGGGTTAGGGTTAGGGTTAGTGTTCGGGTTAGGGTTTGGGTTAGGGTTAGGGTTAGGGTTCGGGTTAGGTTTAGGGTTAGGGTTCGGGTTAGGGTTCGAGTTAGGGTTAGGGTTAGGGTTCGGTTTAGGGTTCGGGTTAGGGTTCGGGTTAGGGTTAGGGTTAGGGTTAGGGTTTAGGGTTCGGGTTAGGTTTAAGGTTCGGTTTAGTGTTAGGGTTAGGGTTAGGGTTCGGGTTAGGGTTCGGGTTAGGGTTAGGGATCGGGTTAGTTTTAGGGTTCGGGTTAAGGTTGGGTTCGGTTTAGGTTTCGGGTAGGGTTAGGGTTCGGGTTCGCATTAGGTTTAGGGTTCGGGTTAGGGTTAGGTTTAGGGTTCGGGTTAGGGTTAGGGTTCGGTCTAGGGTTAGGGTTAGGGTTCGGGTTAGGTTTAGGGTTAGGGTTAGGGTTAGGGTTAGTGTTCGTGTTAGGTTTCGGGTTAGGGTTCGGGTTAGGGTTAGGGTTAGGATTCAGGTTAGGGTTAGGGTTAGGGTTAGGGTCGGGTTAGGGTTAGGGTTCGGGTTAGGTTTAGGGTTCGGTTTCGGTTCCGGGTTAGGGTTAGTGTTGGGGTTCGGGTTAGGGTTCGGGTTATGGTTCGGTTTAGGGTTAGGTTTAGGGTTAGGGTCCGGGTTCGGGGTTAGGGTTAGGGTTAGGGTTTGGGTTAGGTTTAGGGTTCGGGTTAGGGTAAGGGTTAGGGTTCGGGTTCGTGTTAGGGTTAGGGTTAGTGTTCGGGTTAGGGTTAGGGTTCGGGTTCGGGTTAGGTTTAGGGTTAGAGTTAGGGTTAGGGTTAGGGTTCGGGTTAGGGTTAGGGTTAGGGTTAGGGTTAGTGTTAGGGTTAGGGTTCGGGTTAGATTAGGGTTCGGGTTAGGGTTAGGGTTCGGTTTCAGGTTCGGGTTAGGGTTAGGGTTGGGGTTCGGGTTAGTGTTCGGGTTAGGGTTCGGGTTAGTGTTAGGTTTAGGGTTAGGGTCCGGGTTCGGGGTTAGGGTTAGTGTTAGGGTTCGGGTTAGGGTTAGGGTTCGGGTTAGGGTAAGGGTTAGGGTTCGGGTTCGTGTTAGGGTTAGGGTTCGGGTTCGGGTTATGGTTAGGGTTCGAGTTAGGATTCGGGTTAGTGTTTGGGTTAGAGTTAGGGTTAGGGTTAGGGTTCGGGTTCGGGTTATTGTTCGGGTTCGGGTTAGGGTTCGGGTTAGGGTTAGGGTTAGGGTTAGGGTTCAGGTTAGGGTTAGGGTTTGGGTTCGGTTTAGGGTTAGGTTTCTGGTTAGGGTTAGGGTTAGGGGTTAGGGTTAGTGTCGAGTTAGATTTCGGGTTAGGGTTCGGGTTAGGGTTAGGGTTAGGGTTAGGGTTCGGGTTAGGTTTCAAGTTAGGGTTAGGGTTAGGGTTAGGGTTTGGGTTAGGGTTAGGGTTAGGGTTCGGGTTAGGTTTAGGGTTCGGGTTAGGTTTAGGGGTTAGGGTTAGGGTTAGGGTTAGGGTTCGGCTTAGGGTTAGGGTTAGGGTTAGGGTTCGAGTTAGGATTAGGGTTAGTGTTCGGGTTAGGGTTAAGGTTAGTGTTAGGGTTAGGGTTAGGTTTTAGGGTTAGGGTTAGGGTTAGGGTTAGGGTTAGGGGTTAGGGTTAGGGTTAGGGTTAGTGTTAGGGTTAGGGTTCGGGTTAGCGTTAGGGTTCGGATTAGGGTTAGGGTTATGTTTAGGGTTAGGGTTAGGGTACGGGTTCGGGTTAGGGTTAGGGGTTAGGGTTAGTGTTAGGTTTCGGTTTCGGGTTAGGATTAGGTTTAGTGTTAGGGGTTAGGGTTAGGGTTCGCGTTAGGGTTAGGGTTAGGGTTCTGGTTAGGTTTCGGTTTGGTTTAGGGTTAGGGTTCGGGTTAGATTTAGGTTTAGGGTTCGGGTTAGAGTTAGGGTTAGGGTTTGGGTTATGGTTAGGGTTAGGGTTAGGGTTCGGGTTAGGGTTCGGGTTAGGGTTAGGGTTCGGGTTCCCTATCGGGTTAGAGTTAGGGTTCGGGTTAGGGTTAGGTTTCGGGTTAGGGTTAGGGTTAGGGTTCGGGTTAGGGTTAGGTTTAGGGTTCGGGTTAGGGTTAGGGTTCTGGTTAGGGATAGGGTTAGGGTTCGGGTTCGGGTTCGGGTTCGGGTTAGGGTTAGGGTTAGGGTTAGGGATCGGGTTCGGGTTAGGGTTAGGGTGCGGGTTAGGTTTAGGGTTAGGGTTAGGTTTCGGGTTCGGGTTAGGGTTAGGGTTCGTGTCAGGTTTTTGTTTCGGGTAGGTTTAGGGTTAGGGTTCGGGTTAGGGTTCGGGTTCGGGTTAGGGTTAGGGTTAGGTTTCGGGTTAGGGTTAGGGTTCGAGTTCGGGTTAGGGTTAGGGTTAGGGTTAGGTTTAGGGTTCTGGTTCGGGTTAGGGTTAGGGGTTAGTGTTCGGGTTCGGGTAAGGGTTAGGGTTAGGTTTCGGGTTAGGGTTAGGGGTTAGTGTTCGGGTTAGGGTTTGGGTTAGGGTTAGGGTTAGGGTTAGGGTTCGGATTAGGGTTAGGTTAGGGTTAGGGTTAGGGTTCGGTTTAGTGTTAGGGGTAGGTTTAGGTTTAGGGTTCGGTTTAGGGTTAGTGTTCGGGTTAGGGTTAGGGTTAGGGTTAGGGTTCGGGTTAGGGTTAGGGTTCGGGTTAAGGTTCGGGTTAGGGTTACGGTTAGGGTTAGGGTTAGGGTTAGGGTTCGGATTAGGGTTAGGGTTCGTGTTAGGGTTAGGGTTAGGGTTAGGGTTCGGATTAGGGTTAGTGTTAGGGTTCGGGTTAGGGTTCGGGGTCGGGTTATGGTTAGGGTTAGGGTTCGGTTTCGGGTTAGGGATAGGGTTCGGTTGAGGGTTAGGGTTAGGGTTAGTGTTCGGGTTAGGGTTCGGGTTAGGGTTAGGGTTAGTGTTCGGGTTAGGTTTCGGGTTAGGGTTCGGGTTAGGGTTAGGGATCGGGTTAGGTTAAGGTACGGGTTAAGGTTGGGTTCGGTTTAGGTTTCGGGTAGGGTTAGGGTTCGGTTTAGGTTTAGGGTTCGGGTTAGGGTTAGGTTTAGGGTTCGAGTTAGGGTTAGGGTTCGGGCTAGGGTTAGGGTTAGGTTTCGGGTTAGGGTTAGGGTTAGGGTTAGCGTTAGGGTTCGTGTTAGGGTTCGGGTTAGGGGTCGGGTTAGGTTTAGGGTTAGGATTCGGTTTAGGGTTAGGGTTAGGGTTAGGGTCGGGTTAAGGTTAGGGTTCGGGTTAGGGTTAGGGTTCGGTTTCGGGTTCGGGTTAGGGTTAGGGTTGGGGTTCGGGTTAGGGTTCGGGTTAGGGTTCGGGTTAGGGTTAGGTTTAGGGTTAGGGTCCGGGTTCGGGGTTAGGGTTAGGGTTAGGGTTAGGGTAAGGGTTAGGGTTAGGGTTCGGGTTAGGGTAAGGGTTAGGGTTCGGGTTCGTGTTAGGGTTAGGGTTCGGGTTCTGGTTCGGGTTATGGTTAGGGTTCGAGTTAGGATTCGGGTTAGTGTTTGGGTTAGAGTTAGGGTTAGGGTTAGGGTTCGGGTTCGGGTTATGGTTCGGGTTCGGGTTATTGTTCGGGTTCGGTTTAGGGTTCGGGTTAGGGTTAAGGTTAGGGTTAGGGTTAGGGTTCGGGTTAGGGTTAGGGTTTGGGTTCAGTTTAGGGTTAGGTTTCTGGTTAGGGTTAGGGTTAGGGGTTAGGGTTAGGTTCGAGTTAGAGTTCGGGTTAGGGTTCGGGTTAGGGTTAGGGTTAGGGTTAGGGTTCGGGTTAGGGTTCAAGTTAGGGTTAGGGTTAGGGTTAGGGTTAGGGTTTGGGTTAGGGTTAGTGTTAGGGTTAGGGTTCGGGTTAGATTTAGTGTTAGGGTTCGGGTTAGGGTTAGGGTTAGGGTTTGGGTTAGGGTTAGGGTTAGGGTTAGGGTTCGGGTTAGGGTTAGTGTTCGGGTTCGGGTTAGTGTTAGGGTTAGTGTTAGGGTTAGGGTTCGGGTTAGATTTAGGGTTAGGGTTCGGGTTAGGGTTAGGGTTAGGGTTTGGGTTAGGGTTAGGGTTAGGGTTCGGGTTAGGGTTCTGGTTAGGGTTAGGGTTAGGATTCGGGTAGGGTTAGGGTTAGGGTTCGGGTTAGGGTTAGGGTTCGGGTTAGGTTTAGGTTTAGGGTTCGGGTTAGGGTTAGGGTTAGGTTCGGGTTAGGTTAGGGTTCGGGTTCGGGTTATGGTTAGGGTTCGGGTTCGGGTTAGGGTTCGGGTTTGGGTTAGGGTTCGGGTTAGGGTTAGGGTTAGGGTTAGGGTTCGGGTTAGGGTTAGGTTTCGGGTTCGGGTTCGGGTTAGGGTTAGGGTTCGGGTTAGGTTTTGGTTTCGGGTTAGGGTTAGGATTAGGATTCGGGTTAGGGTTAGGGTTAGGTTTCGGGTTAGGGTTAGGGTTCGGGTTAGGGATAGGGTTAGGTTTCGGGTTCGGGTTCGGGTTAGGGTTAGGGTTAGGTTTAGGTTTAGGGATCGGGTTCGGGTTAGGGTTAGGGTGCGGGTTAGGATTAGGGTTAGGGTTAGGTTTCGGGTTCGGGTTAGGGTTAGGGTTCGTGTTAGGGTTTTGTTTCGGGTTAGGTTTAGGGTTAGGGTTCGTTTTAGGGTTCGGGTTCGGGTTAGGGTTAGGGTTAGGGTTCGGGTTAGGTTTAGGGTTCGAGTTCGGGTTAGGGTTAGGGTTAGGGTTAGGGTTAGGTTTAGGGTTCGGGTTCGGGTTAGGGTTAGGGGTTAGGGTTCGGGTAAGGGTAAGGTTTAGGGTTAGGTTTCGGGTTAGGGTTAGGGGTTAGTGTTCGGGTTAGGGTTAGGGTTACGGTTAGGGTTAGGGTTAGGGTTCGGATTAGGGTTAGGTTAGGTTTAGGGTTAGGGTTTGTGTTAGTGTTAGGGTTAGGTTTAGGTTTTGGGTTCGGTTTAGGGTTAGTGTTCGGGTTAGGGTTAGGGTTAGGGTTAGGGTTCGGGTTAGGGTTAGGGTTCGGGTTAAGGTTCAGGTTAGGGTTAGGGTTAGGTTTAGGGTTAGGTTTAGGGTTCGGATTAGAGTTAGGGTTCGTGTTAGTGTTAGGGTTAGGGTTAGGGTTAGGGTTCGGATTAGGGTTAGTGTTAGGGTTCCGGTTAGGGTTCGGGATCGGGTTAGGGTTAGGGTTAGGGTTCGGTTTCAGGTTAGGGATAGGGTTCGGGTGAGGGTTAGGTTTAGGGTTAGTGTTCGGGTTAGGGTTTTGGTTAGGGTTAGGGTTAGGGTTCGGGTTAGGTTTAGGGTTAGGGTTCGGGTTAGGGTTCGAGTTAGGGTTAGGGTTAGGGTTCGGTTTAGGGTTCGGGTTAGGGTTCGGGTTAGGGTTAGGGTTAGGGATAGGGTTCGGGTTAGGTTTAAGGTTCTGTTTAGTGTTAGGGTTAGGGTTAGGGTTCGGGTTAGGGTTCGGGTTAGGGTTAGGGATCGGGTTAGGTTTAGGGTTCGGGTTAAGGTTGGGTTCGGTTTAGGTTTCGGGTAGGGTTAGGGTTCGGGTTCGCATTAGGTTTAGGGTTCGTGTTAGGGTTAGGTTTAGGGTTCGGGTTAGGGTTAGGGTTCGGTCTAGGGTTAGGGTTAGGGTTCGGGTTAGGGTTAGGGTTAGGGTTAGGGTTAGTGTTCGTTTTAGGTTTCGGGTTAGGGTTCGGGTTAGGGTTAGGGTTCGGGTTATGGTTCGGTTTAGGGTTAGGTTTAGGGTTAGGGTCCGGGTTCGGGGTTAGGGTTAGGGTTAGGGTTCGGGTTAGGTTTAGGGTTCGGGTTAGGGTAAGGGTTAGGGTTCGGGTTCGTGTTAGGGTTAGGGTTAGTGTCCGGGTTAGGGTTAGGGTTCGGGTTCGGGTTAGGTTTAGGGTTAGGGTCCGGGTTAGGGTTAGGGTTCGGGTTAGGGTTCGGGTTAGGGTTAGGGTTCGGGTTAGTGTAAGGGTTAGGGTTCGGGTTCGTGTTAGGGTTAGGGTTAGTGTTCGGGTTCGGGTTCGGGTTATGGTTAGGGTTCGAGTTAGGATTCGGGTTAGTGTTTGGGTTAGAGTTAGGGTTAGGGTTAGGGTTCGGGTTCGGGTTATTGTTCGGGTTCGGGTTAGGGTTCGGGTTAGGTTTCGGGTTAGGGTTAGGGTTCAGGTTAGGGTTAGGGTTTGGGTTCGGTTTAGGATTAGGTTTCTGGTTAGGGTTAGGGTTAGGGGTTAGGGTAAGTGTCGAGTTAGAGTTCGGGTTAGGGTTCGGGTTAGGGTTAGGGTTAGGGTTAGGGTTCGGGTTAGGTTTCAAGTTAGGGTTAGGGTTAGGGTTAGGGTTAGGGTTTGGGTTAGGGTTAGGGTTAGGGTTCGGGTTAGGTTTAGGGTTCGGGTTAGGTTTAGGGGTTAGGGTTAGGGTTAGGGTTAGGGTTCGGGTTAGGGTTAGGGTTAGGGTTAGGGTTCGAGTTAGGATTAGGGTTAGTGTTCGGGTTAGGGTTAAGGTTAGTGTTAGGGTTAGGGTTAGGTTTTAGGGTTAGGGTTAGGGTTAGGGTTAGGGTTAGGGGTTAGGGTTAGGGTTAGGGTTAGTGTTAGGGTTAGGGTTCGGGTTAGCGTTAGGGTTCGGGTTAGGTTTAGGGGTTAGGGTTAGGCTTAGGGTTAGGGTTAGGGTTCGGGTTCGGGTTAGGGTTAGGGTTAGGGTTAGGGTTCGGGTTAGGGTTAGTGTTCGGGTTCGGGTTAGTGTTAGGGTTAGTGTTAGGGTTAGGGTTCGGGTTAGATTTAGGGTTAGGGTTCGGGTTAGGGTTAGGGTTAGGGTTTGGGTTAGGGTTAGGGTTAGGGTTCGGGTTAGGGTTCTGGTTAGGGTTAGGGTTAGGATTCGGGTAGGGTTAGGGTTAGGGTTCGGGTTAGGGTTAGGGTGCGGGTTAGGGTTAGGTTTAGGGTTCGGGTTAGGGTTAGGGTTAGGGTTCGGGTTAGGTTAGGGTTCGGGTTCGGGTTATGGTTAGGGTTCGGGTTCGGGTTAGGGTTCGGGTTTGGGTTAGGGTTCGGGTTAGGGTTAGGGTTAGGGTTAGGGTTCGGGTTAGGGTTAGGTTTCGGGTTCGGGTTAGGGTTAGGGTTAGGGTTCGGGTTAGGTTTTGGTTTCGGGTTAGGGTTAGGGTTAGGATTCGGGTTAGGTTTAGGGTTAGGGTTCGGGTTAGGGTTAGGTTTCGGGTTAGGGATAGGGTTAGGGTTCGGGTTCGGGTTCGGGTTAGGGTTAGGGTTAGGTTTAGGTTTAGGGATCGGGTTCGGGTTAGGGTTAGGGTGCGGGTTAGGATTAGGGTTAGGGTTAGGTTTCGGGTTCGGGTTAGGGTTAGGGTTCGTGTTAGGGTTTTGTTTCGGGTTAGGTTTAGGGTTAGGGTTAGGGGTTAGTGTTCGGGTTAGGGTTAGTGTTACGGTTAGGGTTAGGGTTAGGGTTAGGGTTCGGATTAGGGTTAGGTTAGGTTTAGGGTTAGGGTTCGGGTTAGTGTTAGGGTTAGGTTTAGGTTTTGGGTTCGGTTTAGGGTTAGTGTTCGGGTTAGGGTTAGGGTTAGGGTTAGGGTTCGGGTTAGGGTTAGGGTTCGGGTTAAGGTTCAGGTTAGGGTTAGGGTTAGGTTTAGGGTTAGGGTTAGGGTTCGGATTAGAGTTAGGGTTCGTGTTAGGGTTAGGGTTAGGTTTAGGGTTCGGATTAGGGTTAGTGTTAGGGTTCGGGTTAGGGTTCGGGATCGGGTTAGGGTTAGGGTTAGGGTTCGGTTTCGGGTTAGGGATAGGGTTCGGGTGAGGGTTAGGGTTAGGGTTAGTGTTCGGGTTAGGGTTTGGGTTAGGGTTAGGGTTAGGGTTCGGTTTAGGTTTAGGGTTAGGGTTCGGGTTAGGGTTCGAGTTAGGGTTAGGGTTAGGGTTCGGTTTAGGGTTCGGGTTAGGGTTCGGGTTAGGGTTAGGGTTAGGGTTAGGGTTTAGGGTTCGGGTAAGGTTTAAGGTTCGGTTTAGTGTTAGGGTTAGGGTTAGGGTTCGGGTTAGGGTTCGGGTTAGGGTTAGGGATCGGGTTAGGTTTAGGGTTCGGGTTAGGGTAAGGGTTAGGGTTCGGGTTCGTGTTAGGGTTAGGGTTAGTGTCCGGGTTAGGGTTAGGGTTCGGGTTCGGGTTAGGTTTAGGGTTAGGGTCCGGGTTAGGGTTAGGGTTCCGGTTAGGGTTCGGGTTAGGGTTAGGGTTCGGGTTAGTGTAAGGGTTAGGGTTCGGGTTCGTGTTAGGGTTAGGGTTAGTGTTCGGGTTCGGGTTCGGGTTATGGTTAGGGTTCGAGTTAGGATTCGGGTTAGTGTTTGGGTTA
>JAVLSZ010000034.1:7630000-7642500 GCA_032313775.1 Urocyon cinereoargenteus
GTTAGGGTTAGGGTTAGGGTTCGGGTTAGGTTTAGGTTTCGGGTTAGGGTAAGGGTTAGGGTTCGGGTTCGTGATAGGGTTAGGGTTAGTGTTCGGGTTAGGGTTAGGGTTCGGGTTCGGGTTAGGTTTAGGGTTAGAGTTAGGGTTAGGGTTAGGGTTCGGGTTAGGGTTAGGGTTAGGGTTAGGGTTAGGGTTAGGGTTCGGGTTAGATTAGGGTTCGGGTTAGGGTTAGGGTTCGGTTTCAGGTTCGGGTTAGGGTTAGGGTTGGGGTTCGGGTTAGGGTTCGGGTTAGGGTTCGGGTTAGTGTTAGGTTTAGGGTGAGGGTCCGGGTTCGGGGTTAGGGTTAGTGTTAGGGTTCGGGTTAGGGTTAGGGTTCGGGTTAGGGTAAGGGTTAGGGTTCGGGTTCGTGTTAGGGTTAGGGTTCGGGTTCGGGTTCGGGTTATGGTTAGGGTTCGAGTTAGGATTCGGGTTAGTGTTTGGGTTAGAGTTAGGGTTAGGGTTAGGGTTCGGGTTCGGGTTATTGTTCGGGTTCGGGGTAGGGTTCGGGTTAGGGTTAGGGTTAGGGTTAGGGTTCAGGTTAGGGTTAGGGTTTGGGTTCGGTTTAGGGTTAGGTTTCTGGTTAGGGTTAGGGTTAGGGTTTAGGGTTAGTGTCGAGTTAGATTTCGGGTTAGGGTTCGGGTTAGGGTTAGGGTTAGGGTTAGGGTTCGGGTTAGGTTTCAAGTTAGGGTTAGGGTTAGGGTTAGGGTTAGGGTTTGGGTTAGGGTTAGGGTTAGGGTTCGGGTTAGGTTTAGGGTTCGGGTTAGGTTTAGGGGTTAGGGTTAGGGTTAGGGTTAGGGTTCGGCTTAGGGTTAGGGTTAGGGTTAGGGTTCGAGTTAGGATTAGGGTTAGTGTTCGGGTTAGGGTTAAGGTTAGTGTTAGGGTTAGGGTTAGGTTTTAGGGTTAGGGTTAGGGTTAGGGTTAGGGTTAGGGGTTAGGGTTAGGGTTAGGGTTAGTGTTAGGGTTAGGGTTCGGGTTAGCATTAGGGTTCGGATTAGGGTTAGGGTTATGTTTAGGGTTAGGGTTAGGGTTAGGGTACGGGTTCGGGTTAGGTTTAGGGGTTAGGGTTAGTGTTAGGTTTCGGTTTCGGGTTAGGATTAGGTTTAGTGTTAGGGGTTAGGGTTAGGGTTCGCGTTAGGGTTAGGGTTAGGGTTCTGGTTAGGTTTCGGTTTGGTTTAGGGTTAGGGTTCGGGTTAGATTTAGGTTTAGGGTTCGGGTTAGAGTTAGGGTTAGGGTTTGGGTTATGGTTAGGGTTAGGGTTAGGGTTCGGGTTAGGGTTCGGGTTAGGGTTAGGGTTAGGGTTGGGGTTCCGTATCGGGTTAGAGTTAGGGTTCGGGTTAGGGTTAGGTTTCGGGTTAGGGTTAGGGTTAGGGTTCGGGTTAGGGTTAGGTTTAGGGTTCGGGTTAGGGTTAGGGTTCTGGTTAGGGATAGGGTTAGGGTTCGGGTTCGGGTTCGGGTTCGGGTTAGGGTTAGGGTTAGGGTTAGGGATCGGGTTCGGGTTAGGGTTAGGGTGCGGGTTAGGTTTAGGGTTAGGGTTAGGTTTCGGGTTCGGGTTAGGGTTAGGGTTCGTGTCAGGGTTTTGTTTCGGGTAGGTTTAGGGTTAGGGTTCGGGTTAGGGTTCGGGTTCGGGTTAGGGTTAGGGTTAGGTTTCGGGTTAGGGTTAGGGTTCGAGTTCGGGTTAGGGTTAGGGTTAGGGTTAGGTTTAGGGTTCTGGTTCGGGTTAGGGTTAGGGGTTAGTGTTCGGGTTCGGGTAAGGGTTAGGGTTAGGTTTCGGGTTAGGGTTAGGGGTTAGTGTTCGGGTTAGGGTTTGGGTTAGGGTTAGGGTTAGGGTTAGGGTTCGGATTAGGGTTAGGTTAGGGTTAGGGTTAGGGTTCGGTTTAGTGTTAGGGTTAGGTTTAGGTTTAGGGTTCGGTTTAGGGTTAGTGTTCGGGTTAGGGTTAGGGTTAGGGTTAGGGTTAGGGTTCGGGTTAGGGTTAGGGTTCGGGTTAAGTTTCGGGTTAGGGTTACGGTTAGGGTTAGGGTTAGGGTTAGGGTTCGGATTAGGGTTAGGGTTCGTGTTAGGGTTAGGGTTAGGGTTAGGGTTCGGATTAGGGTTAGTGTTAGGGTTCGGGTTAGGGTTCGGGGTCGGGTTATGGTTAGGGTTAGGGTTCGGTTTTGGGTTAGGGATAGGGTTCGGGTGAGGGTTAGTGTTAGGGTTAGTGTTCGGGTTAAGGTTCGGGTTAGGGTTAGGGTTAGTGTTCGGGTTAGGTTTCGGGTTAGGGTTCGGGTTAGGGTTAGGGATCGGGTTAGGTTAAGGTACGGGTTAAGGTTGGGTTCGGTTTAGGTTTCGGGTAGGGTTAGGGTTCGGTTTAGGTTTAGGGTTCGGGTTAGGGTTAGGTTTAGGGTTCGATTTAGGGTTAGGGTTCGGGCTAGGGTTAGGGTTAGGTTTCGGGTTAGGGTTAGGGTTAGGGTTAGCGTTAGGGTTCGTGTTAGGGTTCGGGTTAGTGGTCGGGTTAGGTTTAGGGATAGGATTCGGTTTAGGGTTAGGGTTAGGGTTAGGGTTGGTTTAAGGTTAGGGTTCGGGTTAGGGTTAGGGTTCGGTTTCGGGTTCGGGTTAGGGTTAGGGTTGGGGTTCGGGTAAGGGTTCGGGTTAGGGTTCGGGTTAGGGTTAGGTTTAGGGTTAGGGTCCGGGTTCGGGGTTAGGGTTAGGGTTAGGGTTAGGGTAAGGGTTAGGGTTAGGGTTCGGGTTAGGGTAAGGGTTAGGGTTCGGGTTCGTGTTAGGGTTAGGGTTAGGGTTCGGGTTCGGGTTCGGGTTATGGTTAGGGTTCGAGTTAGGATTCGGGTTAGTGTTTGGGTTAGAGTTAGGGTTAGGGTTAGGGTTCGGGTTCGGGTTATGGTTCGGGTTCGGGTTATTGTTCGGGTTCGGTTTAGGGTTCGGGTTAGGGTTAAGGTTAGGGCTAGGGTTAGGGTTCGGGTTAGGGTTAGGGTTTGGGTTCAGTTTAGGGTTAGGTTTCTGGTTAGGGTTAGGGTTAGGGGTTAGGGTTAGGTTCGAGTTAGAGTTCGGGTTAGGGTTCGGGTTAGGGTTAGGGTTAGGGTTAGGGTTAGGTTCGAGTTAGAGTTCGGGTTAGGGTTCGGGTTAGGGTTAGGGTTAGGGTTAGGGTTCGGGTTAGGGTTCAAGTTAGGGTTCGGGTTAGGTTTAGGGTTCGGGTTAGGTTTAGGGGTTAGGGTTAGGCTTAGGGTTAGGGTTAGGGTTCGGGTTCGGGTTAGGGTTAGGGTTAGGGTTCGGGTTAGGGTTAGTGTTCGGGTTCGGGTTAGTGTTAGGGTTAGTGTTAGGGTTAGGGTTCGGGTTAGATTTAGGGTTAGGGTTCGGGTTAGGGTTAGGGTTAGGGTTTGTTTTAGGGTTAGGGTTAGGGTTCGGGTTAGGGTTCTGGTTAGGGTTAGGGTTAGGATTCGGGTAGGGTTAGGGTTAGGGTTCGGGTTAGGGTTAGGGTTCGGGTTAGGTTTAGGTTTAGGGTTCGGGTTAGGGTTAGGGTTAGGGTTCGGGTTAGGTTAGGGTTCGGGTTCGGGTTATGGTTAGGGTTCGGGTTCGGGTTAGGGTTCGGGTTTGGTTTAGGGTTCGGTTTAGGGTTAGGGTTAGGGTTAGGGTTCGGGTTAGGGTTAGGTTTCGGGTTCGGGTTCGGGTTAGGGTTAGGGTTCGGGTTAGGTTTTGGTTTCGGGTTAGGGTTAGGGTTAGGATTCGGGTTAGGGTTAGGGTTAGGGTTCGGGTTAGGGTTAGGGTTCGGGTTAGGGATAGGGTTAGGGTTCGGGTTCGGGTTCGGGTTAGGTTTAGGGTTAGGTTTAGGTTTAGGGATCGGGTTCGGGTTAGGGTTAGGGTGCGGGTTAGGATTAGGGTTAGGGTTAGGTTTCGGGTTCGGGTTAGGATTAGGGTTCGTGTTAGGGTTTTGTTTTGGGTTAGGTTTAGGGTTAGGGTTCGTTTTAGGGTTCGGGTTCGGGTTAGGGTTAGGGTTAGGGTTCGGGTTAGGTTTAGGGTTCGAGTTCGGGTTAGGGTTAGGGTTAGGGTTAGGGTTAGGTTTAGGGTTCGGGTTCGGGTTAGGGTTAGGGGTTAGGGTTCGGGTAAGGGTAAGGTTTAGGGTTAGGTTTCTGGTTAGGGTTAGGGGTTAGTGTTCGGGTTAGGGTTAGGGTTACGGTTAGGGTTAGGGTTAGGGTTCGGATTAGGGTTAGGTTAGGTTTAGGGTTAGGGTTCGGGTTAGTGTTAGGGTTAGGTTCAGGTTTTGGGTTCGGTTTAGGGTTAGTGTTCGGGTTAGGGTTAGGGTTAGGGTTAGGGTTCGGGTTAGGGTTAGGGTTCGGGTTAAGGTTCAGGTTAGGGTTAGGGTTAGGTTTAGGGTTAGGGTTAGGGTTCGGATTAGAGTTAGGGTTCGTGTTAGGGTTAGGGTTAGGGTTAGGGTTCGGATTAGGGTTAGTGTTAGGGTTCCGGTTAGGGTTCGGGATCGGGTTAGGGTTAGGGTTAGGGTTCGGTATCGGGTTAGGGATAGGGTTCGGGTGAGGGTTAGGTTTAGGGTTAGTGTTCGGGTTAGGGTTTGGGTTAGGGTTAGGGTTAGGGTTCGGGTTAGGTTTAGGGTTAGGGTTCGGGTTAGGGTTCGAGTTAGGGTTAGGGTTAGGGTTCGGTTTAGGGTTCGGGTTAGGGTTCGGGTTAGGGTTAGGGTTAGGGATAGGGTTCGGGTTAGGTTTAAGGTTCGGTTTAGTGTTAGGGTTAGGGTTAGGTTTCGGGTTAGGGTTCGGGTTAGGGTTAGGGATCGGGTTAGGTTTAGGGTTCGGGTTAAGGTTGGGTTCGGTTTAGGTTTCGGTTAGGGTTAGGGTTCGGGTTCGCATTAGGTTTAGGGTTCGTGTTAGGGTTAGGTTTAGGGTTCGGGTTAGGGTTAGGGTTCGGTCTAGGGTTAGGGTTAGGGTTCGGGTTAGGGTTAGGGTTAGGGTTAGGGTTAGGGTTAGTGTTCGTGTTAGGTTTCGGGTTAGGGTTCGGGTTAGGGTTAGGGTTAGGATTCGGGTTAGGGTTAGGGTTAGGGTTAGGGTCGGGTTAGGGTTAGGGTTCGGGTTAGGTTTAGGGTTCGGTTTCGGTTCCGGGTTAGGGTTAGGGTTGGGGTTCGGGTTAGGGTTCGGGTTATGGTTCGGTTTAGGGTTAGGTTTAGGGTTAGGGTCCGGGTTCGGGGTTAGGGTTAGGGTTAGGGTTCGGGTTAGGTTTAGGGTTCGGGTTAGGGTAAGGGTTAGGGTTCGGGTTCGAGTTAGGGTTAGGGTTAGTGTCCGGGTTAGGGTTAGGGTTCGGGTTCGGGTTAGGTTTAGGGTTAGGGTCCGGGTTAGGGTTAGGGTTCGGGTTAGGGTTCGGGTTAGGGTTAGGGTTCGGGTTAGTGTAAGGGTTAGGGTTCGGGTTCGTGTTAGGGTTAGGGTTAGTGTTCGGGTTCGGGTTCGGGTTATGGTTAGGGTTCGAGTTAGGATTCGGGTTAGTGTTTGGGTTAGAGTTAGGGTTAGGGTTAGGGTTCGGGTTCGGGTTATTGTTCGGGTTCGGGTTAGGGTTCGGGTTAGGGTTCGTGTTAGGGTTAGGGTTCAGGTTAGGGTTAGGGTTCGGGTTCGGTTTAGGATTAGGTTTCTGGTTAGTGTTAGGGTTAGGGGTTAGGGTTAGTGTCGAGTTAGAGTTCGGGTTAGGGTTCGGGTTAGGGTTAGGGTTAGGGTTAGGGTTCGGGTTAGGTTTCAAGTTAGGGTTAGGGTTAGGGTTAGGGTTAGGGTTTGGGTTAGGGTTAGGGTTAGGGTTCGGGTTAGGTTTAGGGTTCGGTTTAGGTTTAGGGGTTAGGGTTAGGGTTAGGGTTAGGGTTCGGGTTAGGGTTAGGGTTAGGGTTAGGGTTCGAGTTAGGATTAGGGTTAGTGTTCGGGTTAGGGTTAAGGTTAGTGTTAGGGTTAGGGTTAGGTTTTAGGGTTAGGGTTAGGGTTAGGGTTAGGGTTAGGGTTAGGGGTTAGGGTTAGGGTTAGGGTTAGTGTTAGGGTTAGGGTTCGGGTTAGCGTTAGGGTTCGGATTAGGGTTAGGTTTATGTTTAGGGTTAGGGTTAGGGTTCGGGTTAGGGTTAGGTTTTGGGTTAGGGTTAGTGTTCGGGTTAGGGTTAGGGTTCGGGTTCGGGTTAGGGTTAGGGTTAGGGTTAGGGTTAGGGTTAGTGTTTGGGTTAGGGTTAGGGTTAGGGTTAGGGTTCGGGTTAGGGTTCGGGTTAGGGTTAGGGTTAGGATTTGGGTTAGGGTTAGAGTTGGGGTTCGGGTTAGGGTTAGGGTTCGTGTTAGGTTTAGGGTTCGTGTTAGGGTTTGGGTTCGGGTTCGGGTTAGGGTTAGGGTTAGTTTTAGGGTTAGGTTTAGGGTTCGGGTTCGGGTTAGGGTTAGGGGTTAGGGTTCGGGTTCGGATAAGGGTTAGGTTTAGGTTTCGGGTTAGGGTTAGTGGTTAGTGTTAGGGTTAGTGTTAGGGTTAAGGTTAGGGTTAGGGTCGGATTAGGGTTAGGTTAGGATTAGGGTTAGGGTTCGGGTTAGGGTTAGGATTAGGTTTAGGGTTAGGGTTCGCGGTAGGGTTAGTGTTCGGGTTAGGGTTAGGGTTAGGGTTAGGGTTCGGGTTTGGGTTCGGGTTAGGGTTCGGGTTAAGGTTCGGGTTAGGTTTAGTGTTAGGTTTAGGGTTCGGGTTCGGGTTAGGTTTAGGGTTCGTGTTAGGGTTAGGGTTAGGGTTAGGGTTAGGGTTCGGGTTCGGGTTAGGGTTCGGGTTCGGGTTAGGGTTAGGGTTCGTGTTCGTGTTAGGGTTAGGGTTTGTGTTAGGGTTTGGGTTAGGTTTAGGGTTAGGGTTAGGGTTAGGGTTCGGGTTCGGGTTAGGGTTCGGGGTAGGGTTCGGGTTAGGGTTAGGGTTCGGGTTAGGGTTAGGTTTAGGGTTAGAGTTAGGGTTAGGGTTAGGGTTCGGGTTAGGGTTAGGGTTAGGGTTAGGGTTAGGGTTAGGGTAGGGTTCGGGTTAGATTAGGGTTCGGGTTAGGGTTAGGGGTTAGTGTTCAGGTAAGGTTTAGGGTTAGGGTTCAAGTTCGGTTTAGGGTTAGGGTTCGTGTTAGGGACAGGGTTAGGGTTAGGGTTAGGGTTAGGGTTCGGGTTCGGGTTAGGGTTAGGGTTCGGGTTAGGGTTCGGGTTAGGGTTAGGGTTCGGGTTAGGGTTAGGTTTAGGGTTAGAGTTAGGGTTAGGGTTAGGGTTCGGGTTAGTGTTAGGGTTAGGGTTAGGGTTAGGTTAGGGTTCGGGTGAGGGTTAGGGTTAGGGTTCGGGTTAGGGTTAGGGTTCGGGTTAGGGTTAGGTGTTAGTGTTCAGGTTAGGGTTAGGGTTAGGGTTCGGGTTAGGTTTTGGGTTAGGGTTAGGGTTCGGGTTCGGTTTAGGGTTAGGGTTAGGGTTCGGGTTACGGTTAGGGTTCGGGTTAGGGTTAGGGTTAGGGTTCGAGTTAGGGTTAGGGTTCGGGTTAGGGTTAGGGTTCGGGTTAGGTTTAGGGTTAGGGTTCGGGTTAGGATTCGGGTTAGGTTTAGGGTTAGGGTTCGGGTTAGGTTTAGGTTTCGGGTTAGGTTTAGGGTTAGGGTTAGGGATCGGGTTAGGGTTAGGGTTCGGGTTAGGGTTGGGTTCGGTTTAGTTTTCGGGTTAAGGTTAGGGTTCGAGTTCGGTTTAGGGTAAGGGTTCGGGTTAGGGTTAGGTTTAGGACTCGGGTTAGGGTTAGGGTTCCGGCTAGGGGTCAGGTTAGGGTTCGGGTTAGGATTACGGTTAGGGTTCGTGTTAGGGTTCGGGTTAGGGTTCGGGTTAGGGTTAGGGTTAGTGTTCGGGTTAGGGTTAGGTTTCAGGTTAGGGTTAGGTTTAGGGGTTAGGGTTAGGGTCGAGTTAGAGTTTGGGTTAGGGTTCGGGTTAGGGTTAGGGTTAGGGTAGGTTTCGGTTTAGGGTTCGAGTTAGGGTTAGGGTTAGGGTTAGGGTTAGGTTTCGGGTTCGGGTTAGGGTTAGGGTTCGGGCTAGGTTTAGGGTTCGGGTTAGGGTTAGGGTTAGGGTTAGGGTTAGGGTTCAGGTTAGGGTTAGGGTTCGGGTTTGGGTTAAGGTTAGGGTTAGGGTTAGGGTTCGGGTTAGGGTTAGGGTTCGGGTTTGGGTTAGGGTTAGGGTTAGGGTTAGGGTTCGGGTTAGATTTAGGGTTAGGGTTCGGGTTAGGTTTAGGGTTAGGGTTTGGGTTAGGGTTAGGGTTAGGGTTAGGGTTCGGGTTAGGGTTAGGGTTCGGGTTCGGGTTAGGGTTAGGGTTCGGGTGAGGGTTAGGTTTCGGGTTCGGGTTCGGGTTCGGGTTAGGGTTAGGGTTCGGGTTAGGGTTAGGTTTCGGGTTAGGTTAGGGTTAGGGTTCGGGTTAGGGTTAGGGTTAGGTTTCGGGTTAGGGTTAGGGTTCGGGTTAGGGATAGGTTTAGGGTTCGGGTTCGGGTTCGAGTTAGGGTTAGGGTTAGGGATCGGGTTCGGGTTAGGGTTAGGGTGTGGGTTAGGTTTAGGGTTACGGTTAGGGTTCGGGTTAGGGTTAGGGTTAGTGTTTGTGTTAGGGTTTGGTATCGGGTTAGGTTTAGGGTTAGGGTTCGGGTTAGGGTTCGGGTTCGGGTTAGGGTTAGGGTTAGGGTTCGGGTTAGGGTTAGGGTTCGGGTTCGGGTTAGGGTTAGGTTTAGGGTTCGGGTTAGGGTTCGGGTTAGGGTTAGGGTTTGGATTCGGTTTAGGGTTAGGTTTTGGTTTCGGGTTAGGTTTAGGGTTCGGGTTATGGTTAGGTTTAGGGTTCGGGTTAGGGTTAGGGTTAGGTTTTAGGGTTAGGGTTAGGGTTAGGGTTAGGTTTAGGGTTAGGGTTAGGGTTCGGGTTAGGGTTAGGGTTAGGGTTAGGGTTCGGGTTAGATTTAGGGTTAGGGTACGGGTTAGGTTTAGGGTTAGGGTTTGGGTTAGGGTTAGGGTTAGGGTTAGGGTTCGGGTTAGGGTTAGGATTCGGGTTCGGGTTAGGGTTAGGGTTCGGGTTAGGGTTAGGTTTCGGGTTCGGGTTCGGGTTAGGGTTAAGGTTCGGGTTAGGGTTAGGTTTCGGGTTAGGTTAGGGTTAGGGTTCGGGTTAGGGTTAGGGTTAGGTTTCGGGTTAGGTTTAGGGTTCGGGTTAGGGATAGGTTTAGGGTTCGGGTTCGGGTTCGGGTTAGGATTAGGGTTAGGGTTAGGGATCGGGTTCGGGTTATTGTTCGGGTTCGGGTTAGGGTTCGGGTTAGGGTTAGGGTTAGGGTTAGGGTTCAGGTTAGGGTTAGGGTTTGGGTTCGGTTTAGGGTTAGGTTTCTGGTTAGGGTTAGGGTTAGGGGTTAGGGTTAGTGTCGAGTTAGAGTTTGGGTTAGGGTTCGGGTTAGGGTTAGGGTTAGGGTTAGGGTTCGGGTTAGGTTTCAAGTTAGGGTTAGGGTAAGGGTTAGGGTTAGGGTTTGGGTTAGGGTTAGGGTTAGGTTTCGGGTTAGGTTTAGTGTTCGGGTTAGGTTTAGGGGTTAGGGTTAGGGTTAGGGTTAGGGTTCGGGTTAGGGTTAGGGTTAGGGTTAGGGTTCGAGTTAGGATTAGGGTTAGTGTTCGGGTTAGGGTTAAGGTTAGTGTTAGGGTTAGTGTTAGGTTTTAGGGTTAGGGTTAGGGTTAGGGTTAGGGTTAGGGGTTAGGGTTAGGGATAGTGTTAGGGTTAGGGTTCGGGTTAGCGTTAGGGTTCGAATTAGGGTTAGGGTTATGTTTAGGGTTAGGGTTAGGGTTCGGGTTAGGGTTAGGTTTAGGGTTAGGGTCCGGGTTCGGGGTTAGGGTTAGGGTTAGGGTTCGGGTTAGGGTTAGGGTTCGGGTTAGTGTAAGTGTTAGGGTTCGGGTTCGTGTTAGGGTTAGGGTTAGTGTTCGGGTTCGGGTTCGGGTTATGGTTAGGGTTCGAGTTAGGATTCGGGTTAGTGTTTGGGTTAGAGTTAGGTTTAGGGTTAGGGTTCGGGTTCGGGTTATTGTTCGGGTTCGGGTTAGGGTTCGGGTTAGGGTTCGGGTTAGGGTTAGGGTTCAGGTTAGGGTTAGGGTTTGGGTTCGGTTTAGGATTAGGTTTCTGGTTAGGGTTAGGTTTAGGGGTTAGGGTTAGTGTCGAGTTAGAGTTCGGGTTAGGGTTCGGGTTAGGGTTAGGGTTAGGGTTAGGGTTCGGGTTAGGTTTCAAGTTAGGGTTAGGGTTAGGGTTAGGGTTAGGGTTTGGGTTAGGGTTAGGGTTAGGGTTCGGGTTAGGTTTAGGGTTCGGGTTAGGTTTAGGGGTTAGGGTTAGGGTTAGGGTTAGGGTTCGGGTTAGGGTTAGGGTTAAGGTTAGGGTTCGAGTTAGGATTAGGGTTAGTGTTCGGGTTAGGGTTAAGGTTAGTGTTAGGGTTAGGGTTAGGTTTTAGGGTTAGGGTTAGGGTTAGGGTTAGGGTTAGGGGTTAGGGTTAGGGTTAGTGTTAGTGTTAGGGTTAGGGTTCGGGTTAGCGTTAGGGTTCGGATTAGGGTTAGGGTTATGTTTAGGGTTAGGGTTAGGGTTCGGGTTAGGGTTAGGTTTTGGGTTAGGGTTAGTGTTAGTGTTAGGGTTAGGGTTCGGGTTAGCGTTAGGGTTCGGATTAGGGTTAGGGTTATGTTTAGGGTTAGGGTTAGGGTTCGGGTTAGGGTTAGGGGTTAGGGTTAGGGTTAGTGTTAGTGTTAGGGTTAGGGTTCGGGTTAGCGTTAGGGTTCGGATTAGGGTTAGGGTTATGTTTAGGGTTAGGGTTAGGGTTCGGGTTCGGGTTAGGGTTAGGGTTAGGGTTAGGGTTAGGGTTTGGGTTAGGGTTAGGGTTAGGGTTATGGTTCGGGTTAGGGTTCGGGTTAGGGTTAGGGTTAGGAGTCGGGTTAGGGTTAGGGTTTGGGTTCGGGTTAGGGTTAGGGTTCGTGTTAGGTTTAGGGTTCGTGTTAGAGTTTGGGTTCGGGCTCGGGTTAGGGTTAGGGTTAGTTTTAGGGTTAGGTTTAGGGTTCGGGTTCGGGTTAGGGTTAGGGGTTAGGGTTCGGGTTCGGATAAGGGTTAGGTTTAGGTTTCGGGTTAGGGTTAGTGGTTAGTGTTAGGGTTAGTGTTAGGGTTAAGGTTAGGGTTAGGGTCGGATTAGGGTTAGGTTAGGATTAGGGTTAGGGTTCGGGTTAGGGTTAGGATTAGGTTTAGGGTTAGGGTTTGGGTTCGGTTTAGGGTTAGGTTTCTGGTTAGGGTTAGGGTTAGGGGTTAGGGTTAGTGTCGAGTTAGAGTTTGGGTTAGGGTTCGGGTTAGGGTTAGGGTTAGGGTTAGGGTTCGGGTTAGGTTTCAAGTTAGGGTTAGGGTTAGGGTTAGGGTTAGGGTTTGGGTTAGGGTTAGGGTTAGGTTTCGGGTTAGGTTTAGTGTTCGGGTTAGGTTTAGGGGTTAGGGTTTGGGTTAGGGTTAGGGTTCGGGTTAGGGTTAGGGTTAGGGTTAGGGTTCGAGTTAGGATTAGGGTTAGTGTTCGGGTTAGGGTTAAGGTTAGTGTTAGGGTTAGTGTTAGGTTTTAGGGTTAGGGTTAGGGTTAGGGTTAGGGTTAGGGGTTAGGGTTAGGGATAGTGTTAGGGTTAGGGTTCGGGTTAGCGTTAGGGTTCGAATTAGGGTTAGGGTTATGTTTAGGGTTAGGGTTAGGGTTCGGGTTAGGGTTAGGTTTAGGGTTAGGGTCCGGGTTCGGGGTTAGGGTTAGGGTTAGGGTTCGGGTTAGGGTTAGGGTTCGGGTTAGTGTAAGTGTTAGGGTTCGGGTTCGTGTTAGGGTTAGGGTTAGTGTTCGGGTTCGGGTTCGGGTTATGGTTAGGTTTCGAGTTAGGATTCGGGTTAGTGTTTGGGTTAGAGTTAGGTTTAGGGTTAGGGTTCGGGTTCGGGTTATTGTTCGGGTTCGGGTTAGGGTTCGGGTTAGGGTTCGGGTTAGGGTTAGGGTTCAGGTTAGGGTTAGGGTTTGGGTTCGGTTTAGGATTAGGTTTCTGGTTAGGGTTAGGTTTAGGGGTTAGGGTTAGTGTCGAGTTAGAGTTCGGGTTAGGGTTCGGGTTAGGGTTAGGGTTAGGGTTAGGGTTCGGGTTAGGTTTCAAGTTAGGGTTAGGGTTAGGGTTAGGGTTAGGGTTTGGGTTAGGGTTAGGGTTAGGGTTCGGGTTAGGTTTAGGGTTCGGGTTAGGTTTAGGGGTTAGGGTTAGGGTTAGGGTTAGGGTTCGGGTTAGGGTTAGGGTTAAGGTTAGGGTTCGAGTTAGGATTAGGGTTAGTGTTCGGGTTAGGGTTAAGGTTAGTGTTAGGGTTAGGGTCAGGTTTTAGGGTTAGGGTTAGGGTTAGGGTTAGGGTTAGGGGTTAGGGTTAGGGTTAGTGTTAGTGTTAGGGTTAGGGTTCGGGTTAGCGTTAGGGTTCGGATTAGGGTTAGGGTTATGTTTAGGGTTAGGGTTAGGGTTCGGGT
>JAVLSZ010000034.1:7647500-7660000 GCA_032313775.1 Urocyon cinereoargenteus
GGTTAGGGGTTAGTGTTCGGGTTAGTGTTAGGGTTAGGGTTAGGGTTCAGGTTAGGGTTAGGGTTCGGGTTCGGGTTAGGGTTAGGGTTAGGGTTAGGGTTAGTGTTCGGGTTAGATTTAGGGTTAGGGTTCGGGTTAGGGTTAGGGTTAGGGTTTGGGTTAGGGTTCGGGTTAGGGTTAGGGTTCGGGTTAGGGTAAGGGTTAGGGTTCGTGTTCGTGTTAGGGTTAGGGTTAGGGTTCGGGTTCGGGTTCGGGTTATGGTTAGGGTTCGAGTTAGGATTCGGGTTAGTGTTTGGGTTAGAGTTAGGGTTAGGGTTAGGGTTCGGGTTCGGGTTATTGCTCGGGTTCGGGTTAGGGTTCGGGTTAAGGTTAGGGTTCGGGTTAGGGTTAGGGTTTGGGTTCGGTTCAGGGTTAGGTTTCTGGTTAGTGTTAGGGTTAGGGGTTAGGGTTAGGGTCGAGTTAGAGTTCGGGTTAGGGTTCAAGTTAGGGTTAGGGTTAGGGTTAAGGTTAGGTTTTGGGTTAGGGTTAGGGTTAGGGTTCGGGTTAGGTTTAGGGTTCGGGTTAGGTTTAGGTGTTAGTGTTAGGGTTAGGGTTAGGGTTAGGGTTCGGTTTAGATTTAGGGTTAGGTTTCGGGTTAGGTTTAGGGTTAGGGTTTGGGTTAGGGTTAGGGTTAGGGTTAGGGTTCGGGTTAGGGTTAAGGTTAGTGTTAGGGTTAGGGTTAGGTTTTAGGGTTAGGGTTAGGGTTAGGGTTAGGGTTAGGGGTTAGGGTTAGGGATAGTGTTAGTGTTAGGGTTCGGGTTAGCGTTAGGGTTCGAATTAGGGTTAGGGTTATGTTTAGGGTTAGGGTTAGGGTTCGGGTTAGGGTTAGGTTTAGGGTTAGGGTCCGGGTTCGGGGTTAGGGTTAGGGTTAGGGTTCGGGTTAGGGTTAGGGTTCGGGTTAGTGTAAGGGTTAGGGTTCGGGTTCGTGTTAGGGTTAGGGTTAGTGTTCGGGTTCGGGTTCGGGTTATGGTTAGGGTTCGAGTTAGGATTCGGGTTAGTGTTTGGGTTAGAGTTAGGTTTAGGGTTAGGGTTCGGGTTCGGGTTATTGTTCGGGTTCGGGTTAGGGTTCGGGTTAGGGTTCGGGTTAGGGTTAGGGTTCAGGTTAGGGTTAGGGTTTGGGTTCGGTTTAGGATTAGGTTTCTGGTTAGGGTTAGGGTTAGGGTTAGGGTTCGGGTTAGGTTTCAAGTTAGGGTTAGGGTTAGGGTTAGGGTTAGGGTTTGGGTTAGGGTTAGGGTTAGGGTTCGGGTTAGGTTTAGGGTTCGGGTTAGGTTTAGGGGTTAGGGTTAGGGTTAGGGTTAGGGTTCGGGTTAGGGTTAGGGTTAGGGTTAGGGTTCGAGTTAGGATTAGGGTTAGTGTTCGGGTTAGGGTTAAGGTTAGTGTTAGGGTTAGGGTTAGGTTTTAGGGTTAGGGTTAGGGTTAGGGTTAGGGTTAGGGGTTAGGGTTAGGGTTAGTGTTAGTGTTAGGGTTAGGGTTCGGGTTAGCGTTAGGGTTCGGATTAGGGTTAGGGTTATGTTTAGGGTTAGGGTTAGGGTTCGGGTTAGGGTTAGGTTTTGGGTTAGGGTTAGTGTTCGGGTTAGGGTTAGGGTTCGGGTTCGGGTTAGGGTTAGGGTTAGGGTTAGGGTTAGGGTTTGGGTTAGGGTTAGGGTTAGGGTTATGGTTCGGGTTAGGGTTCGGGTTAGGGTTAGGGTTAGGAGTCGGGTTAGGGTTAGGGTTTGGGTTAGGGTTAGGGTTAGGGTTCGTGTTAGGTTTAGGGTTCGTGTTAGAGTTTGGGTTCGGGCTCGGGTTAGGGTTAGGGTTAGTTGTAGGGTTAGGTTTAGGGTTCGGGTTCGGGTTAGGGTTAGGGGTTAGGGTTCGGGTCGGATAAGGGTTAGGTTTAGGTTTCGGGTTAGGGTTAGTGGTTAGTGTTAGGGTTAGTGTTAGGGTTAAGGTTAGGGTTAGGGTCGGATTAGGGTTAGGTTAGGATTAGGGTTAGGGTTCGGGTTAGGGTTAGGATTAGGTTTAGGGTTAGGGTTCGCGGTAGGGTTAGTGTTCGGGTTAGGGTTAGGGTTAGGGTTAGGGTTCGGGTTTGGGTTCGGGTTAGGGTTCCGGTTAAGGTTCGGGTTAGGGTTCGGGTGGAGGTTAGGGTTAGGGTTCAGGTTAGGGTTAAGGTTAGGGTTCCGGTTAGGGTTAGGTTTAGGTTTCGGGTTAGGGTTAGGGTTAGTGTTAAGGTTCGGGTTAGGGTTCGGGTGGAGGTTAGGGTTAGGGTTCGGGTTAGGGTTAGGGTTAGGGTTCGGGTTAGCGTTCGGGTTCGGATGCGGGTTACGGTCAGGGTGAAGGTTCGGGTTAGGGTTAGGGTTCGGGTTCGGGTTAGCGTTAGGGTTAGGTTTAGGGTTAGGTTTAGGGTTCGGGTTCGGGTTAGGGTTAGGGGTTAGGGTTCGGGTTCGGATAAGGGTTAGGTTTAGGTTTCGGGTTAGGGTTAGGGGTTAGTGTTAGGGTTAGGGTTAGGGTTAGGGTTAAGGTTAGGGTTCGGGTTCGGATTAGGGTTAGGTTAAGGTTAGGGTTAGGGTTCGGATTAGGGTTAGGGTTAGGTTTAGGGTTAGGGTTCGCTGTAGGGTTAGTGTTCGGGTTAGGGTTAGGGTTAGGGTTAGGGTTCGGGTTAGGTTTAGGGTTCAGGTTAAGGTTCGGGTTAGGGTTAGGGTTAGGGTTAGGGTTTGGGTTCGGGTTAGGGTTAGGGTTCGTTTTAGGGTTAGGGTTAGGGTTCGGGTTCGGGTTAGGGTTCGGGTTACGTTTAGGGTTAGTGTTAGGGTTCGGGTTCGGGTTAGGGTTGGGTTCGGGTTAGGGTTAGGTTTAGGGTTCGAGTTAGGGTTAGGGTTCGGGTTAGTGTTAGGGTTCGGGTTAGGGTTAGTGTTAGGGTTCGGGTTAGGGTTCAGGTTACTTTTAGGGTTAGGGTTCGGGTTAGGTTTAGGTTTCGGGTTAGGGTTAGGGTTAGGGTTAGAGTTAGGGTAAGGGTTAGGGTTCGGGTTAGTGTTAGGGTTAGGGTTAGGGTTAGGTTAGGGTTCGGGTGAGGGTTAGGGTTAGGGTTAGGGGTTAGTGTTCAGGTTAGGGTTAGGGTTAGGGTTCGGGTTAGGGTTAGGGTTCGGGTTCGGGTTAGGGTTAGGTTTAGGGTTAGGGTTTGGGTTACGGTTAGGGTTCGGGTTAGGGTTAGGGTTCGAGTTAGGTTTAGGGTTCGGGTTAGGGTTAGGGTTCGGTTTAGGGTTAGGGTTAGGGTTCGGGTTAGGGTTCGGGTTAGTTTTAGGGTTAGGGTTCGGGTTAGGTTTAGGTTTCGGGTTAGGGTTAGGGTTAGGGTTACGGATCGGGTTAGGGTTAGGGTTTGGGTTAGTTTTGGGTTCGGTTTAGTTTTCGGGTTAAGGTTAGGGTTCGAGTTCGGGCTAGGGTTAGGGTTCGGGTTAGGTTTAGGGTTAGGGTTCGGGTTAGGGTTAGGGTTCGGGCTAGGGTTCGGGTTAGGGTTCGGGGTAGTATTAGGGTTAGGTTTAGGGTTAGGGTTCGTGTTAGTGATCGGGTTAGGCGTCGGGTTAGGTTTCGGGTTAGGGTTCGGGTTAGGGTTAGGGTTAGGGTCGGGTTAGGGTTAGGGTTCGGGTTAGGGTTAGGGTTCGGGTTCGGGTTCGTTTTCGGGTTAGGGTTAGGGTTGGGGTTCGGGTTAGGGTTCGGGTTAGGGTTCGGGTTAGGGTTAGGTTTAGGGTTAGGATCCGGGTTCGGGGTTAGGGTTAGGGTTACGGTTCGGGTTAGGGTTAGGGTTCGGGTTAGGGTTAGGGTTAGGGTTAGGGTTCGGGTTCGTGTTAGGGTTAGGGTTAGGGTTCGGTTTCGGGTTCGGGTTAGGGTTAGGGTTCGAGTTAGGGTTCGGGTTAGGGTTCGGGTTAGATTAGGTTTAAAGTTAGGGTTCGGGTTCGGGTTATTGTTCGGGTTCGGGTTAGGGTTCGGGTTAGGATTAAGGTTAGGGTTAGGGTTCGGTTTAGGGTTAGGGTTCGGTTTCGGTTTAGGGTTAGGTTTCAGGTTAGGGTTAGGTTTAGGGGTTAGGGTTAGGGTCGATTTAGTGTTCGGGTTAGGGTACGGGTTAGGGTTAGGGTTAGGGTAGGGTTTGGTTTAGGGTTCGAGTTAGGGTTAGGGTTAGGGTTAGGGTTAGGGTTAGGGTTCGGGCTAGGTTTAGGTTTCGGGTTAGGGTTAGGGGTTAGGGTTATTGTTAGGGTTAGGGTTCGGGTTAGGGTTAGGGTTAGGGTTAGTGTTAGGGTTAGGGTTAGTGTTAGTGTTCGGGTTAGGGTTAGGGTTAGGGTTAGGGTTAGGGTTAGGTTTTAGGGTTATGGTTAGGGTTAGGGTTAGGGTTACTGTTAGGGGTTAGGGTTAGGGTTAGGGTTAGGGTTAGGGTGAGGGTTCGGGTTAGCGTTAGGTTTAGGATTAGGGTTAGGGTTAGGTTTAGGGTTAGGGTTAGGGTTCGGGTTAGGGTTAGGGTTCGGGTTAGGGTTAGGGTTCGGGTTCGGGTTAGGGTTAGGGTTCGGGTTCGGGTTAGGTTTAGGGTTAGGGTTAGGGTTAGGGTTCGGGTTAGATTTAGGGTTAGGGTTCGGGTTAGGGTTAGGGTTAGGGTTTGTGTTAGGGTTAGGGTTAGGGTTCGGGTTAGGGTTAGGGTTCGTTTTAGGGTTAGGGTTAGGGTTAGGGTTAGGTTTAGGGTTCGGGTTCGGGTTAGGGTTCGGGTTCGGGTTAGGGTTAGGGTTCTGGTTCGTGTTAGGGTTAGGGTTCGTGTTAGGGTTAGGGTTAGGTTTAGGGTTAGGGTTAGGGTTAGGGTTCGGGTTCGGGTTAGGGTTCGGGTTAGGGTTCGGGTTAGGGTTAGGGTTCGAGTTAGGGTTAGGTTTAGGGTTAGAGTTAGGGTTAGGGTTAGGGTTCGGGTTAGGGTTAGGTTTAGGGTTAGGGTTAGGTTTCGGGTTAGGCTTAGGGTTCGGTTTAGGGTTAGGGTTTAGTGTTCAGGTTAGGGTTAGGGTTAGGGTTCGGGTTAGGTTTAGGGTTCGGGTTAAGGTTCGGGTTAGGGTTAGGGTTAGGGTTAGGGTTCGGGTTCGGGTTAGGGTTAGGGTTCGGGTTAGGGTTCGGGTTAGGTTTAGGGTTCGGTTTAGGTTTAGGTTTAGTGTTAGAGTTAGGGTAAGGGTTAGGGTTCGGGTTAGTGTTATGGTTAGGGTTAGGGTTAGGTTAGGGTTCGGGTGAGGGTTAGGGTTAGGGTTAGGGGTTAGTGTTCAGGTTGAGGTTAGGATTAGGGTTCGGGTTAGGGTTCGGGTTAGGGTTAGGTTTCGGGTTCGGGTTAGGGTTAGTTTTAGGGTTAGGGTTCGGTTTACGGTTAGGGTTCGGGTTAGGGTTAGGGTTAGGGTTCGAGTTAGGGTTAGGGTTCGGGTTAGGGTTAGGGTTCGGGTTAGGGTTAGGGTTAGGGTTCGGGTTAGGGTTCGGGTTAGGTTTAGGGTTAGGGTTCGGGTTAGGTTTAGGTTTCGGGTTAGGGTTAGGGTTAGGGTTAGGGATCGGGTTAGGCTTAGGGTTCGGGTTATGGTTGGGTTCGGTTTAGTTTTCGGGTTAAGGTTAGGGTTCGAGTTCGGGCTAGGTTTAGGGTTCGGGTTAGGGTTAGGGTTAGGGTTGGGGTTAGGGTTAGGGTTTGGGCTAGGGTTCGGGTTAGGGTTCGGGTTAGGATTAGGGTTAGGTTTAGGGTTAGGGTTCGTATTAGGTTTCGGGTTAGGCGTCGGGTTAGGGTTCGGGTTAGGGTTCGGGTTAGGGTTAGGGTTACGTTCGGGTTAGGGTTAGGGTTAGGGTTAGTGTTCGGGTTAGGGTTAGGGTTAGGGCTAGGGTTAGGTTTTAGGGTTATGGTTAGGGTTAGGGTTAGGGTTAGTGTTAGGGGTTAGGGTTAGGGTTAGGGTTAGGGTTAGGGTTAGGGTTAGGGTTCGGGTTAGGGTTAGGCTTAGGGTTAGGGTTAGGGTTCGTGTTAGGGTTAGGGTTCGGGTTCAGGTTAGGGTTAGGGTTAGGGTTAGGGTTTGGGTTAGATTTAGGGTTAGGGTTCGGGTTAGAGTTAGGGTTAGGTTTTGTATTAGGGTTAGGGTTAGGGTTAGGGTTCGGGTTAGGGTTCGGGTTAGGGTTAGGTTTAGGATTCGGTTTAGGGTTAGGGTTAGGGTTCGGGTTAGGGTTATGGTTCGGGTTAGCGTTAGGTTTAGGGTTCGGGTTAGGGTTAGGGTTAGGGTTCGGGTTAGGGTTAGGGTTCGGGTTCGGGTTATGGTTAGGGTTCTGGTTCGGGTTAGGGATCGGGTTTGGGTTAGGGTTCGGATTAGGGTTAGGTTTAGGGTTAGGGTTCGGGTTAGGGTTAGGGTTCAGTTTCGGGTTCGGGTTAGGGTTAGGGTTCGGGTTAGGGTTAGGTTTCGGGTTAGGTTAGGGTTAGGGTTAGTTTTAGGGTTCGGGTTCGGGTTAGGGTTAGGGTTTAGGGTTCGGGTTCCCGTAAGTGTTAGGGTTAGGTTTCGAGTTAGGGTTAGGGGTTAGTGTTCGGGTTAGGGTTAGGGTTAGGGTTAGGGTTAGGGTTCAGATTAGGTTTAGGTTAGGGTTAGGGTTAGGGTTCGGGTTAGTGTTAGGGTTAGGTTTAGGGTTAGGGTTCGGGTTAGGGTTAGTGTTCGGGTTAGGGTTAGGGTTAGGGTTAGGGTTCGGGTTAGGGTTAGGGTTCGGTTTAAGGTTCGGGTTAGGGTTAGGGTTAGGTTTCGGTTTAGATTTTGGGTTAGGGTTCGGGTGAGGGTTAGGTTTAGGGTTAGTGTTCGGGTTAGGGTTCGGGTTAGGGTTAGGTTTAGGGTTCGGGTTAGGGTTAGGGTTCGGGTTAGGGTTCGAGTTAGGGTTAGGCGTAGGGTTCGGGTTAGGGTTCGGGTTAGGGTTCGGGTTAGGGTTAGGTTTAGGGTTAGGGATGGTGTTCGGGTTAGGGTTAAGGTTCGGTTTAGGGTTAGGGTTAGGGTAGGGTTCGGGTTAGGGTTCGGGTTAGGTTTAGGGATCGGGTTAGGGTTAGGGTTCGGGTTAGGGTTTGGTTCGGTTTAGGTTTCGGGTTCGGAATAGGGTTCGGGTTCGGGTTAGGGTTAGGGTTCGGGTTAGGATTAGGTTTAGGGTTCGGGTTAGGGTTAGGGTTCGGGCTAGGGTTAGGGTTAGGGTTCGGGTTAGGGTTAGGGTTAGGGTTAGGGTTAGGGTTCGTGTTAGGTTTCGGGTTAGGGGTCGGTTTGGGTTAGGATTAGGTTTAGGGTCCGGGATAGTGTTAGGGTTAGGGTTAGGGTCGGGTTAGGGTTATGGTTTGGTTTAGGGTTAGGGTTCGGGTTCGGGTTCGGGTTAGGGTTAGGGTTGGGTTTCGGGTTAGGGTTCGGGTTAGGGTTCGTGTTAGGTTTAGGTTTAGGTTTAGGGTCCGGGTTCGGGGTTAGGTTTAGGGTTAGGCTTCGGGTTAGGGTTAGGGTTCGGGTTAGGGTTAGGGTTAGGGTTCGGGTTCGTGTTAGGGTTAGGGTTAGGGTTCGGGTTCGGGGTCGGGTTCGGGTTAGGCTTAGGGTTCGAGTTAGGGTTCGGGTTAGTGTTTGGGTTAGAGTTAGGGTTAGGGTTAGGGTTTAGGTTCGGGTTATTGTTCGGGTTCGGGTTAGTGTTCGGGTTAGGGTTAGGGTTAGAGTTAGGGTTCGGGTTAGGGTTAGGGTTTGGGTTCGGCTTAGGGTTAGGTTTCGGGTTAGGGTTAGGGTTAGGGTTTAGGGTTAGGGTTGAGTTAGAGTTCGGGTTAGGGTTCGGGTTAGGGTTAGGGTTAGGGTTCGGGTTAGGGTTCAAGTTAGGGTTACGGTTAGGGTTAGGGTTAGGGTTTGGGTTAGGGTTTGGGTTAGGTTTCGGGTTAGGTTTAGGGTTCGGGTTAGGTTTAGGGTTTAGGGTTAGGGTTAGGGTTAGGGTTAGTGTTAGGGTTAGGGTTAGGGTTAGGGGTAGGGTTAGGGTCGGGTTAGGGTTAGGGTTCAGGTTAGGTTTAGTGTTCGGGTTCGGGTTCGGGTTCGGTTTAGGGTAAGGGTTGGGGTTCGGGTTAGGGTTCGGGTTAGGGTTCGGGTTAGGGTTAGGTTTAGGGTTAGGGTTAGGGTTAGGTTTTAGGGTTAGGGTTAGGGTTAGGGTTCGGGTTAAGGTTAGGGTTAGGATTAGGGTTAGGTTTAGGTTTAGGGTTAGGCTTAGGGTTCGGGTTAGGTTTAGGGTTAGGGTTAGCGTTAGGGTTAGGGTTCGGGTTAGGGTTAAGGTTAGGGTTCGGGTTAAGTTTAGGGTTCGGGTTAGGGTTAGGGGTTATGGTTAGGGTTAGAGTTAGGGTTAGGGTTAGGTTTAGGGTTAGGGTTCGGGTTAGGGTTAGGGTTAGTGTTCGGGTTAGGGTTAGAGTTAGGGTTAGGGTTAGGTTTTAGGGTTAGGGTTAGGGTTAGGGTTAGGGTTAGGGTTAGGGGTTAGGGTTAGGGTTAGGGTTAGGGTTCGGGTTAGCGTTAGGGTTAGGATTAGGGTTAGGGTTAGGCTTAGGGTTCGGGTTAGGGTTAGGGTTAGGGTTAGGGTTAGGGTTCGGGTTAGGGTTAGGGTTCGGGTTCGGGTTAGGGTTAGTGTTAGGGTTAGGGTTCGGGTTAGATTTAGGGTTAGGGTTCGGGTTAGGATTAGGGGTAGGGTTTGGGTTAGGGTTAGGGTTAGGGTTAGGGTTCGGGTTAGGGTTCGGGTTAGGTTTAGGGTTAGGATTCGGGTTAGGGTTAGGGTTAGGGTTCGGGTTAGGGTTAGGGTTCGGGTTAGGGTTAGGTTTCGGGTTCGGGTTATGGTTAGGGTTCGGGTTCGGGTTAGGGTTCGGGTTTGGGTTAGTGTTCGGGTTAGGGTTATGGTTAGGGTTAGGGTTCGGGTTAGGGTTAGGGTTCGGGTTCGGGTTAGGGTTAGGTTTCGGGTTAGGGTTAGGGTTAGGGATCGGGTTAGGGTTAGGGTTAGGGTTCGGGTTATTGTTATGGTTAGGGTTCGGGTTCGTGTTAGGGTTTCGGGTTTGGGTTAGGTTTCGGGTTAGGGTTAGGGTTCGGGTTAGGGTTAGGGTTAGGGTTCGGGTTAGGGTTAGGGTTCGGGTTAGGGATAGGGTTAGGTTTCGGGTTCGGGTTTGGGATAGGGTTAGGGTTAGGGTTAGGGTTAGGGTTAGGTATCGGGTTCGGGTTAGGGTTAGGGTGCGGGTTAGGTTTAGGGTTAGGGTTAGGGTTCGGGTTCGGGCTAGGGTTACGGTTCGTTTTAGGGTTTGGGTTCGGGTTAGGTTTAGGGTCAGGGTTCGGGTTAGCGTTAGGGTTAGGATTAGGGTTAGGGTTAGGTTTAGGGTTAGGGTTCGGGTTCGGGTTAGGGTTAGGGTTAGTGTTAGGGTTCGGGTTAGGTTTAGGGTTCGGTTTCGGGTTAGGGTTATGGTTAGGGTTAGGGTTTGGATTCGGGTTAGGGTTACGGTTTGGGTTCGGGTTAGGGTTCGGTTTAGGGTTAGGCTTCGGGTTTGGGTTTGGGTTAGGGTTAGGGTTAGGTTTTAGGGTTAGGGTTAGGGTTAGGGTTAGGGTTAGGGGTTAGGGTTAGGGTTAGGGTTAGGGTTCGGGTTAGCGTTAGGGTTAGGATTAGGGTTAGGGTTAGGGTTAGGGTTTGGTTTAGGGTTAGGTTTAGGGTTAGGGTTCTGGTTAGGGTTCGGATTAGGGTTAGGGTTAGGATTCGGGTAGGGTTAGGGTTAGGGTTCGGGTTAGGGTTAGGGTTCGGGTTTGGGTTTGGGTTAGGGTTAGGGTTAGGTTTTAGGGTTAGGGTTAGTGTTAGGGTTAGGGTTAGGGTTAGGGGTTAGGGTTAGGGTTAGGGTTAGGGTACGGGTTAGCGTTAGGGATAGGATTAGGGTTAGGGTTAGGGTTAGGGTTTGGGTTAGGGTTAGGTTTAGGGTTAGGGTTCTGGTTAGGGTTCGGGTTAGGGTTAGGGTTAGGATTCGGGTAGGGTTAGGGTTAGGGTTCGGGTTAGGGTTAGGGTTCGGGTTAGGGTTAGGTTTAGGGTTCGGGTTAGGGTTAGGGTTAGGGTTCGGTTTAGGTTAGGTTTCGGGTTCGGGTTATGGTTAGGGTTCGGATTCGGGTTAGGGTTCGTGTTTGGGTTAGGGTTCGGGTTACGGTTAGGGTTAGGGTTCGGGTTAGGGTTAGGGTTCGGGTTCGGGATCGGGTTAGAATTAGGGTTCGGGTTAGGGTTAGGTTTCGGGTTAGGGTTAGGGTTAGGGTTCGGGTTAGGTTTAGGGTCAGGGTTCGGGTGAGGGTTAGGGTTCGGGATAAGGATAGGGTTAGGGTTCGGGTGCGGGTTCGGGTTAGGGTTAGGGTTAGGGCTGGGTTAGGGATCGGGTTCGGGTTAGGGTTACGGTGCGGGTTAGGTTTAGGGTTAGGGTTAGGTTTCGGGTTCGGGTTAGGGTTAGGGTTCATGTTAGGGTTTTGTTTCGGGTTAGGTTTAGGGTTAGGGTTCGGGTTAGGGTTCGGGTTCGGGTTAGGGTTAGGGTTAGGTTTCGGGTTAGGGTTAGGGTTCGAGTTCGTGTTAGGGTTAGGGTTAGGGTTAGGTTTAGTGTTCGGGTTCGGGTTAGGGTTAGGGGTTAGGGTTCGGGTTCGGGTAATTGTTAGGGTTAGGTTTCGGGTTAGGGTTAGGTGTTAGTGTTCGTGTTAGGGTTAGGGTTATGGTTAGGGTTAGGGTTAGGTTTAGGGGGACGGGTTAGGGTTAGGGTCGGGCTAGGTTTAGGGTTAGGGTTCGGGTTCGGGTTAGGGTTAGGTTTAGGGATAGGTTTCGTGTTAGGGTTCGGGTTAGGGGTCGGGTTAGGGTTAGGGTTAGGATTCGGGTTAGGGTTAGGGTTAGGGTCGGGTTAGGGTTAGGGTTCGGATTAGGGTTAGGGTTCGGTTTCGGGTTCGGGTTAGGGTTAGGGTTGGGGTTCGGGTTAGGTTTCGGGTTAGGGTTAGGTTTAGGGTTAGGGTCCGGGTTCGTGGTTAGGTTTAGGGTTAGGGTTCGGGTTAGGGTTAGGGTTCGGGTTAGGGTAAGTTTTAGGGTTCGGGTTCGTGTTAGGGTTAGGGTTAAGGTTCGGGTTCGGGTTCGGGTTATGGTTAGGGTTCGAGTTAGGATTCGGGTTAGTGTTTGGGTTAGAGTTAGGGTTAGGGTTAGGGTTCGGGTTCGGGTTATTGTTCGGGTTCGGGTTAGGGTTCGGATTAGGGTTAGGGTTCGGGTTAGGGTTAGGGTTTGGGTTCGGTTTAGGGTTAGGTTTCTGGTTAGGGTTAGGGTTAGGGGTTAGGGTTAGGGTCGAGTTAGAGTTCGGGTTAGGGTTCGGGTTAGGGTTAGGGTTAGGGTTAGAGTTCGGGTTAGGTTTCAAGTTAGGGTTAGGGTTAGGGTTAAGGTTAGGGTTTGGGTTAGGGTTAGGGTTAGGGTTCGGGTTAGGTTTAGGGTTCGGGTTAGGTTTAGGTGTTAGTGTTAGGGTTAGTGTTAGGGTTCGGGTTCGGGTTAGGTTTAGGGTTAGGGTTAGGGTTCGGGTTAGGGTTAGGGTTCGGGTTCGGGTTAGGGTTAGGGTTAGGGTGAGGCTTAGGGTTCGGGTTAGGGTTAGGGTTAGGTTTCGGGTTAGGGTTAGGTAGGGTGGTTCGGGTTAGCGTTAGGGTTAGGATTAGGGTTAGGGTTAGGTTTAGGGTTAGGGTTCGGGTTCGGGTTCGGGTTAGGGTTAGGGTTAGGGTTAGGGTTCGGGTTAGGGTTAGGGTTCGGTTTCGGGTTAGGGTTAGGGTTAGGGATAGGATTCGTGTTAGGGTTACGGTTTGGGTTCGGGTTAGGGTTCGGGTTAGGGTTAGGGTTCGGGTTAGGGTTTGGGTTAGGGTTAGGGTTAGGTTTTAGTGTTAGGGTTAGGGTTAGTGTTAGGGTTAGGGTTCGGGTTAGCGTTAGGGTTAGGATTAGGGTTAGGGTTAGGTTTAGGGTTAGGTTTCGTGTTCGGGTTAGTGTTAGGGTTAGGGTTAGGGTTAGGGTTCGGTTTAGGGTTAGGGTTCGGGTTCGGGTTAGTGTTAGGGTTAGGGTTAGTGTTAGGGTTAGGGTTCGGGTTAGATTTAGGGTTAGGGTTCGGGTTAGGGTTAGGGTTAGGGTTTGGGTTAGGGTTAGGTTTAGGGTTAGGGTTCTGGTTAGGGTTCTGGTTAGGGTTAGGGTTAGGATTCGGGTAGGGTTAGGGTTAGGGTTCGGGTTAGGGTTAGGGTTCGGGTTAGGGTTAGGTTTAGGGTTCGGGTTAGGGTTAGTGTTAGGGTTCGGTTTAGGTTAGGTTTCGGGTTCGGGTTATGGTTAGGTTTCGGGTTCGGTTTAGGGTTCGGGTTTGGGTTAGGGTTCGGGTTCGGGTTAGGGTTAGGGTTAGGGTTCGGGTTAGGGTTAGGGTTCGGGTTCGGGATCGGGTTAGAGTTAGGGTTCGGTTTAGGGTTAGGTTTCGGTTTAGG
>JAVLSZ010000034.1:7665000-7672500 GCA_032313775.1 Urocyon cinereoargenteus
GGTTAGGGTTAGGGTTCGGGTTAGGGTTCGGGTTAGGGTTCGGGTTAGGGTTAGGGTTAGGGTTAGGGATAGGGTTCGGGTTAGGTTTAAGTTTCGGTTTAGGGTTAGGGTTAGGGTTAGGGTTCGGGTTAGGGTTCGGGTTAGGGTTAGGAATCGGGTTAGGGTTCGGGTTAAGGTTGGGTTCGGTTTAGGTTTCGGGTAGGTTTAGGGTTCGGGTTCGGGTTAGGTTTAGGGTTTGGGTTAGGGTTAGGTTTAGGGGGACGGGTTAGGGTTAGGGTTCGGTCTAGGGTTAGGGTTAGGGTTCGGGTTAGGGTTAGGGTTAGGGTTAGGGTTAGGGTTCTTGTTAGGGTTCGGGTTAGGAGTCGGGTTAGGGTTAGGGTTAGGATTCGGGTTAGGGTTAGGTTTAGGGTTAGGGTCGGGTTAGGGTTAGGGTTCGGGTTAGGGTTAGGGTTAGGGTTCGGGTTAGGGTTCGGGTTAGGTTTAGGGTTAGGGTTCGGGTTAGGTTTAGGTTTCGGGTTAGGGTTAGGGTTAGGGTTAGGGATCGGGTTAGGCTTAGGGTTCGGGTTATGGTTGGGTTCGGTTTAGTTTTCAGGTTAAGGTTAGGGTTCGAGTTCGGGCTAGGTTTAGGGTTCGGGTTAGGGTTAGGGTTAGGGTTGGGGTTAGGGTTAGGGTTTGGGCTAGGGTTCGGGTTAGGGTTCGGGTTAGGATTAGGGTTAGGTTTAGGGTTAGGGTTCGTATTAGGTTTCGGGTTAGGCGTCGGGTTAGGGTTCGGGTTAGGGTTCGGGTTAGGGTTAGGGTTACGTTCGGGTTAGGGTTAGGGTTAGGGTTAGTGTTCGGGTTAGGGTTAGGGTTAGGGCTAGGGTTAGGTTTTAGGGTTATGGTTAGGGTTAGGGTTAGGGTTAGTGTTAGGGGTTAGGGTTAGGGTTAGGGTTAGGGTTAGGGTTAGGGTTAGGGTTCGGGTTAGGGTTAGGCTTAGGGTTAGGGTTAGGGTTCGGGTTAGGGTTAGGGTTCGTGTTCAGGTTAGGGTTAGGGTTAGGGTTAGGGTTTGGGTTAGATTTAGGGTTAGGGTTCGGGTTAGAGTTAGGGTTAGGTTTTGTATTAGGGTTAGGGTTAGGGTTAGGGTTCGGGTTAGGGTTCGGGTTAGGGTTAGGTTTAGGATTCGGTTTAGGGTTAGGGTTAGGGTTCGGGTTAGGGTTATGGTTCGGGTTAGCGTTAGGTTTAGGGTTCGGGTTAGGGTTAGGGTTAGGGTTCGGGTTAGGGTTAGGGTTCGGGTTCGGGTTATGGTTAGGGTTCTGGTTCGGGTTAGGGATCGGGTTTGGGTTAGGGTTCGGATTAGGGTTAGGTTTAGGGTTAGGGTTCGGGTTAGGGTTAGGGTTCAGTTTCGGGTTCGGGTTAGGGTTAGGGTTCGGGTTAGGGTTAGGTTTCGGGTTAGGTTAGGGTTAGGGTTAGTTTTAGGGTTCGGGTTCGGGTTAGGGTTAGGGTTTAGGGTTCGGGTTCCGGTAAGTGTTAGGGTTAGGTTTCGAGTTAGGGTTAGGGGTTAGTGTTCGGGTTAGGGTTAGGGTTAGGGTTAGGGTTAGGGTTCAGATTAGGTTTAGGTTAGGGTTAGGGTTAGGGTTCGGGTTAGTGTTAGGGTTAGGTTTAGGGTTAGGGTTCGGGTTAGGGTTAGTGTTCGGGTTAGGGTTAGGGTTAGGGTTAGGGTTCGGGTTAGGGTTAGGGTTCGGTTTAAGGTTCGGGTTAGGGTTAGGGTTAGGTTTCGGTTTAGATTTTGGGTTAGGGTTCGGGTGAGGGTTAGGTTTAGGGTTAGTGTTCGGGTTAGGGTTCGGGTTAGGGTTAGGTTTAGGGTTCGGGTTAGGGTTAGGGTTCGGGTTAGGGTTCGAGTTAGGGTTAGGCGTAGGGTTCGGGTTAGGGTTCGGGTTAGGGTTCGGGTTAGGGTTAGGTTTAGGGTTAGGGATGGTGTTCGGGTTAGGGTTAAGGTTCGGTTTAGGGTTAGGGTTAGGGTTAGGGTTCGGGTTAGGGTTCGGGTTAGGTTTAGGGATCGGGTTAGGGTTAGGGTTCGGGTTAGGGTTTGGTTCGGTTTAGGTTTCGGGTTCGGAATAGGGTTCGGGTTCGGGTTAGGGTTAGGGTTCGGGTTAGGATTAGGTTTAGGGTTCGGGTTAGGATTAGGTTTAGGGTTCGGGCTAGGGTTAGGGTTAGGGTTCGGGTTAGGGTTAGGGTTAGGGTTAGGGTTAGGGTTCGTGTTAGGTTTCGGGTTAGGGGTCGGTTTGGGTTAGGATTAGGTTTAGGGTCCGGTTTAGTGTTAGGGTTAGGGTTAGGGTCGGGTTAGGGTTATGGTTTGGTTTAGGGTTAGGGTTGGGGTTCGGGTTCGGGTTAGGGTTAGGGTTGGGTTTCGGGTTAGGGTTCGGGTTAGGGTTCGTGTTAGGTTTAGGTTTAGGTTTAGGGTCCGAGTTCGGGGTTAGGTTTAGGGTTAGGCTTCGGGTTAGGGTTAGGGTTCGGGTTAGGGTTAGGGTTAGGGTTCGGGTTCGTGTTAGGGTTAGGGTTAGGGTTCGGGTTCGGGGTCGGGTTCGGGTTAGGCTTAGGGTTCGAGTTAGGGTTCGGGTTAGTGTTTGGGTTAGAGTTAGGGTTAGGGTTAGGGTTTAGGTTCGGGTTATTGTTCGGGTTCGGGTTAGTGTTCGGGTTAGGGTTAGGGTTAGAGTTAGGGTTCGGGTTAGGGTTAGGGTTTGGGTTCGGCTTAGGGTTAGGTTTCGGGTTAGGGTTAGGGTTAGGGTTTAGGGTTAGGGTTGAGTTAGAGTTCGGGTTAGGGTTCGGGTTAGGGTTAGGGTTAGGGTTCGGGTTAGGGTTCAAGTTAGGGTTACGGTTAGGGTTAGGGTTAGGGTTTGGGTTAGGGTTTGGGTTAGGTTTCGGGTTAGGTTTAGGGTTCGGGTTAGGTTTAGGGTTTAGGGTTAGGGTTAGGGTTAGGGTTAGTGTTAGGGTTAGGGTTAGGGTTAGGGGTAGGGTTAGGGTCGGGTTAGGGTTAGGGTTCAGGTTAGGTTTAGTGTTCGGGTTCGGGTTCGGGTTCGGTTTAGGGTAAGGGTTGGGGTTCGGGTTAGGGTTCGGGTTAGGGTTCGGGTTAGGGTTAGGTTTAGGGTTAGGGTTAGGGTTAGGTTTTAGGGTTAGGGTTAGGGTTAGGGTTCGGGTTAAGGTTAGGGTTAGGATTAGGGTTAGGTTTAGGTTTAGGGTTAGGCTTAGGGTTCGGGTTAGGTTTAGGGTTAGGGTTAGCGTTAGGGTTAGGGTTCGGGTTAGGGTTAAGGTTAGGGTTCGGGTTAGGTTTAGGGTTCGGGTTAGGGTTAGGGGTTATGGTTAGGGTTAGAGTTAGGGTTAGGGTTAGGTTTAGGGTTAGGGTTCGGGTTAGGGTTAGGGTTAGTGTTCGGGTTAGGGTTAGAGTTAGGGTTAGGGTTAGGTTTTAGGGTTAGGGTTAGGGTTAGGGTTAGGGTTAGGGTTAGGGGTTAGGGTTAGGGTTAGGGTTAGGGTTCGGGTTAGCGTTAGGGTTAGGATTAGGGTTAGGGTTAGGCTTAGGGTTCGGGTTAGGGTTAGGGTTAGGGTTAGGGTTAGGGTTCGGGTTAGGGTTAGGGTTCGGGTTCGGGTTAGGGTTAGTGTTAGGGTTAGGGTTCGGGTTAGATTTAGGGTTAGGATTCGGGTTAGGATTAGGGTTAGGGTTTGGGTTAGGGTTAGGGTTAGGGTTAGGGTTCGGGTTAGGGTTCGGGTTAGGTTTAGGGTTAGGATTCGGGTTAGGGTTAGGGTTAGGGTTCGGGTTAGGGTTAGGGTTCGGGTTAGGGTTAGGTTTCGGGTTCGGGTTATGGTTAGGGTTCGGGTTCGGGTTAGGGTTCGGGTTTGGGTTAGTGTTCGGGTTAGGGTTATGGTTAGGGTTAGGGTTCGGGTTAGGGTTAGGGTTCGGGTTCGGGTTCGGGTTAGGGTTAGGTTTCGGGTTAGGGTTAGGGTTAGGGATCGGGTTAGGGTTAGGGTTAGGGTTCGGGTTATTGTTATGGTTAGGGTTCGGGTTCGTGTTAGGGTTTCGGGTTTGGGTTAGGTTTCGGGTTAGGGTTAGGGTTCGGGTTAGGGTTAGGGTTAGGGTTCGGGTTA
Source organism: Urocyon cinereoargenteus (assembly GCA_032313775.1). Classification (NCBI taxonomy): domain Eukaryota; kingdom Metazoa; phylum Chordata; class Mammalia; order Carnivora; family Canidae; genus Urocyon; species Urocyon cinereoargenteus. The sequence continues at coordinate 7,669,117 of JAVLSZ010000034.1, forward strand.
GGGTTAGGGTTCGGGTTAGGGATAGGGTTAGGTTTCGGGTTCGGGTTTGGGATAGGGTTAGGGTTAGGGTTAGGGTTAGGTATCGGGTTCGGGTTAGGGTTAGGGTGCGGGTTAGGTTTAGGGTTAGGGTTAGGGTTCGGGTTCGGGCTAGGGTTACGGTTCGTGTTAGGGTTTGGGTTCGGGTTAGGTTTAGGGTCAGGGTTCGGGTTAGCGTTAGGGTTAGGATTAGGGTTAGTGTTAGGTTTAGGGTTAGGGTTCGGGTTCGGGTTAGGGTTAGGGTTAGTGTTAGGGTTCGGGTTAGGTTTAGGGTTCGGTTTCGGGTTAGGGTTATGGTTAGGGTTAGGGTTTGGATTCGGGTTAGGGTTACGGTTTGGGTTCGGGTTAGGGTTCGGTTTAGGGTTAGGCTTCGGGTTTGGGTTTGGGTTAGGGTTAGGGTTAGGTTTTAGGGTTAGGGTTAGGGTTAGGGTTAGGGTTAGGGGTTAGGGTTAGGGTTAGGGTTAGGGTTCGGGTTAGCGTTAGGGTTAGGATTAGGGTTAGGGTTAGGGTTAGGGTTTGGTTTAGGGTTAGGTTTAGGGTTAGGGTTCTGGTTAGGGTTCGGATTAGGGTTAGGGTTAGGATTCGGGTAGGGTTAGGGTTAGGGTTCGGGTTAGGGTTAGGGTTCGGGTTTGGGTTTGGGTTAGGGTTAGGGTTAGGTTTTAGGGTTAGGGTTAGTGTTAGGGTTAGGGTTAGGGTTAGGGGTTAGGGTTAGGGTTAGGGTTAGGGTTAGGGTACGGGTTAGCGTTAGGGATAGGATTAGGGTTAGGGTTAGGGTTAGGGTTTGGGTTAGGGTTAGGTTTAGGGTTAGGGTTCTGGTTAGGGTTCGGGTTAGGGTTAGGGTTAGGATTCGGGTAGGGTTAGGGTTAGGGTTCGGGTTAGGGTTAGGGTTCGGGTTAGGGTTAGGTTTAGGGTTCGGGTTAGGGTTAGGGTTAGGGTTCGGTTTAGGTTAGGTTTCGGGTTCGGGTTATGGTTAGGGTTCGGATTCGGGTTAGGGTTCGTGTTTGGGTTAGGGTTCGGGTTACGGTTAGGGTTAGGGTTCGGGTTAGGGTTAGGGTTCGGGTTCGGGATCGGGTTAGAATTAGGGTTCGGGTTAGGGTTAGGTTTCGGGTTAGGGTTAGGGTTAGGGTTCGGGTTAGGTTTAGGGTCAGGGTTCGGGTGAGGGTTAGGGTTCGGGATAAGGATAGGGTTAGGGTTCGGGTGCGGGTTCGGGTTAGGGTTAGGGTTAGGGCTGGGTTAGGGATCGGGTTCGGGTTAGGGTTACGGTGCGGGTTAGGTTTAGGGTTAGGGTTAGGTTTCGGGTTCGGGTTAGGGTTAGGGTTCATGTTAGGGTTTTGTTTCGGGTTAGGTTTAGGGTTAGGGTTCGGGTTAGGGTTCGGGTTCGGGTTAGGGTTAGGGTTAGGTTTCGGGTTAGGGTTAGGGTTCGAGTTCGTGTTAGGGTTAGGGTTAGGGTTAGGTTTAGTGTTCGGGTTCGGGTTAGGGTTAGGGGTTAGGGTTCGGGTTCGGGTAATGGTTAGGGTTAGGTTTCGGGTTAGGGTTAGGTGTTAGTGTTCGTGTTAGGGTTAGGGTTATGGTTAGGGTTAGGGTTAGGTTTAGGGGGACGGGTTAGGGTTAGGGTCGGGCTAGGTTTAGGGTTAGGGTTCGGGTTAGGGTTAGGGTTAGGTTTAGGGATAGGTTTCGTGTTAGGGTTCGGGTTAGGGGTCGGGTTAGGGTTAGGGTTAGGATTCGGGTTAGGGTTAGGGTTAGGGTCGGGTTAGGGTTAGGGTTCGGATTAGGGTTAGGGTTCGGTTTCGGGTTCGGGTTAGGGTTAGGGTTGGGGTTCGGGTTAGGTTTCGGGTTAGGGTTAGGTTTAGGGTTAGGGTCCGGGTTCGGGGTTAGGGTTAGGGTTAGGGTTCGGGTTAGGGTTAGGGTTCGGGTTAGGGTAAGTTTTAGGGTTCGGGTTCGTGTTAGGGTTAGGGTTAAGGTTCGGGTTCGGGTTCGGGTTATGGTTAGGGTTCGAGTTAGGATTCGGGTTAGTGTTTGGGTTAGAGTTAGGGTTAGGGTTAGGGTTCGGGTTCGGGTTATTGTTCGGGTTCGGGTTAGGGTTCGGATTAGGGTTAGGGTTCGGGTTAGGGTTAGGGTTTGGGTTCGGTTTAGGGTTAGGTTTCTGGTTAGGGTTAGGGTTAGGGGTTAGGGTTAGGGTCGAGTTAGAGTTCGGGTTAGGGTTCGGGTTAGGGTTAGGGTTAGGGTTAGAGTTCGGGTTAGGTTTCAAGTTAGGGTTAGGGTTAGGGTTAAGGTTAGGGTTTGGGTTAGGGTTAGGGTTAGGGTTCGGGTTAGGTTTAGGGTTCGGGTTAGGTTTAGGTGTTAGTGTTAGGGTTAGGGTTAGGGTTCGGGTTCGGGTTAGGTTTAGGGTTAGGGTTAGGGTTCGGGTTAGGGTTAGGGTTCGGGTTCGGGTTAGGGTTAGGGTTAGGGTGAGGCTTAGGGTTCGGGTTAGGGTTAGGGTTAGGTTTCGGGTTAGGGTTAGGTTTAGGGTTCGGGTTAGCGTTAGGGTTAGGATTAGGGTTAGGGTTAGGTTTAGGGTTAGGGTTCGGGTTCGGGTTCGGGTTAGGGTTAGGGTTAGGGTTAGGGTTCGGGTTAGGGTTAGGGTTCGGTTTCGGGTTAGGGTTAGGGTTAGGGATAGGATTCGTGTTAGGGTTACGGTTTGGGTTCGGGTTAGGGTTCGGGTTAGGGTTAGGGTTCGGGTTAGGGTTTGGGTTAGGGTTAGGGTTAGGTTTTAGTGTTAGGGTTAGGGTTAGGGTTAGGGTTAGGGTTCGGGTTAGCGTTAGGGTTAGGATTAGGGTTAGGGTTAGGTTTAGGGTTAGGTTTCGTGTTCGGGTTAGTGTTAGGGTTAGGGTTAGGGTTAGGGTTCGGTTTAGGGTTAGGGTTCGGGTTCGGGTTAGTGTTAGGGTTAGGGTTAGTGTTAGGGTTAGGGTTCGGGTTAGATTTAGGGTTAGGGTTCGGGTTAGGGTTAGGGTTAGGGTTTGGGTTAGGGTTAGGTTTAGGGTTAGGGTTCTGGTTAGGGTTCTGGTTAGGGTTAGGGTTAGGATTCGGGTAGGGTTAGGGTTAGGGTTCGGGTTAGGGTTAGGGTTCGGGTTAGGGTTAGGTTTAGGGTTCGGGTTAGGGTTAGGGTTAGGGTTCGGTTTAGGTTAGGTTTCGGGTTCGGGTTATGGTTAGGTTTCGGGTTCGGTTTAGGGTTCGGGTTTGGGTTAGGGTTCGGGTTCGGGTTAGGGTTAGGGTTAGGGTTCGGGTTAGGGTTAGGGTTCGGGTTCGGGATCGGGTTTGAGTTAGGGTTCGGTTTAGGGTTAGGTTTCGGGTTAGGGTTAGGGTTAGGGT
>JAVLSZ010000034.1:7677500-7680000 GCA_032313775.1 Urocyon cinereoargenteus
TTAGGGTTCGGGTTAGGGTTCGGGTTAGGGTTCGGGTTAGGGTTAGGGTTAGGGTTAGGGATAGGGTTCGGGTTAGGTTTAAGTTTCGGTTTAGGGTTAGGGTTAGGGTTAGGGTTCGGGTTAGGGTTCGGGTTAGGGTTAGGAATCGGGTTAGGGTTCGGGTTAAGGTTGGGTTCGGTTTAGGTTTCGGGTAGGTTTAGGGTTCGGGTTCGGGTTAGGTTTAGGGTTTGGGTTAGGGTTAGGTTTAGGGGGACGGGTTAGGGTTAGGGTTCGGTCTAGGGTTAGGGTTAGGGTTCGGGTTAGGGTTAGGGTTAGGGTTAGGGTTAGGGTTCTTGTTAGGGTTCGGGTTAGGAGTCGGGTTAGGGTTAGGGTTAGGATTCGGGTTAGGGTTAGGTTTAGGGTTAGGGTCGGGTTAGGGTTAGGGTTCGGGTTAGGGTTAGGGTTCGGTTTCGGGTTCGGGTTAGGGTTAGGGTTGGGGTTCGGGTTAGGGTTCCGGTTAGGGTTCGGATTAGGGTTAGGTTTAGGGTTAGGGTCCGTGTTCGGGGTTAGGGTTAGGGTTAGGGTTCGGGTTAGGGTTAGGGTTCGGGTTAGGGTAAGGGTTAGGTTTCGGGTTCGTGTTAGGGTTAGGGTTAGGGTTCCGGTTCGGGTTCGGGTTATGGTTAGGGTTCGAGTTAGGATTCGGGTTAGTGTTTGGGTTAGAGTTAGGGTTAGGGTTAGGGTTCGGGTTCGGGTTATTGTTCGGGTTCGGGTTAGGGTTCGGGTTAAGTTTAGGTTTCGGGTTAGGTTTAGGGTTTGGGTTCGGTTTAAGGTTAGGTTTCTGGTTAGGGTTAGGGTTAGGGGTTAGGGTTCGGGTCGAGTTAGAGTTCGGGTTAGGGTTTGGGTTAGGGTTAGGGTTAGGGTTAGGGTTCGGGTTAGGGTTCAAGTTAGGGTTAGGGTTAGGGTTAAGGTTAGGGTTTGGGTTAGGGTTAGGGTTAGGTTTCGGGTTAGGTTTAGGGTTCGGGTTAGGTTTAGGTGTTAGTGTTAGGGTTAGGGTTAGGGTTAGGGTTCGGGTTCGGGTTAGGGTTAGGGTTAGGGTTAGGGTTCGGGTTAGGGTTAGGGTTCGGGTTCGGGTTAGGGTTAGGGTTAGGGATAGGGTTAGGGTTCGGGTTAGTTTTAGGGTTAGGGTTCGGGTTAGGGTTAGGGTTAGGGTTTGGGTTAGGGTTAGGGTTAGGTTTCGGGTTAGGGTTCTGGTTCGGGTTAGGATTCGGGTAGGGTTAGGGTTAGGGTTAGGTTTAGGGTTAGGGATCGGGTTCGGGTTAGGGTTAGGGTTAGGGTGCGGGTTAGGTTTAGGGTTAGGCTTAGGTTTCGGGTTCGGGTTAGGGTTAGGGTTCGGGTTAGGGTTTTGATTCGGGTTAGTTTTAGAGTTAGGGTTCGGGTTAGGGTTCGGGTTAGGGTTAGGGTTAGGGTTAGGGTTCGGGTTAGGGTTAGGGTTCGAATTCGGGTTAGGGTTAGGTGTAGGGTTAGGGTTATCTTTAGGGTTCGGGTTCGGGTTAGGGTTAGGGGTTAGGGTTCGGGTTCGGGTAAGTGTTAGGGTTAGGTTTCGGATTAGGGCTAGGGGTTAGTGTTCGGGTTAGGGTTAGGGTTAGGGTTAGGGTTAGGGTTCGGATTAGGTTTAGGTTAGGGTTAGGGTTAGGTTTCGGGTTAGTGTTAGGGTTAGGTTTAGGTTTAGGGTTCGGTTTAGGGTTAGTGTTCGGGTTAGGGTTAGGGTTAGGGTTAGGGTTCGGGTTAGGGTTAGGGTTCGGGTTAAGTTTCGGGTTAGGGTTAGGGTTCGGGTTAAGGTTCGGTTTAGGGTTAGGTTTAGGTTTAGGGTTCGGTTTAGGGTTAGTGTTCGGGTTAGGGTTAGGGTTAGGGTTAGGGTTCGGGTTAGGGTTAGGGTTCGGGTTAAGGTTCGGGTTAGGGTTTGGGTTAGGGTTAGGGTTAGGGTTCGGGTTAGGGTTAGGGTTAGGGTTCGGGTTAGGTTTCGAGTTATGGTTAGGGTTAGGTTTCGGGTTAGGGTTAGGGTTAGGGATAGGGTTCGGGTTAGGTTTAAGGTTCGGTTTAGGGTTAGGGTTAGGGTTAGGGTTCGGGTTAGGGTTCGGGTTAGGGTTAGGGTTAGGATTCGGGTTAGGGTTAGGGTTAGGGTTAGGGTCGGGTTAAGGTTGGGTTCCGTTTAGGTTTCGGGTAGGGTTAGGGTTGGGGTTCGGGTTAGGTTTAGGGTTCGGGTTAGGGTTAGTTTAGGGTTCGGGTTAGGGTTAGGGTTCGGGAGAGGGTTAGTGTTAGGGTTCGGGTTAGGGTTCGGGTTAGGGTTAGGGTTCGTTTTAGGGTTCGGGTTAGGGTTCGGGTTAGGGTTAGGGTTAGGATTCGGGTTAGGTTTAGGGTTAGGGTTAGGGTCGGGTTAGGGTTAGGGTTCGGGTTAGGGTTAGGGTTCGGTTTCGGGTTCGGGTTAGGGTTAGGGTTGGGGTTCGGGTTAGGGTTCGGGTTA